>JAGSMR010000037.1:1995000-2595000 GCA_029286605.1 Sericinus montela
AATACTGTACCTGTAATGTAGCGTAGTTATGACGTATTGCGTGCATGAGACAGCCGTTCTATGCTTTATGGTGGGTATTGTTTATAGGAAGAAAATGATGAGTCTGTGTGAGTTGTATCCAATAAAGATTACGTAAACTAAAAAAAATATATCTTCACTCTATTCCCAATACCCCCTGTATTGGGAATAGAGTGAAGATATGTTTTTTTTATATAGGTCTTGTCTAGACAATTAAGTCCCTTCGATGCACCTTCCACCGAATACATTTTTTGGGTTAACATTAAAGACTATTGGAGAACCAATACGCCAGAGGCAGTAGACTAAAGGGCGTAATTCAAATGTACATTACTCAGTCAAGGCAATCATTGAGTCTTTGCGCAACACAGTCGTTTGAAGTACATTACACGGTTGTTTTGATGATTTGCTTGGAAGTCGTGGAAAATTGCAAGTTTCCCGCTTTATTACTGACTAGCTTCTGCCGCCGACTTTGTCCGCGCATTATCGAAATTCCTGCGTAATCACGCCGAAATTGCCGAGTGGTTGGGTGATTGGAATTCGAGTCGAGAAACCCGAGTTCGATCCCTAGGTGGCAAGCTTGTACCAGTGGGTTTTTAAAAAACTTATGTACAAACTATCGTTGGCTTGGTAATAAAGATGGCGACGGGCTCACCACCTGTCACGCTTTTCCGAAAATATCTTCGGTGGAAGGCGGGTCGAAGAGACTTAATTGTTTAGACTAGACCTCTGTCTACCCCTGTATTGGGAATGGCGTGAAGTACAATAAATAAACCAGAAAAAGGTCTCATGTCTTATGTAGGTATGTAGTTTAACAATGACAGTATTATTAGGTATAATAAATATATTAGTTATTAGTACATACATCTTAGAATAAGTTCGAATAGGGTCGAAGGGTTTTATTGTTAAGGACAGTGGGAGGTGGTGTGTATTTATAATTGTCTAAATTAGACCTCTGTCTACCCCTGAATCGGGAATTGCGTGAAGATACTATCTTTTGTGATGCGCACAACACAACTTTAGAGCTTTTGACTCGAAATTCTGACCAGCCAACCACTCGGCTATCGTGACTATAACAACGACTGATAAATAGGTGTCAATTAAGTTTTCTAAGCTTTATTTCTTAGACTCTTGACCCTTTTGCAACAATACGAAATTTTATAAATGAATGACGACCTCCGCGGATAAGTGGCATAAACACCGGTTTTCAAGGTGTCGCCATCATGAGGTCCAGGGTTCGATTCCCGGTCGGGTCAATGTAGAAAAACCACTTTTTCTACATTTTCCCGGGTCTGGGTGTTTGTGGTGCCTTCGTTGTTTCCGATTCCCATACCTCAAGTGCTTTAGCTTCTTACATTGGAAGCGGAGCAATGTGTGTTAAGTTCTCCCTATCTATTGACTGAATGATGAATCTAATAGACGATAAAGATCTGTATAATAGGTATCATAGACTCTCTTAAATAATGATATATATCTTTTTATTGTAACGGAATAGAAATACATGTAAGATCGTTTTTCTACGCGGGCGAAATCGCGGGTATATTATAATTGAGGCAGTAAGTTTGTTTGTTTGTTACGAAGTAACGCTTAAACCGCTGAACTAATTAAAAAAAATCTTGGTTTGTAAAAATTATAACTTTGACAGTTCTAGAAAGACATTAACGCCAGCGAAGCCGTGTGTAGTAGTTAGTTGGAAGATAAAATGTAAAAGCTTTTCGATACTGTCTTCAAAACTGAAGCCGCTCAGACAAAAGACAGCCCATATACAGCGTGTCCCAGTTACTCTCGCCATCGGCTTGTTTGCTCCACATAAAGGCCGTAACACATTGCCAATCTCGGCTAGTGTGAAAAACCTTTAGTCTAAGTAGGGAACATGTTAACCTATATCAGACTAGACTCATAATGAGCAGTGTGTGTTGGCTGGCTGTATGTTGAAATAAAAAAAAAGAAATCCACAAATAGATAATGTATTTGTTTGTTGATTACTTAGTTTTTTTTTTTAAATAAACCAGCTACGATGCTATTAAAATAAAAATTAAGTGCAAAGATAAAGTGATTTGTTTTTTTAATGCGATATGCGCCCATACCATTTTCGGCCAGTATTTCTATGTTTTTGTCCTTGGTTTTGAATGCAATAAAGACTATATATTATGTTAGTTGCGTTCTTAAATATGATTTGAGAAGTCAGGGTTTTTTTTTTATAGAAAAGCCAGCCTGCTAAAATACTATTTAACCTTCAATAAATTTCTATTAAAACGCGGGAGTGATCTCCACACAACTTACAACTTAACTAATTTAAATTTTTTATCGTGTTAGAGCCACTCATCAGCTTTTGTTGTTGCTTGCTTGTTGGAAATGCGTGAAGATGTCAGAAAAATATAAAAAAGAATCCTTATAGATTTATTTAAGAGTCTGTGTGTCCATTTAACACTGATTAGTTAGTTCAAAACTACAAAACGAAAAATAGATGAAATTGGCGATTTGGTGTGAAGATATAAAAAAAATATCTTTACGCAATTCCCAATACAGGGGTAGACAGAGGTCTTGTCTAGACATTTAAGTCCCTTAGACCCACCTTCCACCGAAGATACTTTCGGGATAACGTGACAGGTGGTGAGCCCGTCGCCATCTTTATGTCCAAGCCAACGATATAAATTGTACATAGATTTTAGAAAAACCCATTGGTACGGCCACTTGAGGATCGAACTCGGGTCTCTTGACTCGAAATTCCGACCACCCAACCACTCGGCTACCGTGTTTTGACGTGGTGTGAAGATATTTATTTATATATTTTAAAAAATTGCATTAAACGTACTGTTTAATGCAATTTTTTTAAACAACGCATTCATTTCTCAAGCCTTCGTCGTGTCTCACGCGCCAGATATGCTATGGTATATCCGATATAGACCCCATGCAGTATGAAACTACGGATAAGTATGTAGAAATTTTCTAGTCAGTTCAGTATTTTGTACTAAATTTAAAATAATTTATAATTCCGTACTATAATTTCGTATTGAAAATATTAAAGCCATCTCCAAATTAAACTACAACTCCAAAAAAAAAAAAACTTTTTAATATTTCATAAGTGTCAATAACCTAATGGTTTAGACACCAAAGATTAAGTAACTCGTTCATAGGGCTAAGTTTCTACGTCAAAATCCCAGTAAATTTTCTAGGCCTACATATTAACAGGTTAAAGATATTTATAAAAGAAAAACTTCAAATTCAAATTAAATATAAAAAATTTCGGAGTTTCTTTCGCCAGTTTCTTCTCCATTAGACGAACCTCATAACGAAACGGAGATAGATTAGAAAATGACTATCGATAAACGTACGTACATTCTTATATCGGTTTTGATTTGATTTGATACAGGTTCAAATCCCCACTCGATTACTGTCGTAAAACATGACACAAGCGTAATGCATAGTTGGAGTGGCTGACAGGAACACTAATAATGTTATTTGTCATTGGCAATTTAAAATAAATAAATAAACAAATATCTTGACCCAATTCCCAATACAGGGTAGACAGAGGTCTTGTCTAGACATTTAAGTCCCTTAGACCCACCTTCCACCGAAGACAATTTCCGGACAACGTGACAGGTGGTGAGCCCGTCGCCATCTTTATGTCCAAGCCAACGATATAATTCGTACATAAGTTGTTGAAAAACCCATTGGTACGGCCACTTGAGGATCGAACTCGGGTCTCTTGACTCGAAATTCCGACCACCCAACCACTCGGCTACCGTGTTTTGACGTGGTGTGAAGATATAAAAAAATATCTTTACGCAATTCCCAATACAGGGTAGACAGAGGTCTTGTCTAGACATTTAAGTCCCTTAGACCCACCTTCCACCGAAGATACTTTCGGGATAACGTGACAGGTGGTGAGCCCGTCGCTGTCTTTATGTCCAAGCCAACGATATAATTCGTACATAAGTTGAAAAACCCAATGGTACGGCCACTTGAGGATCGAACTCGGGTCTCTTGACTCGAAATTCCGACCACCCAACCACTCGGCTACCGTGTTTTGACGTGGTGTGAAGATATTTATTTATATATTTTAAAAAATTGCATTAAACGTACTGTTTAATGCAATTTTTTTAAACAACGCATTCATTTCTCAAGCCTTCGTCGTGTCTCACGCGCCAGTTATGCTATGGTATATCCGATATAGACCCCATGCAGTATGAAACTACGGATAAGTATGTAGAAATTTTCTAGTCAGTTCAGTATTTTGTACTAAATTTAAAATAATTTATAATTCCGTACTATAATTTCGTATTGAAAATATTAAAGCCATCTCCAAATTAAACTACAACTCCAAAAAAAAAAAAACTTTTTAATATTTCATAAGTGTCAATAACCTAATGGTTTAGACACCAAAGATTAAGTAACTCGTTCATAGGGCTAAGTTTCTACGTCAAAATCCCAGTAAATTTTCTAGGCCTACATATTAACAGGTTAAAGATATTTATAAAAGAAAAACTTCAAATTCAAATTAAATATAAAAAATTTCGGAGTTTCTTTCGCCAGTTTCTTCTCCATTAGACGAACCTCATAACGAAACGGAGATAGATTAGAAAATGACTATCGATAAACGTACGTACATTCTTATATCGGTTTTGATTTGATTTGATACAGGTTCAAATCCCCCACTCGATTACTGTCGTAAAACATGACACAAGCGTAATGCATAGTTGGAGTGGCTGACAGGAACACTAATAATGTTATTTGTCATTGGCAATTTAAAATAAATAAATAAACAAATATCTTGACCCAATTCCCAATACAAGGGTAGACAGAGGTCTAGTCTAGACAATTAAGTCCCTTTGACCCACCTTCCACCGAAGACAATTTCCGGACAACGTGACAGGTGGTGAGCCCGTCGCCGTCTTTATGTCCAAGCCAACGATATAATTCGTACATAAGTTGTTGAAAAACCCATTGGTACCTAACCTCTTGGTTAGATCGAACTCGGGTCTCTTGACTCGAAATTCCGACCACCCAACCACTCGGCTACCGTGTTTTGACGTGGTGTGAAGATATTTATTTATATATTTTAAAAAATTGCATTAAACGTACTGTTTAATGCAATTTTTTTAAACAACGCATTCATTTCTCAAGCCTTCGTCGTGTCTCACGCGCCAGATATGCTATGGTATATCCGATATAGACCCCATGCAGTATGAAACTACGGATAAGTATGTAGAAATTTTCTAGTCAGTTCAGTATTTTGTACTAAATTTAAAATAATTTATAATTCCGTACTATAATTTCGTATTGAAAATATTAAAGCCATCTCCAAATTAAACTACAACTCCAAAAAAAAAAAAAACTTTTTAATATTTCATAAGTGTCAATAACCTAATGGTTTAGACACCAAAGATTAAGTAACTCGTTCATAGGGCTAAGTTTCTACGTCAAAATCCCAGTAAATTTTCTAGGCCTACATATTAACAGGTTAAAGATATTTATAAAAGAAAAACTTCAAATTCAAATTAAATATAAAAAATTTCGGAGTTTCTTTCGCCAGTTTCTTCTCCATTAGACGAACCTCATAACGAAACGGAGATAGATTAGAAAATGACTATCGATAAACGTACGTACATTCTTATATCGGTTTTGATTTGATTTGATACAGGTTCAAATCCCCCACTCGATTACTGTCGTAAAACATGACACAAGCGTAATGCATAGTTGGAGTGGCTGACAGGAACACTAATAATGTTATTTGTCATTGGCAATTTAAAATAAATAAATAAACAAATATCTTGACCCAATTCCCAATACAAGGGTAGACAGAGGTCTAGTCTAGACAATTAAGTCCCTTTGACCCACCTTCCACCGAAGACAATTTCCGGACAACGTGACAGGTGGTGAGCCCGTCGCCGTCTTTATGTCCAAGCCAACGATATAATTCGTACATAAGTTGTTGAAAAACCCATTGGTACCTAACCTCTTGGTTAGATCGAACTCGGGTCTCTGGACTCGAAATTCCGACAACCCAACCACTCGGCTATCGTGACTCTGATTGATAATTTAATTTTCTCATTTGTAATTAAATTTTTTAAATAATTAACGATCTGTAATTATCCACTGCAGGCACTTCCGACACCTACATGAAGAAAGAGGCCACCACCTCTTCACAGAATGCTTGCAGTCGGTGTAGCGCTCAATAAATAGGACCCAAGTGTCATGTGAAGAGGTGTATCTTTTGTTATATCAGTAAATGGCAGCTCTAGATAGAGATGAGTATACAGGTAGAGTATCGCATGATAAAATTCAGAGTACATTGATAGATAGGATGAGATTTTACTGACTTAAACTTAACCGCTTCAGGTTAAGGATCTGATAGCCGAGATGTTAGTGATCCAGCCTTCGTAACTAGGGATTGTGGGTTAGAAGCCCGCTAGGGAAAAACATTTGTGTGACGAGTATGAATGTTTGTACTCTAATCATGGGTGTTAAAATGTATTTATGAATATTTTTATGTATTTCATAAAATTGTTCTATTAGTCTGGACACTAAGATGGCGATGGGGTCATCACCTGTCACATTTTCCCTAACACACACACCCTCCTCCCCCAATTTTGGGAGGGGGGGGGGGTGACTTAGGGTGCCCACCCTAAGTCTGGCAACGCATCTGCTATGCCTCTGATATTGCGGGTGTTCATGGATGGCGGTAATCACTTACCATCACGTGAGCTACCTCCTCGTTTGCCTCCCTTTGCAATAAAAAAAAAACGATGTTTGGTGCTTGCAGGTTTCTGATTGGTGAATAATGATCTATTTACTCTTACTTTTTGAGTAAACTGTTTATACATACTTTGTATCCCGGCAATTCCATGGGAATGGAAATAATTAAAAACAGAAGAAAACAACATTAGAAATTTGTAATTTGTAGATGGTCATGGTAAAGTTTTTGTAGTTGGAGAAATGATTTTGTTTGCATTGTTATGTTCAAAGATTACAATTTTTACTGTATTTTAAAATAGATTGTGCTATGCATGGCTGAGTTTAGAATTATAAAACGTTTCTTGAACTTTATACTTAAGCTCAGAACATTATTTTCTTGACATAGACTTTAACATTGATTTCCAAGAATACCGTAATCTTTATTGACGACTTTACAATTAAAAAAGTCACTATAGCCGAGTGGTTGGGTGGTCGGAATTTCGAGTCAATAGACACGGGTTCGATCCTCAGTTGGACATAAAGACGGCGACCGGTTCACCACCTGTCACGTTGTCCCGAAAATATCTTCGGTGGAAGGTGGGTTGAAAGGACTTAATTGTCTAGAATAGACCTTTGTCTACCCCTGTACTGGGAATTGCGTGAAGATATTTATTATTATTTATTTATTATACAATTAAAAAATATCTGCAATCGTCTACAAATGATTAAACAAACTATATTTAATTTTAAAAACTCATATTTCTGCCCGCCGATGCGTGAAAGTCTATTACAAGCGTTGCACTAGGCCACCCTACATATCCGGTCAAACAGGTTGTAGTGCGGTCCCTGACCGGTTAGTGATGTACACATCATAATTTATCGAGGCTCTGATTGATAATTCTATAACAACTTACTGTCTTATTTTAAAGAAAGTCCCCAGGTGGCAGGCTTGTGCCAATGGGTTTTTTTCAAAATCTTATGAACGAATTGTATCGTTCGCTTGGACATTAAAACGGTGACGGGCCCACCACCTGTCACGTTATCCCAAAAATATCTTCGATGGAAGATGCCTCGAAACGATTTATCTGTCTTGACCTCTGTTTACCCCTGTATTGGAAATGGCGTGAAGATAGTTATTTATTTTTATCTTATTTTACTATCTTTATTCTGCCATGTGTTTGCGGCCTAAAAATATTTCAGTCCCTTTCTTCTTGTGAGTGTCACAAAAGTCAACTATGGGTAAAGCCATAAAAATCCAATTGGCTGCCAATAGATAGCGGCATAAGCATTTCGAAAAATATAACTATAACTCAATAGATAATGTAAGGTAAAGTAGAAAGTAGATGTGATGTTAGTCTCTATGTGTGACGACCTTCATGGACGCACACATCGGTTTTCACGGTGTCGCCAGCTCTGAGGTACGATTGCCGGTCGGGTCAATGTAACACACAGTGTTTAACACTTTTTCTACTTTTTCTCTGGTCTGTGTGTTTGTGTTACCTTCGTTGTTTCTAATTCCATAACACAACTGCTGAGGCTACTTACTTTGGGATCAGAGCAATGTATGTGATGTTGTCTGTATATATGTATGTATTTATTTATATCACCGATCGAACAGATCGAAAACAGCCTCCATCTTAATCAGTTCTAACTTAGTCCAGGCTTGATTAATGTTATCGATAAAACAACACACCTTGAAACTGCTTGCAACACTATCGGCGCGAGCGCCGCAGTTTACCGCGCGTCAGGTGAAAAGGTGCACGTTTCGCGCGTAAAATTTAAATTTTAACATTCGAACCACGAATTCGCGGCGTGCGTTAAATACACTTTTACTTTTTCATTCCTACTTACGTCACAGTTTTGTAACCAGTGTTTGTTTATTGTTTTATTGTTTTATTGTTTTTCAGTTTGTGTTCTTATTTGTGGATTGTTTTTGGAAATGAGGAAGTGATAGTTAATAAGGTAAATAATAATTATTATTATACAAATCACATTACGGCAAAGAAAACCACAAACAACAATAGTTGGTAGTCTTTTTCTAATCATAAATAGTTTATATTTATAAATATATATTTTATTTAATGAAAATACTAATAAATTGTTTGTTGTTACACATGGTAACTAAGTAACGGTCTGCTAATTTGGCACCAGTTTCATTAAAAAGTATGTACGATATTTGTTTTGGTTTTGTTTTTTTAATAATTAAAGTTTAAAAAAAACTTGAATGTTAACTGCTTCAGAAAGATGGCGCTATAATATCGAAATATAACAGACTAAAATAAGATAATATATAATATTTATTATTATAAAACAATACACACATGCATACATAGAGACAACATCACATACATTACTCTGGTTCCAAAGTAAGCAGATTATGCACTTGTATTATGGAATTAGAAACCACGAAAATGTAGAAAAACTGTTTTCTATATTGACCTAACCGGGTATCGAACCATGGAGTTGTAAATTTGTATGTGTTACTCGTTCGCGGAGGACATGACATAATAGTACTTGTAGTAAAGTTATTCAATTCTATTCTATTCTATTCTAGTCTAAAATGAATCAAACCGGTGATGGGCAGCACGTCTAAGGTGCGCCTTCCGACCAATCTATACATATAAATAAATTGGAGTGTCTTTTAGTAATTGAAATAACCATTTCTTACTACATGTATATTTGTATATACGGTTCGTACACCTAAATAATTTTTTTTACAATTTTTGTCTGTCTGTATGGCTGTACCGATTTTAATAGGACTTTCACTGACAGATAATTAATGTTACAAGGAGTAACACAGACTACTTTTATTCCAGAAACATAATTAGGGTTCCGCGTTGTGAGTTAAACTGCGGGCAAAGACGCAGGGCGCAGCTAGTCCTTGATAAAATTGTACATTCTTTCTATTCAATTTATGAATAGTTTATTCTATACACTAACTGGTTATAATAAATATGCTATTTCTTATCTATGAGCAAATGTATAGTGGTGTAATGGAATACAATACCTGATTAGTGTATAATGGGTACAAAAAATGTGAAGAACAAAGAATAACATTGCAAGCTCTCTGCTGTGCAATTCTCGAGTTTTGTTATTATTTAAAGCATGAATAATCACAGGTCTCATGTTTAAACATCTACTACCTATATTTTATAAATCAGAGAACACTTTGTATTATTTACCTTAACTTTCCTATTACGAATTGGTTTTCGTTTTTCGGCTACAGAAGTAACGGCTGAATTGTTTTATGATTGAAAATAATTGAAATTATGGACTTCTTTTTTCTTAATTTGCTTATTTAAAATATGTTCCTCAACCGTGAGATGAAGATTTTCATCATTGCTACACCACTAGCCAGATTATATTTAAAAAAAAAACTTCAAGCCCTTACCAATACTGCGGAAGACAGTTTCTAGACAAACAAGTCCTTTCGTCCCAAGTTCCACCGAAGACATTTTTTGGGACAACGTGACAGTTTATATCCAAGCCAAAGATACCTAAATACATAAGTTTTTTGAACAAAACCCATTGTTACGAGCTTACCACCTGGGGATCGAACTCGGGTCTCTCGACTCAAGTTCCGATCAACGAACCACTCGGCTATCGTGACTATGTAGTAGTATATAATTTAAGTGTAAATAATGTTTACTACTTCGAATGGCGGGTGTAGCGTGAAAACCTGTTTGTCCTTTTAATCAAAATAAAAAGAAAACAACCTTGTGTTGAATTTGTCCGAGTTAAATTGTTTACTGTGTAACAGGAAACTTAATCTTGAAATGTTACAAACACTTTTCTTTCGCGCAATCAGATGCTTTTAGTATCCAGAGAATGATAATAACCCACTGAATTATGTCACATCAGGATAACATATAGAGAAATCATCATCATAACAGCCTATCTGAAGTCCACAGCTGAACCAGGGCCTCCCCCAAAGATAGCCACATAGAGCGGTCCTGTGCCATCTGCATCCATCGACTCCCCGCAACATTATGCAGGTCCTCGCTCCATCTCGTGGGGGGTTGTCCTAAACTGCGTTTGCCTGTACGAGGTTGCCACTCGAGGACCTTTCTTCCTTTAATAACAAAAAAAAAACTGCGGTTGCCAATCCGCTCGGCTTGGCAACTATGGCAAAATCCCCTTATTGAGAAATACCAGACCAAAATTCAACGGACCGGTGACGAGCAGCAGCGTCTAAAGTGCAAGATGTCTGGTACTGCGACTGCCTATCCATTTACAAGCCGTGGCGGTTATGGCAAATGGTTGGCTCAAGTCAATCCATCGACTGATCTTCGAGTTTTGCGGCCACACATATACGCTCGTTATTCTTTTATATTTGTATATAGGCTTGTCTAAAGCTCTGAAGCGTCAAAAATCTACACGGGTTTGCAAGGATCTTTTCAGAGAAGACCCTAAAAGAAACTCTTTGCTATATTCTTTTTTTATTATCTCTAATAAGAGTATCTATATGTTTTAATATTGATTTGTAATATAACGTAATACATACACATACCAACTAAGACAAATATAATCTGAAAAAAAATTAACCGGAACGGATAATTCGGCATGTTTTAGATTTTCTTTCTTTACACGTCAAACATTAAATAAATTCTAAATATGAAATTAGGTATATTAACGAGTAGCTTTAAATTTTCTAGATCGGTGAATATGCAACCTTATGGCCTTCTGTTGGCTATGGTTCCTAAAGGTATATTTAATCATTAGAGCCTATCAAGAGTCTGCTGTCTGCTGATTATAGGCCTCCCCAAAAGATTCCACAGGGAATGGTCCAGTGTCACCAACTTCCTATAATCTTCGACAACATTGTGCAGGTCGTCGCTCTTGGCAATAGGTGTATATATAATAGGTATATATAGTAATTTAGGTTTCTAGTGATACCTACAAAAATCCCCCCTTACGATCGGAGGTGTTTCGATCGGATCGAAAGTTCGGAGTGGAGCTGAATGGCTCCGAAAAGATGGTAAGGCTCTTCACTTGTTTGTTTGTTTTTGTTTGTTAGTACTTGACACGTAACTGCCCCCAGATTTTGATTGACAATGAGACAAAGTAAAATTACTTAATTTACAAAAAAACTTACGATAGGAAAAAATTATATTCGTTAAAATGTAAGATATCCTATGCAATACTTTATTTAATATGCTGTCATATGATTTATATCGTTCGCTTATATTTATACATAAAGACAGCAGCAGGCTTACCACCAGAAAAGTTTTCCTAAATTTTTTCTTTTTATGGAAAAGGGAGGCAAACGAGCAGGTGGAGAAATCGCTTTCTTTCGGCTTTTGGGAGTAAAGAATCATCATTTACGAGGTGAAGAAAACCATCTGAGCACGTATACAGTAAGAAGGCGTTGACTGATGTAAATTTAAAGTCATTAACACCAGAAAATGACCCAAAACTAGAAAGACACCACAGAAACTCATGGTAGTGAACACGAGAATTGGGCTCTGAATGACTGGTCAAGAGTTTGATGTTTTCAAACAAGTCTCGATTCTGTTTATACAAACAAAAAGGGAGAAAAAGAGTGTACAGAAGATGAGAGTGCTCAAGCATCAAGCCTGTATAGAAGAAAAAATGTGTCATACGACGGAAGCTCTGTTCTCCTGTGGAGTGGCACGCAGCCCCGACTTAAACCCTGATGGGAATGGGACTGGGATGATGTGTTAATCAGTGGCGCTAATCACACTACGTGAAGTGAAAGAAGCTCTAACTAATAAACCAATGGCAGTATATCACGCAGTACTGCCTCGTCACCCGCAGTATAAACTTAGTAGAAAGTATGCCAAATCACATAAAACGAAGTACGAAAAAACGTGCAAACGGAAATACTAGATTAACTAAGCATTTTTATTTATTTTATATTTATTAAAAATAAAAAGCTTCAATTAGTTTTTCCTTTAAGCACATTAAAATATTCTTTAGTTTAGTCTTTATTTCATAAAGTTAGTTCGGGTACCATTGAAGATTGTCCAATCGACCCTTTTTCTTTGCGGTCAGAAGTAGATTAAAGAAGTAAGCTCTGAAGAACAGGGGTAATGTTAAGCTCTCATTTGTTCTTTGTCAAGAACTATAAATTATCTTTCTAAATAGATTCGTGGACATTGGTCTCACAAATTGCTTCTTGCCATCAACTCGCCTCGCACTCCATGAATAAATGCATGCCATTCGTGCTCTATGCATTTATTACGTTAATATCCTGCAAACAAGTTTCTGTAAGATTATAATTCGCACACGATAGCCGAGTAGGTAATTGATCAGAATCGGGAGACCCGTGTTCGATCTACATGAGCTAGGTTCGTGTCAATTCGTTTTTTGGAAGCGTCCCAGACACTACGCAACATTTTCTCGTCGTTATGTTAGACCAAAGTAATATAAGATTTTTAATTACTATGGACCTACCATCCATCACTATCACCCAGCACTAATGATGGATTCCCTGTATTTATAAATGACGATAAGATACGTGTTCATTACTAAATATATAAATAATGGTAAATACATACAAAAACCTAAGAGATTTTTGAGACAACGTGACAGGTGGTTAGCCCGTCCCCGTCTTAATGTCCAAGCCCCAATAAGAAAAAAACCCATTGGTACGGGCCTGCCACCTGGGAATCGAACTCTGGTCTCTCGACTCAAATTCCGATCACTATACACATCCGTAACTCATATACAATGTTTATATCAATTGTGATTATTAAGAAGAGAATGGACTAGAGTGAAAAATAATATTTACGCCAATCTCAGTAATGTACCGCATTTTTGACAGAGGTATAGATCATTAACTCCTGTCTTTCTACCGCTTTCCACCGAAGATATTTTTGGGACAACGTGACAGGCGGTGAGCCTGCCACTGTCTTTATGACCAAGCCAACGGGTCGTTCCAATGGGTTTTTGCAAAACGTTTTAAAAAAACCGAACCAGGGTCTATTTACTCGAATTCCGATCACTCAACCACTCGGCTATCAAGACAATACACACTTACATACTTGAAGTATAGATACATAAATATATGTATATCTGTATGCGGATTATGTCGAAGGCATCCGACACATTTCCCAGACAAACAATGTTCTATTGTTGTAAATTAACAACAGATAGAAAGACATGGAAACCGATAATAGACATAGTTTTTAAAACATTTTCACGACTCACGATCTTAAACCATTAATACTTGACTAATAACTTAATGAATATGTTAATCTGTATCGATACACGGATATTAGAATGGGAATATTATTTTTATACTAAGCCCTTAAAAACATTACGAACAGCATAAACTTGTAAAATCGCGATGGCCGAGAGTTTGGGTCATCGGAATTAGATTCAAGAGACCAAATTTGCTCTCCCGAAGTTTCATACATCAATCCAATCCAATCAGCCAACCAACTCGGCTATCGTTACTATTCATATGGCCGTTAATCATTACCATAATTACTGCCTATCTAAATTACATCGCTGAAATTAGACCTCCCCCAAGTTTATGTAAAAAATAAAAACCGCTTTTTCTACATTTTCTCGGGTCTGTGTGTTTGTGGTACCTTTGTAGTTTCTGATTCCATAACACAAATGCTTTAGCTACTTGCTTTGGGATTGGAGCAATGTATGTGATGTTGTCCCTATCTATGCATGTAATAATTTATTTATTATTTTTTTTTCTTCTTCTTTATCCTAGCGAGCTTTATTTTCGGGACAACATGACAGGTGGTGAGCCCGTCGCCGCCTTTTATGTCCAAGCCAACGATGAAATTCGTACATAAGTTTTTGAAAAACTCATTGGTACTGCCACCTGGGGATCGAACTCGGGTCTCTCGATTCGAAATTCCGACCACCCAACAACTCGGCTATCGTGACTTATTCGTTATTACTTATTATTGATATAAATTGTGATTTAGTTATCGTATTTTTATATTATTAGATTATTTATAGTTAAGGCAAACGTAGTCTAGGACGAGACCCCACACGATGGAGTGAGGACCTGCAAAATTTTGCGGGGAGTCCGACCGTTCTTTGTGGCAAAATTTAGGGGAGGCCTATATTCAGCAGTGGACTCTTGATAGGCTGTAAAGAAGAAGAAGAAGAAGAATAAGAAGTAGAAGAATTTTATTTTTATTATATTACAGTGATAAGCGATGGCGGTGGAGGAGGGTGGCTGCGTGAATAAAGCCTTCGACGCGGTAGACGATGGCTTCCAGACAATAGACTTACGTGGCAGCCGCAGAGACAACGATGGAAAACACCAACAGGTACTTAACATTCATATCTTCAATCAAATCAAATCAAATTGATTAATCGAGTATATGGATAGTAATTCTAGCTAAGAGACCCGAGTTCGTTCCGGGTGGTAGGTTTTTAGCGACGGGTTTTTCATAAACTTAACTACGAATTATATTTGGTTTGGACATAATGACGGGGACAGGCTCACCACCTGTCACTTTGTCCCAAAGAATGTATTCGGTGAAATGTGGATGGAAAGGACCTAATTACCTAGTAGTACAAATCACAAAAACTATTATGTATACACTATGTACACCCTACTATACACCATATTACACATAAGCGCACAGTACACGTCACAGTATGTAGACATTGTACGTAGGACGCTATGAAAGCTTTAGGGTATTTTACGGTATAGTAGATAAAGCTTACTAATAGCTTTTTGAAAAACGCCTTTGTCCCGTAATTTCACCTCCAAGCCCATAAACGGTATTCTTTTAATTGAAGTCCCCAATCAAATTAGAGTCATGTCAAGTTTGACGCACGTGCGCAGTGCAGCTTTCAGAGCACTGAATAAATACAGAGAGAACAGAGAAAAGCCAACTTTTACGTTAACATTTTAAAAAGATTTTGGAAGACAAATTAATGAATGTTATTAGTATTTACAATTAATATTAGCGGAGTTGTTGTTTATGAACAAATATTAATATTTTGTAACTATAATATCTAGGTGAAACCTTAATATTAATATTTAGGTTTGTGGTCCATTGTCTTGTTATTTTTTCAGAAGAAAATTTAATTAAAGTTTTTTTTTTAAATTTAATAACAAATTTAAAAAAAAAACTTTAAGTTCAATTAGTATCTCTTTCGCTCAAGGCTTAAATAAAGCGTAAATTTATGTTTATGTATAAGTTAAACCCTTAAATAAAGATGCATTTAAAATTGCAATTTTGCAACAATGATACAATTTTAAACCAAATGCGAGATATAACCTTAATTAATTAATTAATTTATTTATTTATTTATTAAACTTCATACATGTGAGAATGTATAAGCGGACTTGCCTGAAGCATTCTTTACCGGCCAAGAAGCCGACCGAAGCATTCTTCGGGTGATGCTGAGATGAAATGAAGTAGATGAAGGCGATGAGAATTTAAATATAATATTTTAAAATAAATAACAATAATTTTTCATTATGGATATAAATTAAAACTTTTACTTAGTTGTTATCTCCGAAATTACTTGAAGTTACAATTCCAATTTGTCAATTACATATCGTAATTATAATTTAGTGACTGTAAAGTTCATATGGTAATTATAAAAATTCACGAATATGAAAAAATTTGCTCTATCTTAGTGATTTTGTTTGGATCTTAATTAAATTTACAATAAAAAAAAACTTGTATTTAATGTGGCATTGGCTACAAGGTAACTCAAGTTACATCTACAGAAAAACACAGTTTGTAATTTTTAAAAATAAGACATTGTCTTTTCTTAAACTGATATGCTTATCTTAAACAGAATATATATGAAACTAATGCAAAAGAAACAATTATCACCGAAACTATAAAATAGTTACCAATTGGTAATACTGAAACAGTCTAAAGCATATTAAAAATTTTTTTTCGTTCCAATATTATAATCGGTTCAAAGAGGTTTTACTCTGTTAATAAACAGTACGCTGTACCCCCGTTTGTTTATATACAGTAGCGGGATATTAGAGCCTTCAGTGTCCCGCATGGGGTTGCGCGGCCTACATACTCTGTGGCGGTGTCGGTATAACTGTTCGAAAACTTTTCTCGATGTTATAGACTAAGCATTTTAAAAATATTTTTTATAAATGTTTATAAATTAATGAAAAAGAAATTATTCTCTTCAAGCTGGGCTGCTGATGCTTAAAAATGGTATAGTTTTTTTTCATAATCTTTAATTAATAAATATTGTTATATACTATTCGATCCTTTTTTAAAATATAATTGCTAACGTATATAATATTTGAAGAGTAAGGAAAAATGTTACGAATGAAAAAATAAACATTTTACTCGTACTAAATGGTAATACTCTTTGAATTTTATGAATCAGAGGCAATAATGTAAATAATTATATCTTAAAACATATTTTGTGGTTTAATAATCTCAGATTTTTTCTTATTTAATTTAGTAAATGCAAAGTGCACGAAATGTGGGAAAATACCAAAGTAAAAATAGCTTTTTTTAATTTTATTGCATTAAAGGATTCTCTGAGTGATGTTACTGTAAGTAATATAATTATTTTTATTTAAATTTTTCCATTTTATCCGATGGTGTATTTGAATTCATTATTTACCATCAGTTTATTTAAAGGCTGCCTTTGGAAGTGCCTTTGCTTGTGAAGATTTCTTTTCCCTATTCCCATTAAATCTTCACACTATTCCCAATATTGGAAAGACAGTATAACTCATCACAAGGTATTAAACGACTACTTATAAATAAATCGAATTCGATCGGGATTCGAAGTCAAGAGACCCTAGTTCTAACCTCTGGTGGCTGGCTGGTACCAATGGGTTTTTAAAAAACTTATGTACGATTTATGTCGTTTGCTTGGACATAAAGACGGCGACGGGCTCACCACCTGTCACGTTGTTCCAACAATACCTTCGGTGGAAAGTAAATTTCACACCAGTCCCAATACGGGTATAGGCAGACGTGTAGACAATTAAGTCCTTTCGACCCAACTTCCATCGAAGACATTTTTTGTCACATTGTTGTTTGTTATGTCCAAGTCATCGATATAATTTAATTTTTTTTTAAAAAAACTTGGGTCTCTTGCCTCGAAATCCGACTACCCAACCACTTGGATATCGCGACTTTATATATTGATAAATATTCATATACATTTAAACATCTATAATTCGTATACAGTCATGTACTTTATATAAATGAATACACTTGACAGGATTCGAACCCGAAATCTTCATAGGAATAATCTATTGCGCAACACCAGTTTTAAAATTATTTTTTTCCGTCTTTTTTCTCCTATAACTTTATTTCAGGATGTTTTGACTACCTTTAAATATCCATATACTAAGCTGCCTTCTTAAAGTTTTGTTACTACATAACCGATAAAAAGACAACGAAAACGGTTTCAAAATTTGATCATGGTATCCTTTTACCATATTTTTTTCTAATCTTTTACATTGCATACCATAAAGGCGAAATGTTTCATCCTATCATAATCAATTTGTAACATATTCAACAGTATCATTTTTAATATAAATGATAAGTAAAAATATATAAGTAAATCTTAAGAAAGTAACAGATTATTTTGCACTGAAAAAAATTAGACGATCTGTGAGATTTTTTATCTTAATCGCAAACTAGGAGGATTTGATGTGTGTGGCCATATTGTAACTTGGTTTGCATATGTTAATAGTATTTATTTGTGATCTCCTTCTAAATTTACTTAAAATTTTTTACATCATAACTGGCTATGTAGTGCGCTGGCTATATATTCATTTTTTATCTCTAACTCATACCTATAGATGTAATAAATTAAAGAAAGTATCGCGTCTTAATTAGTCTTATTATAATTACAAAACATATCCCAATAATGTCTTCAGGCAAAGTGGGTCGAAAGAACTTAAGTGTCTAGACCTCTGTCTACCCCTCTATTAGGAAGGTGCAGAAGATATCATTTTTATAAAATATATCGACGTCCAAAGCAAACTTAACTAAGCCATAAGTCATTGTAACGCCATGATTACCGCAATAATAAATTTTCTCCGTAAATTGTTTTAACGAGGTACCACCAAGGCCACCAGGTCGAGGAACCTGTACGTTGAACTTGGTACCTATGGCTTAAAACTGTTTCGGCTACGGATTATTTAACGATTTCCTAAATTACGGAAACGTGCGTGTATCGGATTTGTTGGAGGCTTTTTTATGTTTTTTTAAGAGGTTATCGAACTAATTACCTGATGATAAGTGATTGGCGAACTGAATGTGTTTACTAAACAGATGTAGGTGGGTTGCCAGCCTTTAAATAAGGCACTGGATGGCGGGAGTAGCACTTTTCTTCCCTTCTAGAAGGGGTTGCGATATTTCAATTTGTAGTGAAAAAGTATATAAATATTTTCAATCAATTCCCAATACAGGGGTAAACAGAGGTCTAGTCTACACAATTAGTCTCCTTGATCTACCTTTCATCGAAAATATTTTCGGAACAAAATGACAGGTGGTGAGCCCGTCGCCGACTTTATGTCCAAGCTAACGATATAATTCGTACATAAGTTTTTGAAAAACCCATTGGTACGAGCCTGCCACGTATATTTACATATATTAAAAAGTATAAATGTGTATTTATTTACAATCCTATAGTTGATAGAGAAGCTAACGCAAATATTTATGAGATGAATTAATATGTTATTCAAGTTATATGTGTATATGAATATTTATTTATGTAAATATATATCTTTATATAAGTGTACTCCACCGTTGGGCTGCCCATTAAAACGGAGACAGGTTCACCGCCTGTCACGTAGTTTCAAAGTGAAAAAGTCGCCGAGTATCTCTAAATACCACCACCTCAGTAGTCTACCCCATTATTGGGAAATTTTTCATTTCTTTGTGGTAGAGCCACGCATCAGCTTTTGTTGTTGCATGAATGGGCCGGCTCGACCGGGGAAGTACCACGACCTCACAGAATACCGGCGTAAAGTAGAAGTCTAACAAACTTCTGCGTTTCGTCTGGTGAGTGCAGGTAACCGGTGGCCCACACACCCCCCTCTCCCAATTCTGTGGGCGGGGGGCACTCTAAGAGAGGCAACGCATCTGCTAAGCCTCTGGTATTGCGGGTGTTCATGGGCGGCGGTAATCACTTACCATCACGTGAGCCTCCTGCTCGTTTGCCTCCCCTTTTCTATAAAAAAAAAAATTATCCAAAATCGGTTCAGCTAAATCGTCTTTCACTGTTAAGAACTATATGTTTACCAAAATTGAGTAACATCCAAACAATATATGTTTATATAACATACAAGTTAAGTCCACTGCAGGACTTAGGCCTCTCCCATAGAGAGGATTTGCCATCGTCGCCATTCTTGGCAGTGGCATTGGCGATTGCAGTACCAGACGACTCGCACCTCAGACGCTGCTGCCCGTCTTCGGTCTGATTATTTTGGTCTGATATTTTCAGAGATGGTTATCCCGTCATTTATCGGTAGCCATAACGATTTTCAAGGTTATTTCGCTCAGTCGCCTCTTACGACACCCACGGGAAGAAAGAGAGTGGCAATGTTCTTACACCGTCACCACACGGACAAACTTAAATGCTTATAATATCAGTAGCATCAGAAAAACAGACGCGTATTTGCCAACGGTATGTTTACCGTCAAATTTAAAACCGCCCGTCATTTAGGTCAAGGTTGTGTCATTAACATCAATGACAATATTATAAGGCGATCCGAGAGGAGATCTTCCTCCAAGCAACCAAGGCCTCCGGGCCAACAGCATTCCGTGGATGGTTTTTAGTCGGTATGCTTCTCCTTCTGAGATTCGAGCTCGGCACTGTTCGTTTCGGTGGCCTCCCGGTCAGGAAACGTTCGTGCATAAAACATTTTCCTCCACGTTTATCAACAAAAAAAAGGTCAAGGTTGTTTTAACTATGGTTTTCTTTGCGTCAGTCACAACTACGCATTGTCGCATAATGTGGAAATAAAAGAGCCGGATATCAGCTGTTGTGCGTACTTAAAGCATTCTTACTCAGTCCATTGTACAGCTATTAAGGACCGTATAAATGACCGACCATTCACGCTAAATACGTGACACGCTTTAGGGCAGGCAGATTTAATATAATTGTACTGTGATGTGAATCTCATAATTCCCTCTTCTAATGCATAGAGGTGTTAATTTCAAAGTAATTTAAAACCGGTTTGTTATAAAGCGCTTCTACTTTTTTTTTCTTTATGGTCGTTACGACTTCCAAATTTAGATTATAGTCAATTTGTCTGTTAAATGTAATCTTTATACATAAATATAAATAAAATACCTATTAGTCTGTAACCTAATTGTATCTATTTTTAATACCAAAATATACGCTTTTTACTAAATGCATATTATTTAAATAAAATAAATAAATATCTTCTCGCAATTCCCAATACAGGGGTAGACAGAGGTCTAATCTAGACAATTAAGTCCCTTTGACCCACCTTCCACCGAAGATATTTTCGGAACAACGTGACAGGTGGTGAGCTCGTTGCCGTCTTTATGTCCTAGCCAACGATATAATACGTACATAAATTTTTTTAAAACCCATTGGTACGAGCTTGCCACCGGAGATCGAACTCGGTTCTCTTGACTCGTAATTCCGACCATCCAACCACTCGGCTATCGTGACTTTTATATTATACTAGCTGACCCAGCAAACGTTGTTTTTCCATATTAAAATAGGGGTTGATCGTATGGAGGTGAGAATTTTGGGTTTTATGTATTTTTACGGTTATATCATAACAAAATAAAAAAAATTAGGGGTGGACTACCCTTAACATTTAGGGGGTGAAAATAGATGACCGATTCTCAGACCTACCCTATATGCACACAAAATTTCATGAGAATCGGTCGAGCCGTTTCGGAGGAGTAAGGTAACTAACATTGTGACACGGGAATTTTATATATAAGATTATTTACGTATAGTACATACCGTATATACGTAAAATAATAAATTTTACGGTCTGTTTGGCGCGGCTAATCTCGGAAACGGCTGGACCGATTTTATCGTGAATCTCAGTGACTGATAACTGATGTTATTAAGAGTAACTTAGGCTACTTCTATTTTAAAAAAATTATTGGGGTTCCGCGTTATGTTTAGTGTTGTAAAAATACAAGACCATATTTAAGTCGACTGGCAGGAGGGTCTACGGTGATAGGTGTCTGGTACTGCGATCGCCAGTCCGCTTATCGGATGTGGCGATTATGGTATTGTTGCGTAAAAGAGAGGCAAAGAATCTCACATACATAGATGACCCCTGGAAACATTTTTTTAGACACAAAAACGACCCTTTTTAGAGTATTTGTATGTATTGGGTGGTTTAATAATACAAATATTTAAAAGAGTGTACCTTTTTGGGGAGAGACGAGTGGCGGACACACAGGTTTTCATGGTTTCGCCAGTGCTGAGGTCCCGGGATCGATTCTCGGACAGGTTAATGACGAAAACTACTTTTTCTGCATTTTATCGGATCTGGGTGTTTGTAGCTAAAGCACTTGTGTAATGGAATCTGACACAACTGTTATGTCTAACTTTGGGATCCGAGCAATATATGTGATTTTGTCCCTATCTACATATTTATTTTATGTTTAGGTTATACCTACAGAGATAAACGAGGCATTTCCTGCAAAAATAAAGAGCAATCAGCTTTCAAATGATCAGACAATTGTTATATGATTCAATCCTTGCATTCCTCAATTCTTACAATGAGGAACGCCCACCGTACCCCGGCTAATCTTTACACAGAGGTCCGTGAATAAAAAGTGACCATAGTGACGGTGGCGTAGCGATAAGCGATTGAAGGAACAGCGTGTAACAAAACGAGTATTTCTGATATAGTAGCGTCAGTAAAAACACTAATTTTTAAATTTCATAAAGGGGCACGTGGGGATCGCGACACTTGGCGATCCTATGTCCCTGACTCAACAGTTAGGGATTCTATGTGAAGATATAGTAATAAAACAATTCTTTAGTTTCATTCTTCGGCTAATTTGTCTTGTAATTTTGTAAATAAGGCGACAAATAGTGTACCTAGGTACAATCAGTGGAATAAAAGCTAACTTTTTATGAGGTTTGTTATTTTTTTCAAAAATTAGTTACGATAGTAGAATGGTTGGGTGGAATTTCGAGTCGAGAGACCCGAGTTCGATCCCTGAGTGGCAGGCTCGTACCAATGGGTTTTTCAAAACTTATGTACGAAATATATCGTTGGCTTGGACATAATGACGGCGACGGGCCGAAGATGGATGTTGGGTCGAAGTGACTTAATTGTTTAGATTAGTCCTTTGTCTACTCGCATATTGGGAATTGAGTGAAGATATTTAAATTTTTTATATTTTTGTTTATGTTTCAGTTTTTAGCAGAACTTGAGCCACTTGAAACTATATTGGTACAATAGTAGTTACATAGGGTACTTGTTGTTCCCACATATTACTATTTTTATTAAATACAATTCTCTGCACCATTATACTATTATTATATCTCTTACTCAATATTCCAATTCGCTGACTCCTGGTAGTAGTTGTAGTTGTAAATAAAAAAATAATTAAAGAAAAAAATCATTTAAAAAAAAATTAGCGAGCTAATGCAATACCCCCCTCCTCCCAACCCCTTTTTAGGCCTCATAGAGATATACATAGATACTTACATACATAGATGGGGACAACATTACATACAGTGCTCCGATACCAAAGTAAGCAGCTTAAGCACTTCAATCTAATCTAGAAAAATATTGACCCATCCGGGAATCGAACGCCGGTGTGTACGGTACTCGTCCACGGAGGCCGTCATGAGTGATATGAGTGATACAATGAAATACATCTTCCGCTGTAACTCATACTGTGGCCTATACCTTAGCCGAGACGTCAGATTCGTATTAACAGCATTAAATCTTTATGTAAGCATAATACCGCACAATTATTACTTCCGTTTACTGTCACCTCAGAGTGGGTAGCTTATAATATATGTTTGGTGACGATGGCCGAGTGGTTGGGCAACCGTAATTCGCGTAAAGAGGCTCCGAGTTCGATCATCAGGTGACAGGCTCGTAACAGTTAAAAATATAAAAAATATATCTTCACGCAATTCCCAATACAGGGGTAGGCAGAGGTCAAGTCTAGACAATTAAGTCCCTTTGACCCACCTTCCACCGAAGATATTTTCGGGACATCGTGACAGGTGGTGAGCCTGTCGCCGCCTTTATGTCCAAGCCAACGATGAAATTCGTACATAAGTTTTTGAAAAACTCATTGGTACTGCCACCTGGGGATCGAACTCGGGTCTCTCGACTCGAAATTCCGACCACCCAACAACTCGGCTATGGTGACTTTTCGTAACAGTTGGTTTTTCAAAAACTTATGTACGAATTATATCGTTGGATTGGATATAAAGATCGCGCTCACCATCTGTCATGGTGCGCCAAAAAATGTCTTCGGTGAAAGGTGGATCGAAATGCCTTAATCGTCTAGACCTCTGTCTACCCCAGTACTGGGAATGGCGTGTAGATATATATTTTTTCTTTTGGTCACACGGATTGGCGTTATTAATGTGCCACAATTATTAATCGACGACCCAACAACCTATTTGGTTATGACCCTGCCTTCGAAGTTATGGTCTCGGATTCGAATCCCGCTAGGGGCAAACACTTGTGTAATGAATATGAATGAAATTTATATGTATATCTAAATATATTTATGTAATTACATTGTACAATTAGCTTGGTCACAAAGAAGGCGATAGACTTATCATATATCAAAAAGGCTTCGGTGAAAGTTAGTTCAACATAACTTAATTGTCAGGACCTCTGTCTACTTTCTTTTGTAAATGTGTGTATGAAATAAATTGTTATTTCTTTCTTTCTATCTTTCCATCAGTTTTGGGAATAGCGTAGTATTTTTATCCAAGAGCGTTAGTGAATACTTTGTGTCGCTAAGTTCCACCGTAATGCGAAGTACATTTTAAAAATGCAGCATTAAATGTACGAGTATGTAATTTGTTTCATAAAGTAACCTTTATCTTTCCGTTTCTATCTTTAAAGATTACCGTTTCTATTTTTAAATATTACATTTTTTGCTTGTTTAATAATAAAAGAGTGAGGCACATCGAATCGATGAGCAGTTGTAATATTAATGAATATATTAATGATAGTTTCTCCTGGGAATTATTTGATCGTTCCCGTCCTATTTGTAAATAGTTTTTATTTTTCTACTATTTTTACAATTGGTTCTGAAATAATTGAAATAAAATTACGAAAGACAGGAAGATCTTTGTTCGGCTGTTTTTTCTTCTTCAGTGAAACGTAGTTGAGAAACGATGTTAGATTATAAAAAGAACTATCGATGGGTCAAATATATATTTCTAGTTGATAAATTAAAATAATTTTTAAGATACATAATAACATCGATGCGGACAACATCACATACATTGCTCTGAACCCACGTGAGTGTTCGTGAAATAATTTTCTTTTTAAATTTTTTAGGCTTTACCCCTATTTGCTTTTTGTACTACTAACTACCGATACTTACGTAGGTACCGATACCATACAGCGTAACCACAGATTAGTAACAAGTTACTACGTAAAGACATAAAAACGGCGACGGGCTTACCACCTATCACGTTATCCCAAAAATGTCTTTGGTGGAAGATGGGACGAAAGGACTTAATTGTACCTCTGTCTACCCTAGTATTGGGAATGGCGTGAACATATTATTTTAATAAGTAAGTAACCTTGCGATAGTGATTATTAATAAAAGTCATTGGCATTAAACGCGAATTAATCAAAGTGTATACACAAAATTTAATGTATGTGTAAAGTATTTGTCAATTAAAGACAGATGTGCACACATTAAACATAAGGCTGGGCTCATAGAAGACCTCTGTGAATTAGTGGCGTACCGGTTTTTATTCACCGGTTTTTATGTTGTCGTCAGCTCGGCGGGACGTGTCAATTACGAAAACCACTTTTTTTTAAAGTCACGATAGCTATTGATAAGCTGTGGTCCATTATCCAAATCGAGAAGGATCTCATGATTTGTGAAGGATTTCTGTAAAACAAATCCTGGATGCTGTCTAAAAGCTTGAAAAGATGGCTTTTAAACAGTATCCAGGATTTGTTTTCCCATATTATCTAAATATTTTTTTTTGTAGTCTAGAGGAACAGAATTGCAAAATATCTTTGTGGCTTCGTGCTATTTCTATATGAATCAATGTTAAATTGTGTATTTCTTCTGTAAGAAAATACAAAAATACGATACCTACTGAATTTATTTGTGTTTCATACATGTTTCGGAGATAACTGAGAACAGTTAGAGGAACCTCTTTACGAAACGGTGGTAGATTAAAAATGACGATCGATGGATCTTATGTTCGGTGCTTACACTTGATACCACCGAGGAATCAAATTCAACGCCTTCTTCTTCTTCTTTACAGTATATCAAGAGTCCACTGCTGAATATAGGCCTCCCCTAAAACTTTCCACAATGAACGGTCCTCAGCCACCTGCATCCATCGACTTGCCGCAACATTTTGCAATTCGTCGCTCCATCGCTTGGGGGGTCTATCACTCTCACATCGTCTAACACTGCGTTTGCCTGTACGAGGTTGCCACTCGAGAACCATTCTTTCCCAACGGTTGTCAGTTCTTCACAAAGATATTAAATTATAACATACACTACACCGTCATTAATATTTCTCATTAGTGGCGTATGCTATCTATCACCTTGGGAGCGTCGATAATTATGCGTTATTCTTGAAAACTGGAAATGTTAAGACGCTTCGCACAACATCAAGCTGCGCTGGCCCAAGTAATGTACAATTTTGGTAACTCTAAGCCTGTTATTTAATAGAAAATATCATATAAAAAACATACCTGTATTTTCTTCACAATAGCGGACAAATTAATTTTTATTGAATTATATATTTACATAAAATCTCAGGTGGCAGGCTCGTACCAATGGGGTTTTCAAAAAGTTATGTACGAATTATATCGTTGGCTTGGACATAAAGACGGCGACGGGCTCACCACCTGTCACGTTGTCCTGAAAATATCTTCGGTGGAAGGTGGGTCGAAAGGACTTTATAGTCTAGACTAGACCTCTATCTACCCCTGTATTGGGAATTGCTTAAAGATATTTACTTTTGTTATTTTATTTAAAATTTATGTACGTTGACTTGGACATAAAGACGGCAATAGGCACAGCACAAAATGTACCCGGTGGAAGGTAAGTCGAAAGGACTAAATAATCTGATTCTCCGTTCAATTCATTATTGAGTATGTCGAGAAGATAAAGTATTATATTAATAATCATTTTAATCTCGAATTCAAAAATTCATTGGACATAATGTATATTGTGTAATTCATATATTATACATAACAATACATTGTTACAAATCAAGTTTCATCCAATTTTTAATTGTTATTCACACATAGGTAATTGCTGACATTTTAATTTTGTAACTCGACGAGTCACGTCGCCCGTCTAGTTAGCCTCGTCCGTAATCGCCATTTGCGTTTGCGCATGCGCATGCTTGTAGTATTATCGCACAAATTGGCGCACGAACGTCATTCAAACGACATTAAACGACATATATCTTTAGATATAGGTATATGTCGTTAGAATTTGATCTTTTTGGGGTTAAAAATCTAATTGCAAAATAAATAATAAAAGTCACGATAGCCGAGTATTTGGGTGGTCGGAATTTCGAGTTAATAGACCCGAGTTCGATCCCCAGTTGGTAGGCTCGTACCAATGGGTTTTTCAAAAACTTATGTACGAATATCGTTGGCTTGGACATAAAGACGGCGACGGGCTCACCACCTGTCACGTTGTCCCGAAAATATCTTCGGTGGAAGGTGGGTCGAAGGGACTTAATTGTCTAGACTCGACCTCTGTCTACCCCTGTATTGGGAATTGGGTGAAAATATTTATTTATTTATTTTAAAATCTAATTGCAAAAAGAGAGGTCTTCAATTCAAAACAAGCATGTGACAATCATACTTAATAATCCGTACCCTTACGGATTATTAAGCAGATTCAAGTTCAAATTTTCCACAGTAAAATTATCTGCGCACTACATCAACGCTTCAGTTTTGAGCTCGTGTTTTTTATATGAAGCTTTTAATCGGATTAAACCTTTGATAGGTAGCGAATAAATACTACGTGTGTTTAAGGCGAAAGAATATTGCCACTCCCTTCCTTCCCGTTGATGTCGTAAAGGGTTCTGAGGGAAACAGCCTTTGACATCGTTTTGGCAACCGATAGATGGCGGAATAACCATCTCTGAAAACATCAGACCAAAATTAACACACCGAAGATGGGCAGCAGCATCTCAAGTGCGAGTGATCTGATAATGCGATCGCCAATCCGCTTGCCAAGCGTGGCAATTATGGCAAATCGTCCTTATGGGAGAAGCCTAAGTCCTGCAGTGGACAGTCAGACAAGTTGTGCATGACATTTAAACAAGAATTATTGAGACGTTGTCAGAATGCAGGCGAGTTATGCGAGATCAGGCACTGAGATTCCGAATATTCAGTAATACTTGAAATACTTATAGCTTGACAAATATTACAGCAATAACTCTTAATACAGTAACATGGACTGTGATAATTATTGAAATAACTTAAATTTTCAATTACTGAAATTACTTGATATTACTGAAAATATGTCATATCATATTATATATAGAACATTACAAAAAAAATGAAAATATCTTCACGCACTTCCCAATACTGGGGTAGACAGAGGTCGAGTCTAGACAATTAAGTCCCTTCGACCTACCTTCCACCGAAGATATTTTCGGGACAACGTGACAGGTGGTGAGCCCGTCGCCGTCTTTATGTCCAAGCCAACGGTACATAAGTTTTTAAAAAACCCAGTGGTACGAGCCTACCAACTGGGGATCGAACTCTGGTCTATTGACTTATAGCCGTAACATTACAAAAGGAAGACTTTATCTACACGCCGTTCCCAATACAGATACAGATAGACAGAGATCTAGACAAGTCCTTTCAACACTTGTTTTCATATATTTTTAAAAATATAAACCATAACTGAATCAAAAACGTTGTAAGATCCAATTTTTTATTTATGAAACAAGCGTCCAAAATACAACACGCTGCAGAACGCATTAATAATAAAAATAATAAGCCTTGTTTATTCCTCAATAGACATTACATTATTTGATATTTATATTAATTACAATTCGAGAAATTGAAATAGATTAAATTAAATTAAATTTTTAAATTTACAAATAAAATAAACTCGAATTATAAATTTACACAAAAACCATAAAAAAATAATTATTAAATATTACATGCATAAGTAAGGGCTCCTCCATTTTTCTCCACTTATCTCTATCCATTGCAATTTCCATCCAGTTATTTCCCACTGTTTTTATTATTTCGTCGAGCCATCTTTCATTTGGTCTACCTCTTTTTCTCTTCCCTGATGGCCCTTTCCAAATTAGTAGCTTTTTTGTCCATCTATTATATTAAATATTTTTTGTATTTGCCACATTATTTAAGATCTCTCTTCCTTTATTTAACTGCACTGCTAATACATTTTATTTCTGTTTAGCCTGATGGTTGACTGGTAGAGAATGCCACTTGGCATTAAGTCCGCCACATCTACTACACTGTGCATTGAAGCTTTAATACATAAACAAATAAATCTATTACTGTTCATACGCGCAACATGGCCAGCCCATCTCCATTTTAATTTTTTGCAGTGTTGTAGAGCATATATAACTTTTGTTGTATTTCTCACATATACATTTGTCCTTTTGTATTTCAACCTTAAATTTAGAGCGCAACTCTTATGGGAATTTATTTATTGTTTGTCATTATTTTAGTTTTTATTGTGTTAAGTTGTAAGCTAATTTCCTGGCTAACCGCTTTTAATTCTTTTACCACATTCTCTAGTACTGGTGTACTTTCTGCAAAGAGTACAATATCGTCTGCAAATCTTAGATTGCTTAAAAAATCACCGTTTATGAAGATGCCTTTGTTTTTCCATTTCAGATTCTTCATAATGTTTTATAGTACAGTTATAAACAATCTAGGAGACAAAAGGTCACCCTGTCGTACGCCTCTACTGATGTTAAATTCAGGCCCTGTTGTATCTAATATTACTCTACTTTCGCTGTTTTTGTATATATCTTGTATAAGTTCTATGATTGTAGATGGTACCTCAAATTCCTGTAAGGCTCTCCATATACTGTGGTGGGAAATAGAGTCGAACACTTTGGCATAGTCTATGAACGCTAGGTAAAGCGGGCGGTATATTTCCACGAACATTTCTATCACTATTTCTAGAGCGTGAATGGGATCTACTGTTGAGTAGTTTCTTCTAAAGCCTGCTTGCTCTACCGGCTGATGTCTTTCCGTATATTTCGTGAGACGCTCCTCCACACACGAAGCAAAAAGCTTGTATAAGTTTGATTGTAAGCTAATGGATCTATAATTTTCAATATTCATGGGACGACTTCGCCCACGCACCCGGAATTCTTTTTTCTTCTAGTATTTTGTTGAATAAAGTGGTTAGAAGAGGTATTAGGATGGGCTCTCCTACTATAATTACCTCGTTTAGTAATCCGTCTGGACCGCTGCTTTTTTCCTTCTTAAGCGCTTTTATTTTTGTAGCGATTTCCTGTAGAGAAAAACTTTGTAAGGTGGTACTGTTTTGTGTAAGTGCTAAAGTCTCTTGCCGGTCAAAGTCTAGGTCTTGGATGATTTTATACAGAAGGAATTATTAAACATAAATAGACTCAGTGTTAGTTTATATTTACAACTTTCATCTAAGTATCATAATATATATATCCTCCTGATCGATTTCGGCCACAACAACTTTGGATCTGACTATTGCGAGCGTCGTTCGTGTGCTCGCAGGTAACAGATTTTTGCGTTAAACGTGCAAGCACATTGAGCGCAAGTCAACACCCACCCGACATAATTGTTGGTGATGGCTGCAGGTGATCGAGCCTTGAGTGCGTCTCGTTTGACATCGAGCTCATTCACCCGCACTTCCTCATACTCTAACAAATTAGTGCTCACGGTCCGCCTCCACAATGATCAGCTATTGTGACGGATCTAAGTCACATTTCTTCATGTGGCGCATAAGTACACGTTTGAACCGCTGTAATTGGCCGCCTTGTTTTCGCTAGCCATTATGCAGTTCAGACTAAGAGCAAACAAGTAAAAAGGTATCATAAAATTAAAATATATCATTCTATGACAGGTGATACTATAAGAATATAGGATAATATATATACTATAAGATATATAAGGATTTATTAGCTTTTTGGTTATTACTTTTGAGTGAATCTTGGGCGAGATGAGTTAATAAATTTTTTCAGGCCGTGCTTTTGTTTATTTCGGATTTATTTTTTGTTAAAATATTTGTCTTTCTTACTGAACCTTCTCTAGTAATGTAATACTGTACTTAGATATTTGTTTATTTAGATATTGTTATGTAAGTGTAACATAAAACGTACCACCTCCTACTGTTCTTAATTCCAGTTTCTCTTTAGCCCTAAGGTTGTCTGGAAGAGATCGCTCTTTAGCTATAAGACCATCTGATTGTGCATACATATCTATTAAGTTTTCTCTATCTAAAAGTGTCTGTGTAAAAGTGTCTCGTTATCTAAAGTCACGATAGCCGAGTGGTTGGGTGGTCGGAATTTCGAGTCAAGAGATCCAATGGGTTTTTCTAAAACTTATGTACGAATTATATCGTTGGCTTGGACATAAAGACGGCGACGGGCTCACCACCTGTCACGTTGTCCCGAAAATATCTTCGGTGGAAGGTGGGTCGAAGGGACTTAAATGTCTAGACTAGACCTCTGTCTACCCCTGTATTCTGAATTGCGTGAAGATATTTATTTATTTATTATTTATCTGTAATATATTCCCTGTATATGTGTAGTGTACAATAAAGTATATACTACTACTACTGCTACTACTCTACTTGTACTGAACTATATTTTGTTACACAGCCTGAAAGAGAGGAGGAGTTGCAAGCGGGGGTGGCAGAAAGCCACGAGCTAAGATGCGGCTGGGGTGTGTTCAGACCGAAATGGCTGCAACGCTTCCGTACTGCGAAATGGGCGCTGTTTTGGTTGTGCTGGGCTGGCGCTATACAGGGTGAGTCTATTCTTTATAAATAAAATTTGACCGATGTGTAATGTGACAGCCTCTTTCTGGCAAGAGGGAGAGTATCATCCATCAGATTTCCATCTTATAGGAGATCTAGGACGACCCCCCATAAGATAGAGTTATGACCTGCATAACATTGCAAAGTCAATGGATGGAAGTGGCTCGGGACCCTCCCTTCCTTTCCACCTTTTTGCGGAATTCTTTGAGGGAGATGTTCATCAGCAGGATGTTCAGCAGTAGACTTTCGATAGGCTGTAAAGAATGAAAAAATTCCTTTTTTTAAGACGTGAAATCGCTTTTTTTGTAGATATACTATTGATTTTCGATGGGACACTATATTCGATAGTCGAATTTGGTTAGACAATTAAGTCCTATCGACCACTACCACCTTTCATCGAAGCTTATTTGGGACTACATGATAGGTGGTCAGCATGCCGCCGTCAGAGGGTCCAAACGAAGGATGCACACATAGATATATGTTTATAAAAATAAATATTCATAAAACCAGCGATGATTCGAGTAAATACAGACATTCATCACACAAATGATTACACCTAGCGGGATTAGACGCTGCAACAACCATTAGCTTCGGTGGAAGGTGGGTCGAAGGGACTTAAATGTCTAGACTAGACCTCTGTCTACCCCTGTATTCTGAATTGCGTGAAGATATTTATTTATTTATTATTTATCTGTAATATATTCCCTGTATATGTGTAGTGTACAATAAAGTATATACTACTACTACTGCTACTACTCTACTTGTACTGAACTATATTTTGTTACACAGCCTGAAAGAGAGGAGGAGTTGCAAGCGGGGGTGGCAGAAAGCCACGAGCTAAGATGCGGCTGGGGTGTGTTCAGACCGAAATGGCTGCAACGCTTCCGTACTGCGAAATGGGCGCTGTTTTGGTTGTGCTGGGCTGGCGCTATACAGGGTGAGTCTATTCTTTATAAATAAAATTTGACCGATGTGTAATGTGACAGCCTCTTTCTGGCAAGAGGGAGAGTATCATCCATCAGATTTCCATCTTATAGGAGATCTAGGACGACCCCCCATAAGATAGAGTTATGACCTGCATAACATTGCAAAGTCAATGGATGGAAGTGGCTCGGGACCCTCCCTTCCTTTCCACCTTTTTGCGGAATTCTTTGAGGGAGATGTTCATCAGCAGGATGTTCAGCAGTAGACTTTCGATAGGCTGTAAAGAATGAAAAAATTCCTTTTTTTAAGACGTGAAATCGCTTTTTTTGTAGATATACTATTGATTTTCGATGGGACACTATATTCGATAGTCGAATTTGGTTAGACAATTAAGTCCTATCGACCACTACCACCTTTCATCGAAGCTTATTTGGGACTACATGATAGGTGGTCAGCATGCCGCCGTCAGAGGGTCCAAACGAAGGATGCACACATAGATATATGTTTATAAAAATAAATATTCATAAAACCAGCGATGATTCGAGTAAATACAGACATTCATCACACAAATGATTACACCTAGCGGGATTAGAAGCTGCAACAACCATTAGCTTCGAAGGCGAGCCTGTTAGTCGATGGAGATCGAACGCGGGGCTCTTGACTCGAATCACGATCACTCAACCACTCAGCTATCGAGACGTTGTAGCGAGCTATGAAAAACTGGACTAGCGGAGTGCGAATAGCAAATCTATCTGATATTTTTCGAAAAGTCAATTCACTTCAAAGATTTTCTCTAATTCACCTCTTCCGACAACCACGAGTAGATAGGAGATGGTACGGTTGCCAATTTAAAGTATGTTTAATAATTAGAAACACCAGTTGCTATAACCCGGTAGTCTGGTTAGTAGTAACCCTTACTTTGAAGATAATGGTTGCAGTTTCTAATCCCACTAGGTGATAACATTTGTGTGATGAATATAATAAGATAAATATTTGTATGTACTCGAATCATGGATATATTAATACATATCTGTATAAATAACTACGTATTGCATCCTTCGTTTGGACCCTCTGACGGCGGCAGGCTGGCCACCTGTCACGTAGCCCCAAATAAGCTTCGGAAAAGGTAGGTCGAAAGGACTTAATTGTCACAAATTGACAGAGGTCTAGCTTCTGTTTACTCCAGTTCCGGGAAAATACGTGAAGATAAAAAGTGCAAGAAACCATAGCGTGACGTTCTAAGAACGCTGCTTTGCCAATTTCTCTGTTGCTCTTAGTTGATACGAACTTGTACGTATGCACTAAAAATGCGTATCGGAGTTTATAATTACCGTAATATTTTTTAATACGACCATCAGTTTAACGACGCATGCGCACCATTTGATGGGAATACACATTTAAAACCGCGCACGACACGAAAACATCAAAACCAATTCGTGTCGGTCTGTTTCATCTTGAGCTTGAGAACGCTCGTACATCGCGCATTCACTGTTCGACCTGCATTTAATTTTGCATTTAACTGTAGTTTACCTAACAGTAAGACCTAACAGTAAGTACATCAGCGGCCTCTCATATCAAGGGTACTTCGATAAGGGCCGGGGCGGCATCAGAGGCAGCTGAATCGGGTAAATGGCGTAAATATGAGTCTTTGAAAGGAGACTATATATTTGTTCCATTTGCCGTAGAGACAATCGTTCCGTGGGGTCCCCGAGCGATGCAGTTTCTAAAGGAATTGAATCCTCGACTTATCGTTGCCGCTGGTGACAAGAGGGCTGGTTCTTTTCTCGCTCAACGTCTAGCCATTCAACGTGGAAATGCAGCCAGCGTTCTTGGTACCATGCCACGAGGAGTAGGGCTCTACGATTATAATAGTTTTTAGTTAATAAGTATTGTAAATATTAACATAATTTTTTCTGTAAATAAATATTTATGATTAACAGTAAGATATTTCAACGAAGTGTTGTCATTTTTTAATCTACATGCAATTATAGTTGGGTAGGAAAAGGTACAGGCAATGAAACTAACTAACTAACAGTGGTAGAGCCACGCATCAGCTTTTGTTGTTGCATGAATTGGCCGGCTCGACCGGGGAAGTACCACGACCTCACTGAATACGCCGTTTACGCCGTAAAGTAGAAGTGTAACAAACTTCTGGTGAGTGCAGGTAACCGGAGGCTCACACCCCCCTTGTTCATCACACCAACGTTTGCTTCTAACGGCATTCGAATCTACGACTCCTACCTTCGAAGGCAGGACCACTACCAATTCAGCCACCGGGTAATGTAGTTAACTAACGCTTTATTCTCGTGTAAACTGAAAAAAAGCTTTTATAAATGACGCGATCACGTGGATTGATCACGTGGATCAATGCCCAGTGAGATTTTTTCTGAAAACGTAGTCCCGTGAAATATTGGCACATTGCTTTAACCGCGTCCACTGTAGTTAATTTATATCGAGAGTGACGCATGACGAGATATATCAAGATTATGTATCAATTATTTATAGATAATAAATAAAAAATTAATATCTTCACGCAATTCCCTAATACAGGGGTAGACAGAGGTCTAGTCTACACAATTAAGTCCCTTTGACCCATCGGAGGACGAAGATATTTTCGGGACATCGTGACAGGTGGTGAGCCCGTCGCCGTCTTTATGTCCAAGCCAACGATATAATTCGTACATAAGTTCCTACCACTCAACCACTCGGCTATCGTGACTTTTACATATCTTGTGTAGCACATATCTTTTATGTGATCAAATTAAAGAGGAAAAAGTTAAAATTTCAACTGACACGGGCGAGATACGAACCCGCGACCTTCGCTGATCCGTGGCGACGCTCTTACCTCCGAGCCACCGTGTCTTACACGCATCAGTTGAAATTTTAAATCTGTATTCTCTTTTTATTACTTGTGCCTTGTTTATTGGCATAGGCGCTATCTATTATCCCTTTTGCAAGTGACAATTTATTATTCCTGACTTTTCAGTTAGAAATTATCAATACGATAACGCCAACTTAATTATTATGCAATTTTACTTATTTTTAAAGGACTTTTATGCTGAACTTTTATGTGGTCAAATTATAGAGAAAAAAGTTAAATTTCAATCCCGCCCGTGTCAGTTGAAATTTTAACTTTTTTCTCTTTAATTTGATCACATAAAAAATCAGCATAAATGCTTTAAAAAAATCAATAAAACTGCATAGTACATATCTTTTTTTTACATTACATAAAGTACATATCTTTATTTTGTTTTTCATATACAAATTCCCACACCCTTTTTCCCGGCCCCCGCAAAGCCTTCCGGGATAACCATATGGAATAGATACTAGTAAAAAAAAGAAGACTGATGGATGGACTGATGGATGATGGTCTAAGGTGCCTGCTACTGTGATGGCCTATCGAGAAGTCTACTCGTATATCCTGGAGTGTATTTTATATATCAGGAACTATAGAAGTATAATAATAAGAACCTATTACACACTTATTGCTGAGAAATGATAATATATTAATAAAAATTAAAGAAAGTAAAAAAAGAACCGTCACCATAGCTGAGTGGATAGGTGATCGGAATTCGATTCCCAGGTGGCAGCATGGCGTACCAATGGGCTTATTTTAAAAATTTATGTCCGATTTCTCACCGATTGTCACATTTTCCCAAACAATATTTTCGGTGGAAGAGGGGTCGAAAGACCTTTGTCTACCCCTGTATTGGGAATGGCGTAAAGATATTTGTTACTATTATTAAAAAAAAACATTAGTCTTTCTTTTGACTTTGTTGCAATCGGTTAACCATAAAGTAATTTACATCTTAAAACTCCTTTAAAATATCTCTCTAAACATCGGCGGGTTAACTCGGGCAGGTTATATCATATAATCAGATGATTTCCCGGGGGAGACAGAGCCGATGGTAACAGGCCGAGAATTTATTGTAACCGGGATTGTAACCGGCAAATCTTTAGCTAGAGCTTTAAGCTTATCGCAATAATTTACTTCTGTTAGTGATAAAAGTATTTATTGTACATCAAAAGAAAAACAGCGTATTCTATATTACATGTAAAAGCAATAATTCAACGGAATTGTAAATAATTGACTTTTTTGTTATATTTAGTACCTAGGTATACATATATATATATATATATATATATATATATATATATATATATATATATATATATATATATATATATATATATATATATATATATATATATATATATATATATATATATATACATGTATGTATATATATATATATATATATATATATATATATATATATATATATATATATATATATAGATAGCGACAACATAACACACATTACTCCGATCCTAATGTAAGATGCTAAAGCACTTGAGGTATGGGAATCGGAAACAACGAAGGCACCACAAACACCCAGACCTGACGAAATGTAGAAAAAGTGGCTTTTTCTACATTTATCCGACCGGAAGTCGAACCAGGGACCTGGAGATGGCGACACCTTGATGGGAAAACCGGTGTTTACGCCACTCGTCAACGGAGGTCGTCAAATAAATACATTTCATACATTTTAGTAAGTACATAAATAAATTTTTAGTAATTATTTGATTTTTGAGGTAAACACTTTTTGTCACTTTACACCTATATACAGGAATCTTGGAATGCAAAACACAGTATCTTATTACAAAATATGGCCCAATTCGTTAAAGTGGTTTTCGATTCGAAATAAATTATTAAGTAAATATCTTCACGCATTTTTTGATGATTTAATCACGCATTGTATGATATAGTTCCATAGACACATATTTAGATCAATATTTAATACATATAATACTAGCTACTTTACCCGGTTTAACACTTAACGCGGAACATAACGGATATATAAAAGTATTAAAAAAAAAACATGAACAGAAAAGTGGAGCGATTTCAAAAAGGATTCTGTCACAGTGATTATCTACGGAAATTCCATAGTACTGTTTTTCAGTCAGGACCTATATTGGCTCACGAACCTCCAGGTCAATATATAGACTATCCAAATTAAGTACTTTTGCCAAAGTAAGCACGTTTTTGGTCTCTTTTTACTACTTATATTTTTTTTAAATAAATAAATACATATATAGATTGGGACAACAATACATACATTGCTCCGTTTCCAATGCTAAGCACTGCACTGATGCTAAAGCACTTGAGGTATGGGAATCGGAAACAACGATGGCACGAAATTGTTTTTAAAATACCACATTCAGTAACACGTACACCGAAGCGGTTATTATAACAAAAGCGTGTTGTAGAAAGCAGTGTTATAGTTTAAACGAGCGGCGTTAACCTCGCGCCAAACATTCGAGACTTATTAGCCGTCTCACCGGTGTAATGCCACAGATTAAAAACCTCTGGAACAGACATACATAATCTCAATTCCTATCTCATCAACAATCGAGATTTATATTTCCCAAATATGTTTCGGTTGAAAGTAACAGACTACTTTTCCTAGACCTCTGTCTACCCTAGTTTGGGAAAATGCATGTAGATAAAAAACAAGTAATTTTCTTTTTATTTACAAATGTCTCTTTTCGAAAGTCTATTTAACAATTAACTTTTAATTAGGTGACGGTTTGTAAAAGTCTACTGCAGGATATATACCTCAATCGGAACGCTAATTGTAATCGTCGGGCCTTGGCACGCGGATTAGCGATCACATCACCAGTCGCGCACGGGTTCAAGCAGCAGCCTAATACTTATAATAATGCTGCACGTTACCTTATAATTGCTAATTGCTTAAAACCCTCTATCTTAAAGCTTAAGGCTTAATACTGAAGGAAAACTCATAGTCGTCACTTACGAACTTCATGGAAGAAAGGGGTGATAAATAGTCAAACAGATACCACAGTTTAATACGCTATATATATCTAAAAAAAAATATATCTTCACGCAATTCCCAATGCAGGGGTAGACAGAGGTCAAGTCTAAACAATTAAGTCCCTTTGACCCACCTTCCACCGAAGATATTTTCGGGACAACGTGACAGGTGGTGAGCCCGTCGCCGCCTTTATGTCCAAGCCAACGATGAAATTCGTACATAAGTTTTGATGTGAAACATCTATAGCCGCACGTAAAACCGATTTCTGGCGTGGCGACGCATGCCGTGCACGTACGTAGTAGTGTTTAATTATAAACCTTAATTCTCAGTTAATAGGGTGTAAATTAGTATACTTTGTATGCACGATATACAAAGGTATACTAATTTACACCCTATTACCTGAGAATTAAGGTTTATAATTAAACACTGAAATCCCTTTTTTATATTTAATTAATTATATTCATATTATTCATATTAGTGACTATGTAAATTATATTAAGATTTCATTTTACATGAAAGGTCATTTCCTTATAGTCAAAAAATGTTCAATAATTTTTAAAACGAATAAACATAAACTACCATTAAAATTAGCTGGAGATTTTAATGTAAATTTGCAAGAGCTGAATCACTGCCATTAATGACATTTCTTCAAAAAGAATTTCAATTGCAAATCAACAACAATCCAAAAGAAACTACTACCAAATATGGAACAACTATAGATGCTGTAATTGTGAGATATCTTGATAATGTTTCATCCAATACTTTTGTAACGTATTAAATAAATTTATAAATATCTTCACGCAATTCCCAATACAGGGGTAGACAGAGGTCAAGTCTAGACAATTAAGTCCCTATGACCCACCTTCCACCGAAGATATTTTCGGGACAACGGGACTTTACTACTACGGGACTTTTGTAACGTAGTTTAGTTATCATCGACCAATCGTCACAGTAATACCGGCAGAGGAAACATCGAATATAACTATAACTGAAGTCACAGAGAGAGAGAGAAAATATTTAAATTGTGGCCACTTGATATTAATATCGAATTTTTATATCAAATGTAAATAAATGCTTATTAAATAAAGTTACCATTTTCTGTAAGAAATTCGTAATACTTCATTTTTTCATTATTTTGATAGTACTTCATTTTTTCATTCCTGTAATAATATTATCTTTTATGCATATTACTTGTACACACATGTTTCACATCTGCCAGGCGTCCCATGACGGCTCACATTTTTTTTTTTTGAAAAACTCATTGGTACTGCCACCTGGGAATCGAACTCGGGTCTCTCGACTCGTAATTCCGACCACCCAACAACTCGGCTATCGTGACTTATTATTATATATCTAAATTTAAAATATTGGCCAAATTGACAGAGATAGCAATGTATAATTATATTTATACATCAAAGTTTTTACTTTAACTTTGCTCTTCTGTTCTTATTTTTTTAATAAATCCGGAAGCAAACTTTATAATTGTTTTGAAGAGTTTTATTTCATTTACATTTTTAATTAAAAATATAAGAAATAAATTTCTTTTTCGAAATTCCCAATACATGGGTAGACAGAGGTCTAGTCTAGACAATTAAGTCCCTTCAACCCACCTTCCACCGAAGATATTTTTGGGACAACGTGACAGGTGGTGAGCCCGTCGTCGTCTTTTAAAACGCGTCTTTACAAAGCAGTAGTATTTTCTTTGTTTTTTTTCTTAATTATTTGCCGGCATTTAAGGCATGTTCCAAATAAAAAGTCCCTTTCTTTTTTTCTAGATGTAAAATACTGGCCAGTATCTTAATGATACCAATGTATAAACTTATTTATATATGAGATCGTTTAAAATAATAAAGAAATAGGTATAACATCTTGCCAGTTCAATCTATCTATATGCATTTAGATTACGAACTACAGTGTTAAGTATCATGCCGTGAATGTTTAACTAATACGTGTTCGTTCTGTATCTTTAATTTAATATTTAAACAAGATAACTCAAAGGAAATTTGCGAAGTGCGCGAGGCAATCGCGCCGATGTGAACATTGCTAACTACGTAAGAATTTATTAAGTTAACTAACGACTTTGGCTGACTGATTCAAAGGGAATAATTTCGATGACTTTTGCCATGGCAAACTAGAAAAGGGTATTCCACTAGCAACAATATTTAACATAAATCAGCGCGAAGTATAAAAGTGTAATAAATTGAAGCGGTTTTTTTAAATTAACTTTTAACAGATACCACTAAAAGAAAAAAAGTCTTCACGCTATTCCTTATACAAGGGGTAGACAGAGGTCTAGACAATTAAGTCCTTTCGACCCACCTTCCACCGAAGACATTTTTTGGGACAACGTGACAGATGGTGAGCCCGTCGCCGTCTTTATGTCCAAGCCAACGATATGAATCGTTTAGAAAAAAAAAACATTGCCACGAGCCTGCTACGTGGGGATCGAACTCGGGTCTCTCCACTCGAATTCCGATCACCCAACCACTCGGCTATCGTAGCTTCAGTAGTAATACTTACAAAATGTTTACCAATTTGATATTGTTTAGGCCAAATCAGTCAAAGTCAGAACGACTTCGAAACAGAATGCCTTTGACCAAGATTTGAATCTCAGTGATAGTACAATTTTCCTTATTGGTTGAATATATACTAACGATTGCGCACGTAATTTTACGTCTGGAAAGTAGTACACAATATTTTTAAAGGACGTGTAAAGCTTGCAAACTATGTTGAAGTAACGTTTTACTGGTCACAGAACCAGTTTATAATACGGTGAGCTTCATATGTTTAAGGCACAAAATAATGTGACAAGTTTATGTGACCACAGATTAAAACCACAGATTATGTGCGCCATGTGACACAAGTATTTATACTTATTTGTATTTACAAGCATTATACAAGTATTTTCCCTGAAATGTATAGAAACGTATTTGTATGAAATATTAAAATTAGGTAATGTTTTAATTTACGAGTTTATTTGAAAGTGTTATCACTCAGAGAATACATAACTTCAATAGCCGAAGGACGGGTGATAAGAAACGAGATCAATCCCCAGACGGAATGCAAAATGAGGAAGGAACCGATAAGTTTTTTTTATAAGTTATGTACAATTTGTATCTTTATGTTGGACAATCGACCTTGTCGCATTTTTACAAACAATACAAACAATAAACTTCAGCTTGCTCTTTTAAAAATGATTTAAATATAAATTTTATTTCTTTTATATTATATTCTTCCTGTGGCAGTCTTCAGAGACGAAAAATGTAATATAAAAGTATATTTATTTGTGAAAACTATGTAAGTGTTAGCAGTGAAAAGTATGTAAGAACATTTAGATGTCAAAGCAAACTTAATTAGACTGGTGGCGGGCGACCGCTTCTAAGTTATAAGATATCTGGTACTGTGATCGCCAATCCGCTCGCCAAGCGTCGTTATTATGACAAGTCCAAGGAGGAGACAGACGATATATTTATGTATATACGGACTTTCACAGATCCTTAAATAAATTAGTAAGTAAGCAATTTTAATTAGTATTTAATATTATCCTACTAAATGCCAGACCTGTAATGAAGACTAATGAACTAGCCTGATAATACGAGTATACTGATACCAGTGGGATTAGAGCGTATTAAGGTAAACAAAATGCATTCTGTAACCGATACGTGTAAATATTTATTAAAATGTATACACAAAACTTACCTAACACTAACTGAATAAGTCACGATAACTGAGTGGTTGAGTGATCGAATTTCTTTTCTTCAAAAAATATATACGAGTTACATCGTTGGCTTCGACTAAAAGATGGCGACAGGCTTACAAACTATCATATTGTACCGAAATAAGTTTCGGTGAAATGTAACACGAAACGACTTAATTGTCTAGACCTCTGGCTACATTTGTGTTGAGCAATACGTGAACATGAAAAAAAAAAAAACAAAACTTACCTACCAATTTGTCACTTCCATTCGTTCTCATTGCACGCCCGCAAGTTATTCCCGACAATAAATCTGTCCAAGTTTCAAACTAGTGTTATATGAAGGCGCCGCGAACAGGTGTGTGAGACTGGCTTCGCTGCAGCATTGTTCCAGCTGGTGCCAGACGACCGGGGAATTACTAATGAGATCCCTTACCACTGTGGTACAACACGCTCACGCCTGAGCACAATGGACACCGCACAAAAGCCAACCGTGCTTACTAACTAAAACAATAAATCTGTTTCCGTGTTGAGAAAGTTCAAGATCGCTCATTTGTTAACGAATTATAATTTGATCACTTTATACTGAGTTTTTTTTGGACATAATGCAAAAAAAGGTCTAAAAACAGAGCACATACGTTATCACCCCTGAGATCTTCACGCCAATCTCAATGCTGGGATAGACAGAAGTCTAGTCGATTAAGTTGTTTCGACCCGCCTTCCACCGAAGATATTTTTGGGACAGTGGTAGTGAGCCGAGGAGGTGGAATGCTATACTTTGCGATTAAATAACCTTTCTGTACTTTTTAAACTGGACTCAACAATTGTCACAAACTCAAATATGCAACACAAATAGATGGCTGTGATACTGTTACAGAAGACTTCTAGGCATAGAAGGAGTCCACTGCGTATCGATATACTATAGCCATTCCTTCGTTACTATCGTCATGACGATGATCCGAAGTATATTATAGCCCCTGAAACAAGCCTACGTTGCCACAGACAGATATTAGATACAGGTTAAGGTGGTAGAACCACCCACTGTTTAGCAGTCCAAATCCTTACCCATTTGCACCGCCAAAATACCATTGTAACCATATTCTATTTTGAAAGGTATAAAGAACTAGTGTAATAACATGCTTAGAGGCTCTCTACCTTAGTCTCCAGAGCTGAGAACATATCTACAAATATGATCGTTTGAACTTGGTGAAATGTATTCATGGCCTACAGTAGTCATTAACCTTTAAGTGTTAGTCCTTCAAGTCACACGTTAAGCATCTAATACTAATTACTTTGGGGTTATAAATGAAGTACACCAGGTTACATACGTCTCGCAGCTGAACAAAAACCTAACAAGAAAAAATATTTTTACGCCATTTATAACCCAATACTGGGGGAAACAGAGATCTAGACAATTAAGTCCCTTCGACCCACCTGTCAGCGAAAACATTTTTTGGGACAACGTGACCGGTGGTGAGCCTGTCGTCGTCTTTATGTCCAAGCCAACGATATAAATCGTATATAAGTTTTGAAAAAAAAAAAAAACCATTGGTACACCTGCCTATAAGTGTACCACTTGGGAATCGAACTCGGGCCTCTTGACTCGAATTACGATCACCCAATCACTCGGCTACTATAACAATAACCTTTGAGAATTTGCCATAATCGCCACACTTGGCAGGCAGATTGGCGATCGCAATACCAGACCACTCGCACCTCAGACGCTGCTGTCCGTCTTCGGTCTGATTGGGTCTGACATTTTTCAGAGATGGTTATCCCGCCATCAATCGGTTGCCATAACGATATTCAAGGCTGCTTCCCTCAGTCGCCGGAAGTCGCCTCAGGAAGAAAGAGAGTGGCGACATTCTTACACCGTTACCACACGGCATATTTCAACAGGCTTCTTTAAATTATTCATGGTGCAAACGTAATGTAAAATGGTTTCACTAATACGTAAATAAAACGCAATAAATCAACCGGGCGCGTAGCAATAATGGCGAAAATTTAATTCCCTCTACGTATCCCGCCCAACAAATCATGGGTTTATAAAATTAAGCGCGGTTGTGGTGGGCCAGCTATTTCAATTGTAAAGGTGACTACACACCGTTTTAGAATATTAAATCGACTAATCTAAACTGGCCTTATTATGACATTTAACTTCGTAGAATCTGTCAGTCTTTTTGTTCCTAATAATAGCAAAGTAACTTTTATTACTTTACGAATGGCAAATAGCAATCGGTGTATCTGATGGTAAGTGATTACCGTTGGTGCTCTAACTTTAAGAAGATACAGGCGAAAGAACTTCTCCTTTCCCTCTAGAAAAGGAGAGGAAAAGGAGTGCGGACTTCAGGTTACCTCACTCACCGGATGAAACGCAAATCGTACGAAAACAAATATTCGAATTCCTATCACGTTCAAGAAGGTTCTACTTCACGATGGTATACTGCGGCACAGTAGTCTTGCTCTGATCGAGCCAGCACAGAAATGCAGCAGCAGAATCAGCCGCTTGCGTCTAAAATATAGAAAAACTTATTAATGACTTGAAATAATACCTTTTGCTAACCCATTGAACTTCCAGTCCAGAAAGTTTCAGTTAGGATTAGTCCAGTTCATATACAAAAACTTTAAACCTAACAGAATGTTTAGCTGTTTCGTCTTCTTCTCTCTCTCTCTCTTTAGCAGTCACTTTAATAATCTATTTTTGAAATCGCCACACTCGGTGGTATGATTAATGGTGGAAGCAGACCGGTATTCCGTCCTGCTCCTCATCGGCCTGAATACTAATTTATATGCTACTGCTTGTCAGAGGTCTGTCTAATTTCGGTTTAATTTATTCGAGATAGTTAACATATTATAACACCGTGTGATATTCACATAAGAATCATACCATCTCCCTCTCTTCACGTGGTGTCGTTTGAGGTGACTAAGGGAACTATTGTTAAATGTACCAGACGACAGATGGCGCAATAATTATTCCGATAGATACCAGACCCAAGTTCAGCAGACCGGTGACGTCCTTCTAATGTACAAGTTATCTGGTTCTGCGATCGCCAATTCGCCGGTTGTGATGATGATGATCCAGCCATCTGTCGGTAGCTATTGATAGCTATTGGTAGCTGTTGATATTTTAAGGGTTATCTTATTACACCCAACGGACGAAACGGATCGGTAGATTCATTCTCTTATACCACACGGATACACCACATACAGTGGAATAAATAAATAAATATACATGTCCATAGAAAGGGACAACATCACATATATTGCTCCGATTCCAATGTAAGCAGCTAAATAAATAAATAAATATCTTCACGCAATTCCCAATATAGGGGTAGACAGAGGTCTAGTTCTCTAGACAATTAAGTCTCTTTGACCCGCCTTCCACCGAAGATATTTTCGGGACAACGTGACAGGTGGTGAGCCCGTAGCCGTCCAAGCCAACGATATAATTCGTACATAAGTTTTTGAAAAACCCATTGTTACGAGCCTGCCACCTGGGGATCGAACTCGGGTCTCTTGACTCGAAATTCCGACCACTCAACCACTCGGCTATCCTGAATTTTAAGCAGCTAAAGCACTTCTATAATGGCATCGGAAACAACTAAGGCAACACAATGAAAAGAAGCAGAGAAAATACAGAACAAGAAGAAATTTTCCACATTTATCCGCCCTGGAATTGAACCAGACTGAACTCAGATGGCGGCATCTTGAAAACCGGTGTGTACGCCACTCGTCCACAGAGGATGTAATATAAAGTACGAAATTCGAATCAATTGTAACAAATACTTCTCGTCGATGTCGGTTAATAAGCGACGATGCTCTACACCCCAAATCATTGTTTATTGCTAGGGGTGCGAGATATTTACATTTATTACCGCGGGCTCATAATAAGGGGTGTGCTGTGAAATAAAACTATATTTGCTCTTATAACGCTTTTCACTTTAGTCAAGCATATTCACTAGATATAACATAGTTAAAGTATACTAGTAAGACGCCATAGCTGCGTATGGGTTAAAGTATAACACAGTTACAATCATTATCACATTTTATTTATTATTAATTATTTACGAACCGATTGTAAGTCACGATAGCCGTGTGGGTGGTTGGTTGGAATTTTGAGTCGAGAGATCCGAGTCCGATCCCCAGGTGGCAGGCTCGTACCAATGGGTTTTTCAAAAAACTTATATACCAATTATATCGTTGGCTTGGACATAAAGACGGCGACGGGCTCACCACCTGTCAAGTTGTCCCGAATAAATCTTCGGTGGTAGGTGGGTCGAAGGGACATAATTGTCTAGCCTAGATCTTTGTCTACTCCTGTATTGGGAATTGCGTGAAGATATTTATTTATTTATTTATTATTACGTCACGATAACCGAGTTGTTGGGTGGTCGGACTTTCGAGTCGAGAGACCCGAGTTCGATCCCCAGGTGGCAGGCACACCAATGAGTTTTTCAAAAACATATGTACGAACTTCATCGTTGGCTTGGACATAAAGGCGGCGACGGGCTCACCACCTGTCACGTTGTCCCGAAAATATCTTCGGTGGAAGGTGGGTCAAAGGGACTTAATTGTCTAGACTTGACCTCTGTCTACCCCTGTATTGGGAATTGCGTGAAGATATTTATTTATTATTATTTAATTATTATTACGAACCGATTGCCTTGCCTGAATACTAAGTCAAGCACCCTACTTTCGAAGCTAAGAGTCACGCATTCTCCCGCTAGAGGTAAATAATTTCTGAGATAAATATGATTGCTATCAACATAAAAATAACATATTTATTTATTTATTTAAATATTCTTTATTATACACCACAGAATAAGATGAAAATAAGTGAAAGGAAAGTAAAAATAGCAGAAGAAGCGGCCTTATATTGTTATTATATTGATGCTAGAATCATAGATGTTTATATATGAATCTAAGTAAATTTGACCGTTGGCTTGGATATAAAGACGGCGATAGTCTCACCATCTACTGTCCCAAATAGGCTTCGGTGAAACGTGAGTCAAAAGGATTAAATTATCTTTATCTCTGTCTACCCCAGTTCTATGGAAATGCGTGAAGATATAAAAAATACTTATTCTTATTATTTCTATTATATTCGTTTCGTAAAAGCAGCGGCGTTACCTTGGCCAACCGAAAACGTAACAAAGAGATTCGAAATATGGCAGGTTTGAAAGATGACCTTATCACTAAAATTGATATCGGCGTGCTACGATGGTTTGGACACGTTGAGCGAATGAGTTAAGACTGAATGATGAAGAAAATATATAGCATGAAAGTTATTATTAAAAGGTGGACACTTGGCGATCAGATCTCTCTGACTACCCAGTCAGGTACTGTGTGTGAAGATAAATAAATAAATAAATGTGTTTTTGTAGACACATGTCTATCGAGGTTTTAAGTACAAAGTTTCATTGAAATCGATTTAGTTATGACTAAAACTCCCTCAGTTTATACATAGATTAAAAGTCTAACTCAATAAGACAGTGCAATTGACATATTTAGGGTAATATTACCCTTTACAAATTTAATTGCCTGTCATTGACAGTTAATGAATATCAAAACAGCGGTAAATACGACACCGGATGTACCTTCGCGATTCAATATGGCCGCGCTTCCGGCCGTCAGGCGGTAATAAATGTCGCTAATAATATGAAATCTGTAGCTGAAGGCTTGTTTGGATCCTTGTTTATAATTACTTTCGGGATATTGTCCCCCGAAAGTGCAACATAAGTATAAGTTACTGGGCCATCTTAATTCGATAGTTAGTCGTTTAGACGAGGTTCAATTGTGTAAAGAAGAAATGTGTTTTGTAATTTGTCATTATAGTAAAAAATATATTTTTCTTTATAAATACACGTAGAATGGGGCAACATCACATACATTGCTCCGATCCCATAGTAAGCAGCTAAAGCATTTGTGATATGGAATCGGAAATAACAAAGGCATCACAAACAACCAGATCCGACAAAATATAGAAAAAGTGGTGTCTCTACATTGACTCGTCCGGCAATCGAATCCAGAACTTCAGAGATGGCGACAAAGAATGCTGCCAGGACGCTGCTCCCCGTTACTTTTCTGCTGAATTTTCGACTAGTGCATTTTGAGGTATTCTACTATTTGTCGGAGGACTATTGATTATTAAGATTTTTCCCTTAGTTGCCTTTTGCGACACTTAAGGGAAGAAAGATTTTTCGACTGGTCTTTTTTAAGGTAGTTAAATCGCTATCTGTCAGGAGCCTTTTGTATTATTAATGCTTTTCCCAAGGGAACCGACACCTAAGGAAGTGTGGTTGGAATATTCTTACGGTATTCTCAAACGGTAACATGTAAACATACATTATTGTTACATGTATGTAATTTCCATAATATAGATAATTTAAAGGCCACAATTGTACGTACTGTCCTCGCATAGACAAATATTATCAAACATATGTATGAATACACTTTGTAAATACAAAGCCTTAAAGATTATAACTACGTTTAATATTATATTGGGGGTTATTAAGATAAGGCAATAGCAAGGTTGCTTCAGTAGACGATAACATGAAAGATTATTGTTAGATCTTTTGAATTTCTAGAAACGCCACTTTATCACCGTTGCAAGTCTCAAATGATTAGTATTAGTAGTATATACTTTACTGCCTATTAACAAAATAAATATAATTATCTTCACGCGATTCCCAAGTCAGGGGTGTCTACCTCTGTAGAGGTCTAGTCTAGACAATTAAGTCCCTTCGACCCACCTTCCACCAAAGATATTTTCAGGACAACGTGACAGGTGGTGAGCCCCTCGCCGCCTTTATGACCAAGCCAACGATGTAATTCGTACATAAGTTTTTAAAAAAACCCATTGGTACAAGCCTACCACCTGGGGATCGAACTCTGATCTCTCGACTCGAAATTCCGACCACCCAACCGCACTGCTATCGTGCCTATTACACATATATTTACTTAAATAAATATTCGAAAGATCTAAATAAATATTCGAAACACCTTTGATATGAACGAATTGCTCGAAGAGGGAAGGGTCAAGAGTACTATGATACCTAGACGTGCGTTTATAAAGAAAATGATGAATTTCAGCCATTCCCAATACAGGGGTAGACAGAGGTCAAGTCTAGACAATTAAGTCCCTTTGACCCACCTTCCACCGAAGACATTTTCGAGACAACGTGACAGGTGGTGAGCCTGTCGCCGTCTTTATGTCCAAGCCAACGATGAAATTGAGGGATCGAACTCGGGTCTCTAGACTCGAAAATCCGACCACCCAACAACTCGGCTATCGTGACTCTTTATTTATTTATATAGATTTATAAATCTGTCTATATTTGTCTAGTATAAAGGATACCTTTGAAACTTTTGATGATAGTACTTTTATGTCCTTCCCACTCACAGTTTTTTTGCATCTTCGCTAATATCTTTTCATGCTTGTAACCGGTCTTACATATCGCATGGCCAATATTACGTAGCATTATTAATACAATAGGTTAGTAACATAGCGATGTATAAAAAGAAGACAAAAAAAATTGTATTAACGTGAAAAAAATATTTAAGGGTGCAAAAGATTAGAAAAGTTTGTAAGAGAAAAGTTAAATGAACCCCGGCAAATGATAAACACTTACTGTATCTCCTAAATCCTCTAGCTATAAAAGTGTCCAAAGTTTAATGGGTTTGCCGGGAGACACCTGTTGTGTGCCAAGATGGGGTCAATTATACTACGGTCCGGACACCAGCTGCGACAGAGTTAAAATTATTCGATACAAAACTGAAGCTACAGTTTTGTATCGAATAATAGTTTCATTGCGACAACTTATGCTTAAATACATACATAGATAGAAACAACATAGACTGTTAAAAATAAAAAAAAATGCTTCATTTACTTTTACTTATAAATTTTCACTGGTACGGGTGTTTGTGGTAACTTCGTTGTTTATGACTTCATAGCACGCGTGCTTAAGCTGCTTACTTTGGGATGTGAGCATGTCACATACAAACTTATAAGTAAAAGTAAATAAAGCATTTTTTTTATTTATTAACAGCCTATAATAGGAAACCGCTGGCTATATTTATGTTTTATATATCTGAGTAAGCATCTGAAGATTTTAAAGACTGTATTACTGCAACCAGCGCCAAATCCCTACAGCTTAAAAAATAGCCTTGGGGCTGCTGTAATGTAATGGGCTCAAAAAATAGCTAGCTGTAACAGCCTTGAATAATGTTATGGCACCGATAGATGGCGGTATAACCATCTCTAAAATATCTCATCTAAAATATCAGACCAAAATAATCAGTCTAAGATGGGCAGCAGCGTCTGAGTTGCGAGTGGTCAGCTACTGCGATCGAAAAAACAATCGATCTCCGTGGACGAGTGGCGTACACCGGTTTTCATGTTATTGCCAGCTTTAAGGTCCCGGGTTCGATTCCCGGTCTGGTCAGAGTAGAAAACTCCTGTTGTAGTGTTCATTTTCTCAGGTCTGAATGTTTTTATAACGGAAAGCGTTAAAAGTGGATATTATGTAAGTAAGCCATAGATGGTCGTAGCAAATCAGTGACACCTCTCGGTTTTTTTTTTCTTGTTTATAAAACTCAAATTATATCAAAGTTTGATTAAACTTCGTAAAAGCTCATTTCATGTTGCCGCTAAGCTAAGTCCAACTTTAAATAATTCAGTTGTTTATTAAAACTCGGACGCGTCAATCGACACACGTTAATTACTTTGCTGCCATTGTCCGAGTTAATTGAAAAACTTTGTTGCAGCTCGCCTCAAGAATGGCGGGACTCTGAGACTTCTTTTGTTTGGCTCGTGTTTTATACTTTTTTTTGGAAAACTTCATTCGTATTGAAAGACAAGTTTATGCAGCCTTTACGCAAAAATCAATAAAAAATTTTTTTTTTCGTAGAAACAGGAAACGCAAATTTCACATGTTGATAGTTAATTTTTTAAGATACCACCGTATAATAATTTACTATTATATGTATATCTGCTCCTAAAATTGGGGCAGTCACAGTTCTAGACAATTTTAGTCCTTTCGACTCACATTTCAACAAAGCCTGTTTTGGGACCACGACATTGTACAATATAATTACATAAATAAATAAAAATTACATACGACGATACATAAAGACCAACATACATAAATACGAGCTCCGTAGACGATTCGAGTACACATCGTTTTTCTGAATGTCGCCTTTGCTTTGAGCTTTGAGGTCCTGGATTCGAAATAGTTAGGTTAGTGTAGAAAAGCACTTCTTCCACATTTTCTCTGGTCTGTGTGTTTTTGGTAGAGCTTATCTAAGCCAATGATACTAATCGTACACAATTTTCGAAAAACTCTATGGTACGGACCTTCCTTTCATGCCGTCTATCATGGTTTCCACGATTATGTTATAAATAATACTGAAAACGGGAGATAGCCAACATAGTAGAATTTAGGATTCGTGTGGGTTAATATCATTTTCTCATTAATTTCTGACAAAAACCAGCGCAACTGCTATTGTCATCGGATCTAAAAGGTAGAGATCCAGGATAACAATAGGCTGGTATCTTAGCTGGAGTTCAAACGTGGTAGAGTCAGAGGCTGCATCTCCTAATGAGTGAATGAGCCAGCTAGACTGGAGGCAGGACCAAGGTCTTACAGAATACCGGCTAAGAGTAGAGAAATCTTGTGCATCAGCGCTGCATCCAGTAAGTGAGGTACTGAACCCCCTCCTTTTCTTCCTCGACTCCTAGACAGGAATTGGGTTAGACTCCTTAAAAAAATAGATAAGTACGATCTGCTCTCTTTGCTGGATAGGCACACATTGTATGAAGTAGTACATAAATTTACCTACTTATTAATCTTTTTTTGTAAAATATGCTTTACTCCTCTCTCTTCTCTCTCTTGCTCTTCTTTTTTGTAAATATGCATTATATGCCAATCAAACCTCGGCAAAGAAAAAATATATGTTGCATCAATTACTGAAGATTACTTCAATTTCCGTAGCAAAGTTTAAGTGCATAAAACTCAATTAAGACCAGTAATTAACCACCAAAGTAAAAGGAAAGTAATTACGGATCGCTGAAGCGCTCTGCGCCTCATATCGGTAAATTAACAGCTCTGTACTGATACTTGAGATGCTGTCAGTCGTGAACTCCTCAACGTCGGAAATTCCTCAATCATTAAACTGATTACTGGATATACACAAAAGTGGTGGTATGTTTACTAGATTTATATAATATAATTGAAAAAAGAATATATTCACGCCATTTCCAACAGTAAGTTGGAAATGGCGTGAATATATTTTTTTACAGAGGGCTTGACAAGTATTTTCGACCCACCTTCCACCGAAAATATTTTTGGGACATATCGTCCGTGGAAGGAAAGTCCAAAGCACTTAATTGTCGAGACCTCTATCTACCCCTGTATTGGGAATGACGTGAAGATGTTTAAATTATTTATTTATATATAAGTTTATTTATGTATAAGGCACTCCATTTTTGCCTAGGAATAATTGTACTCTTAACCGTTTATGCTGCCAAACAGGACTTAAATTCATGTTCTTTTTTTGTTAAAAGTTGTAAGGCATCTGTAGGCCTCTTTAATTAAGGGTACGGGGAACATATCAGCTGATACCAATAGTTCTCGAATTTATAAAAAAAATATATAATAAGCGCAATAATATGTACAACATATTCACGAGAAAAACAGACGTCTGAATAGAAACAAAATAAATAGTAGCATTAAAATTAATGTATTACGTAGTTATTGTGTGATTAATACTTAATCATACTAAAGATACTTTAGAGTAATAATATGTACATTTAGTTATGTAACCAAGGGTAAATAACGTTTAAAATAATTACAGTGTGTACTATCTTTATTATCTTTAATATTATATCATTGCCATAAAATCTTTGCAGTCAACGCACTGTTATGCATTACATACACGAATGATCCAACATGCTTATTATTTTACAATGAATAAGTTTATCACCGAACTTTATAGAGTCACGATAGCCTCGTGGTTGGGTGGTCGGAATTTCGAGTCAAGAGACGCGAGTTCAATCCCCAGGCGGCCGGCTCGTACCAATGGGTTTATAAAAAACTTATGTACGAATTATATCCGTGGCGTTGACACAAAGGCGGCGTCGGGCTCTCCACCTGTCACGTTGTCCCGAAAATAACTTCGGTGTAAGGATGATTCAAAAGACTTAATAGTCGAGACCTTTGTCTACCCCTGTACCGAGAACGGCGTGAAGATTTTTAAATAATTTATGAAATCTAAGTGATACGAATCCGTCAGGAAAGATTGAATGAAATGTGTTGGAAGGATTAGTCATAAAGCAAAATAAATCAAGTAAATTTCACCCTTCACTAGTTTTTCTCAAATATACCTGGAACGCTTTTATTACTAGACTCTTTGGGTGAGCTCTATTGTCAGCAAGCTATTGCAAGGAGCAATAACTGACTTATATATTTGTTGCTTCGCATCAATAACTAACATACATATCTCGACTAGACGTTGCCATGTCTAAATAAAGCTGTTTGAATTTATAAGAGAACTAGCTGCCCCCCGCGGCTTTGTCCGCAGTTTAACACTCAACGCGAAAGCCTAATTTTCTAAAACAAAAGTAGCCTACGTTACTCCTTATTAAATTAGCTGTCTGCCAGTGAAAGTCCTGTTAAAATCGGTCCAGCCGTTTCAGGGATTAGCCGGAATAAACAGACAGACAGACAGACAAAAATTAGAAAAAAATATTTCGGTGTATGTGCCGTATATATTCATATACATGTAGTTAAAAACGTAGTATTTCAATAATACAAACAGACACTCCTATTTTATTTATATGTATAGAGGCTAACATAAGGAATTTATTTAGAAATTACTGGCATAGCGGATAAAGCTTTCGGTGGAGTTATTCAATCTCACTGAGCATCGTTTTGTCGTTACTAATGACAGGGATTTAGCGAAAAGTCTGAGAAATTACCCAACTTGGATCTGCGAATGTCCCGACTGCCTTGTTCCCGGACTTTATTCTGCCCTGGTAACACCGGGCATTAGTATGGATTCCGAACAGACGTTACTTAAAATTTTTCTTTTACTACTACTACTTACTTTTGTCTATGGTCCACCTTACAACAATCTGTTTATATTTTATTTGGGTTATATAGTGACATACCTTTCTGGTACATTTTTCATGACGAGTATATGACTTAGATTATGGTTTCTATAGTGAGTCATGGGGTGATTAAGTTTAATTTGATTCAAAGGTACGCTTTCTTGGATGTATTTAAATAGCAGAAAACCATATGTAGGCAAATAAAAAATAGGAATATATGATTTTCGGAACAGATTGTTTTTATGAATGATTGTGGTTATAAAAAGTCACAGTTATAAAAAAGTGGTCGGAATTTCGAGTCAATAGACCCGAGTTCGATCCCCAGTTGGTAGGCTCGTACCAATGGGTTTTTCAAAAACTTATGTTCGAATATCGTTGGCTTGGACATAAAGACGGCGACGGGCTCACCACCTGTCACGTTGTCCCGAAAATATCTTCGGTGAAAGGTGGGTCGAAGGGACTTAATTGTCTAGACTCGACCTCTGTTTACCCCTGTATTGGGAATTGCGTGAAGATATATTTTTTTTATTTTGTTTATGCATTACGCTCTACCTCTGGTACTTTAACGAACTTACCAGATCTCTGGCATCATCTCGTCGCAAAGATAATATGAGAGACAAATGCCTGCAGTTTTCCGTAAAGTATAAAAAAATAGACACGATAGTCAAGAGGTCGAGTGATCGGATTTGGAGACTAGAGCCTGAGTTCCATTACCATGTGGCAAGCCCGTACCAATGTTTTTTTTTAAATTTATATACGATTTAAATTGGTTTATATGGCTTGAACATAAAGACGGCGACAGGTTCACCACTTGTTACATAGTTCCAAAAATGTCTTCGCTGAAAGGTAGGTCGAAAATTATCTAGACAACGTCCAACCAGCCAAGAGATCATCATAATCATCATTCATACGCTTACGCAGAACTTGACACATATCAATTATTTATTAATGCATTTTGGTATGTATCCTCTTTGGTATTTCATTTAAAAAATTTTTTAGCTTATTTCCTAATTCAGTATTTAATTTACTATCGATCCTTTAAATGGTTTGAGATATGGTACAGAAAAACTAACAAACATTTAAAAATGCTACTGAACTGCTAAATGAACTGCTAAACATAATGTCGCAGGTTCGAGCCTGCCATTCGACTATTGTCGTGGACCACTCTAGACACAAGCAGTGAAACTTAGTTGGAGTGGTTAACAGGAATACTAGTAATTTTATTATGCATTGCAGGTATTCTATAAAAAAAAAGCAAAAAAAAATAAAGTAAAAAGAAAGTTATAAATTGACCGATTGTTTTTTTTTAATTTGACTGGAAAGATCCAGTTCCAATCCGTTATATAATTGATCGATTTTATCATAAAATTATTGATATAATAACACTGTAAGCTGGATTAAATAAAAAATCGAAAACAGAAAACAAAGCATCACTTATACGCGAGTCCGCAAAGTCGAATGTGAGGGCTTAAGTTGAATTCCCGTCATATCCCCGGGGCTAAAACCCAATAGCGAATGCACCTTCCCAATGCACTGTAATCTCGTGTAATCCGCTCTAACTGGACGGCATGCAGCAAAGAGTTGTATAAGAGATATAATTGTAATATAACTTGTTTTAAAATGAATACATTAATAAATAAGCTCTCACGTCTCGACGACCACCGTGGACGGGTGGCGAGCTCTGAGATCTCGGGTTCGATTTCCGATCGGTTCATTATTCACATATACAGGCTTGTTAAAGTCCACTGCAGATCATAGGCCTCTCCCATAGGAACGATTTGCCATAATCACCACCCTTGGCAAGCGGATTGGCGATCGCAGAACCAGATCACTCGTTCCTCAGTTGCTGCTGCCTATCTTCGGTCTGATTATTTTGGTCTGATATATTTGGTGATAGTTATATCGCCATCTATCGGTTTCTATAACGATATTCAAGGCTGTTTCCCTTAGTCGCCTCTTACGATACCCACAAGAAGAAAGAGAGTGGCAATATTCTTACGCGTTACCACACGGTTGAATATATAAAACATTTTTAATAAAGATAACAAAGAGAGAACTGAATGCCACATCGGTATTATCTTCCAGTCAACCCGAGGCGTTGGAAAATATGTTTCAGGTGCTTAACAATAGGTAGTGAAATAACAAATAGATAAAGAATATAATAATAATAGAATATAGAATAACAATAGGATATAGAAAAAATATTACTCAGTAAACAATAAAATTAATTTTTTGCTCAATTTATATAATTCAATTATAACTAACGACCATAGCATTGAAAATAAGGACACAGAGATACCTGAACATGCTATAAATATCCAAAAAGTAACAAAACCCTGGGAAGTGATAGCATTTTACAGTGGTAGAGCCACGCATGAGCTTTTGCTGTTGCATGAATGGGCCGGCTCGACCGGGGAAGTACCACGACCTCACAGAATACCGGCGTGAAGTAGAAGTCTAACAAACTTCTGCGTTTCGTCTGGTGAGTGCAGGTAACCGGTGGCCCACACACCCTCCTCCCCCAGTTTTGGGTGAGGGGGGCACTCTAAGGGAGGCAACGCATCTGCTAAGCCTCTGGTATTGCGGGTGTTCATGGGCGGCGGTAATCACTTACCATCACGTGAGCCACCTGCTCGTTTGCCTCCCTTTTCCTATAAAAAAAATCATTACCAAGGAAGACCTTAAGTCGCTATCAATTTCACTTCAGAAACCCCTACAAGTATAAAAAATAAAAATATATATAAAAATTATTATTATATAAAGCTTAAATAATTTTAAACAGGATAATTATAAATTTTGATGAAAATCAACCGCGGGAGCAAGCGGACTTTCGCAAAGGTTACTCGACAATAGACCACAGGTTATAACACAATTCATAGAAAAATAAGAAGAATACAGGAAAACGTAATGTGTTTTTTTTTAGATTACACGAAAGCATAAACATAGACATAGATATAATAACACAATAAAAATATATAAATTACATTATTTTTTTAATAAAAGCTTTTTTTTAATAAACACTTTTGCTGTTCTTTAAAAAAAGAAAATCAGTCTGGCGCCAACCGAAGCAGTATTTTTGGCGGCACGTGACTGTGCATTATGCTCGCGCATTTTCAAACAATATAGCAGCTTATTACAGGGGCGGACATTTTCGGCGCGATATTATATTCATCTTCGCCCCCAATAGATTTCTATTTGATTAGAAATAATAATGGTGTTTGTATTTTTTTCATTGCTTTTCAAAAATATTACTTTTAAAATCTGATGAATTTTCTGATGAATCTTTAAAGATGGAAGTACGGGAAATAATTTAGCTATCGATTAGTTAATTAAATTAGATATTCACATGACTTTATTGTTTGTTTATCAAAATTATAATACGTACATGCATAGATAGACACAGCATCACATACATAATTCTGATCCCGAAGTAATTAGCTAAAGGCAATTTTGTTATGGAATTGATAACAACAAAGGCACGAAAAACACTGGCCAGAGACAATGTAGAAAAATAGTTTGCTACGTTGTACTGGCGGCTGACGAGACCATGAAAGCCGGTACGCGGTGGTAGCCGGCTCGACGACCTCCATGGACGAGTGGCGTAAACAACGGTTTTCCAGGTGTCATCATCTCGAGGTCCCGGGTTCGATTCCCGGTAAAGTCAATATAGAAAAACCACTTTTTCTACATTTTCTCGGGTCTGGGTGTTTATGGTGCCTTCGTTCTTTCCGATACCCATACCTCAAATGCTTTAGCATCTTACATTGGGATAGGAGCAATGTATGTGATGTTGTCCCTATCTATACATGTATTTATATATAAAAAAAAAAATTATATATGTATTCATAAATATGTACATACTTTACTCTCCAAAGCAGTGAACACCAACAAACAGTTCAGAGGGACCGTGATTTGACACATATTGTTACTGGCTAATTAATCATTGCCACAGACTATAAGGCCCTTAACGGTGTTCTTTGGAACGCCCAAAGATATTTTGCAAATACTTTATGAAAGGACCATTGTATGTTATAACTTGTTAGGAATTTTAATGGAATATTAATATGACGCAGTTTTGTTAAATTTCACTTCTATTTATTAAATTTTATCACGTTGTTTACAGTTTTGGAAGTCGTATCGTCTTAAACAATTTGAAGAATTTTATTGTTTAATATAATATAGTGGTAGAAAACCCTGTGCCATGAAGCCACGGACTGGACTTTTGTGTCATTAAATAAAAGTTTAGGAAGTAAAGTATTGATGTTTTGTATCTGAGGATGAATATGCCACCCATTTTCTTCCTGAGGGTGTCGTAAGAGATAAAGGAAGTAACTTTTATATATCGTAATATCGACTGCCTGGTGGCGAAATAACCAACTCAACGTATACATTACTTACTTATTTTCACGCATAATCCCTGACGGGGTAGCCAGAGAGAACAGATCGCCAAGTGTCACGATCCCTACATACTTCTTTCAGATTCATCATCTTCTTCATACATGCACGTCTAGGTATCCGAGTACTGTTAACCCTCCCCTCTTCGAGCAATTTGCTCACATGTTCTTCGAAAGTTAGTCTCGGTCTACCTCGACACCTTTTAATATTACCTTTCGCTCTATATATTTTCTTCACCATTCGGTCTTCACTCATTCGCTCAACGTGCCCATACCATCGAAGCACGCCCTTATCCATTTTTGTGACAAGGTCATCTTTCAAACGTGCCATATTGCGAATCTCTTCGTTTCGCTTTCGGTCGGCCATGGTAAGGCCGCACATTTTACGAAGAGATCGCATCTCCACTGCATTCAACCTGCTTTTATGCTTCTTTTGGCATACCCAGGTTTCGCTGCCATATAACAAAGTCGGTACCAACACTGCGTTATGTATTGCAAGGCGTGCACTTTTCACTACGTCTTGCCTTTTGACTATCGCAGTCAGGACTCCATTGACTTTGTTCGCGGCAGCGACACGGCTGTCCACATCTAAATCACATCTTCCATCCCGGCTAAACGCACTCTCCAAGTATACATTAAAATTAGAAATGAAATCGTCGGGTACTGCGATCGCCAATCTGCTTGTCAAGCGTGGCAAATACAAATTCTCCCTTACGGCAATGACCTAAGTGCTGCAGTGAACCTTTAAAGTCGTTATTTATGTTAGTAAGTAATAGTTTGCTACACTGTCGATGTGTAATATTTTCTAACAAATGTCCCCTAGGCGACAGTTTAAGACTCGACTGTCTAGGAGCTGTCTGGGTCAATGCTATGATGACCTAGTACTTTAATGTTCACTACGGGTAGACCCAGGTGTAGACCACTCCGTCTAGGAAGTCATTTGGGTCAGTACCACAACGTCTGTCACTACACAGCAGTGCAAATACTTGATATCTCCGTCTAGTTATGAGAGCCTAGTACATTAATGTTCACTACGGGTAGACTTATGTGTACTCCTCTGTATAGACAGAGGAGTACACATAAGAGTCGTCTGGGTATATACCACACTCCATATTTCTTATTAATTGTAATTACATGAAAAACCTTACCATATTCATTCTCTTGCAATGTTTTGCGGCCTTTACTATAAAAATGAAAAAAAAACAATTAACAGCGCTATTTGTGACTAAATTTGACCATAATTTTAATACGCTTCGTTATTATTTCATGCAATATAAAACTTCACAGTTGGATTAACATCTACCTAAACGGACATTAAAAATGAAAATAAAAACAACACTCCAGTAAAATTATTTCCGCCGCAGACCAAGGTCAAAGAATCGACGAATGTGAAAACTAAGTTTAATAACAGCAACCTCTGTTGACCGTGTTGATAACATTCTCTCTTATCTCAATCAATCAATCGATCTTAGTCTGTGATCCTATACCATTACATTTTTATAGATCTAACGCTCTAAAAGCACTATTATACTGCGATCAGACTTCAATAAAAACAAAACAAGTTATAAACAACTTAAGAAATAGGCTATATAATTTTATATAGTAATTTATTTAATATTTTGTAGAATAGTACTCGGATACCTAGTGCATGTGTAAAATAAATGACGAATTTGAAAGAAGTGATGTATGGATCGTGACTCATGGCGATCTGTTCTCTCTAGGTACACCGTCAGACTCTGTGCGTGATGATAAGTAATAGGCTAGGCTCAGGCTTCATAAGCACTTTGCGCTAGTCTTTGATAATACTTTATACCACAAAAGTATTCCGTGAATGCTGGGTGTAAATTACTCAATGGTCAAACCTCTAACTACCCCAGTATTGGGAATGGCATGAAGATATTTTTTTATAATACAGCAGACAGTTCGTTTCTAATCCAATTAAGGTCATAAAAATAGTAACCCAAAATTATCTGGATTCCTTTTATTTAATTAGAAAAATTAAACCTTGATGTTTAATGACCTTGTTGGCAGTGACCGGCCTGGGAGCTACGGGTTGCGGGTTCGAAATCCGGTATGGAAAAACATTTGTGTGATGAATATGAATGTTGTTGTATGAATATTTTAATATTTATCTATGTAAATATATATGTATGTAAGTGTATAGTACCGTTAGCTTGGGCATTAAGAGCGCGATAGACTCACCACCTGTCGCGTTGTCCCAAATAAGTTTCGGTGGGCTGTGCGTCGAAAGGACTTCACTGTCTAGACCTCTGCCTACCTCAATATGAAAAAAAAGTTTATACTGAGATGTAATGCCGACTCACAAGCTACTAGTTGTTTCTCATGTTGATCTTACGAAAACTTTTACCGCCGGAAGTAGCAAGCAACTGCGCAGAAAGTTATATGGAGAACTTTTTACACATTGGATTTCTGTGTGAATTTATTTTTTTATATCTTTAGGTTTTTATATCTTTAGCTTTAAACTTTCCACCTGAAGCCGTTTAAGCTGATAAATACGTCATACGTTTCATATGCGGTTTATGTTTAATTATTAGAAGATTTAATAACGACAGCGTTTTATCATCCCAAATAGAGGGACATGGGTATAGGTTTTTTTTAATACAATGTAAACGAGTTTCCAACCTAATTTATAGTACGTGTTTACTTCAAACCTTGGACACCCGTAAATCAAATGGAATCATTTATTCACCGAAATAAGAGTGTACTTTCGTTTATCGTGTACATTAGTAGACACGATAGCCGAGTGGTTGGGTGATCGGAATTCGAGTTGAAATACCCGAATTTGATCCCCAGGTGGCATGCTCGTACCAATGGATGGTTTAAAAACCTATATACGAATTATATTATTGGCTTGGACATAAATACGGCGACGGGTCCACCGTCTGTCACGTTGCCCCAAAATATCTTTGGTGGAAGGTGGGTCGAAGGGACTTAATGGTCTAGACTAGACCTCTGTTTACCCCTGTATTAGGAATGGCATGAAGATATTTTTTTATAATACAGCAGACAGTTCGTTTCTAATCCAATTAAGGTCATAAAAATAGTAACCCAAAATTATCTGGATTCCTTTTATTTAATTAGAAAAATTAAACCTTGATGTTTAATGACCTTGTTGGCAGTGACCGGCCTGGGAGCTACGGGTTGCGGGTTCGAAATCCGGTATGGAAAAACATTTGTGTGATGAACATGAATGTTGTTGTATGAATATTTTAATATTTATCTATGTAAATATATATGTATGTAAGTGTATAGTACCGTTAGCTTGGGCATTAAGAGCGCGATAGACTCACCACCTGTCGCGTTGTCCCAAATAAGTTTCGGTGGGCTGTGCGTCGAAAGGACTTCACTGTCTAGACCTCTGCCTACCTCAATATGAAAAAAAAGTTTATACTGAGATGTAATGCCGACTCACAAGCTACTAGTTGTTTCTCATGTTGATCTTACGAAAACTTTTACCGCCGGAAGTAGCAAGCAACTGCGCAGAAAGTTATATGGAGAACTTTTTACACATTGGATTTCTGTGTGAATTTATTTTTTATATCTTTAGGTTTTATATCTTTAGCTTTAAACTTTCCACCTGAAGCCGTTTAAGCTGATAAATACGTCATACGTTTCATATGCGGTTTATGTTTAATTATTAGAAGATTTAATAACGACAGCGTTTTATCATCCCAAATAGAGGGACATGGGTATAGGTTTTTTTTTAATACAATGTAAACGAGTTTCCAACCTAATTTATAGTACGTGTTTACTTCAAACCTTGGACACCCGTAAATCAAATGGCATCATTTATTCACCGAAATAAGAGTGTACTTTCGTTTATCGTGTACATTAGTAGACACGATAGCCGAGTGGTTGGGTGATCGGAATTCGAGTTGAAATACCCGAATTTGATCCCCAGGTGGCATGCTCGTACCAATGGATGGTTTAAAAACCTATATACGAATTATATTATTGGCTTGGACATAAATACGGCGACGGGTCCACCGTCTGTCACGTTGCCCCAAAATATCTTTGGTGGAAGGTGGGTCGAAGGGACTTAATGGTCTAGACTAGACCTCTGTTTACCCCTGTATTAGGAATGGCGTGAAATTATTTATTTCTTCTTTATCGATTGTAATTTCTTAGTCTGCCACCGTTTCGTAATGAGGTTCCTCTAACTGAGAAGAAACAGGCGAAAGAAACTGTAGGTAGTCTCTTTTTTGGTCAATATTTTTTAACCAACTTTAAGTAACTGCAAAGAAGCAGTTACAGCTACAGCTGCGTTATCACCCACGAGAGCTAGGATGGTATGATCAAAACCCTTCATTTCTACTCACAGACATTCTCTATACTCCTTAAATATCTTCACGCAATTCCCAATACAGGGGTAGACAGAGGTCTAGTCTAGACAATTAAGTCCATTCGACCCGCCTTCCACCGAATATATTTTCGGGACAACGTGACAGGTGGTGAGCCCGTCGCCGCCTTTATGTCCAAGCCAACGATGTAATTCGTACATAAGTTATTTTGAAAAACCCATTGGTACGAGCCTGCCAGTTCGATCCCCACCTGGGGATCGAACTCGGGTCTCACGACTCGAAATTCCGACTACCCAATCACTCGGCTATCGTGACTATACTCCTTCATTACTAATACCACTACTCCTTCATCATTACTACTGCTCCTTTAATTACCTTACACTGGCTATACGATTATTCTTCAAACCCTAACAGCACTGTTATTATTACTGTTATTTCGTAGCAGAAATGGACCTTCAAGAAAAGAGCCTATACCTTTCTCAAAGGCCGTCAACGTATGCCTCTGCTATGCCTCTGGTATTGCAGGTGTTCATGGGCGGCGGTAATCACTTGCCATCACGTGAGCCACCTGCTCGTTTGCCACCCTTTTCTATAAAATAAAATAAAAAAAATAAAAAAATATGGTTAACACTGTGGTATTGGTTCAGACAACTTCTACACAGAGGTGCCTACCACCATCAAAAAAGTATTCCCGTTAACCTGTTCAACTAAGCCGCAATGATTGAATCTGGACTTGTTCACGACAATAGTCGACCCTGGGCACGACCCTGTGACGTCATACTTCGCGCCTTAAAATAGGAATGAATAAATGATAATTCTTTTATTGTACACCACAAACAAAAAAGAAATAAAAATTTAAGTAACTCAGGTAGTGGGCAGTAAATAAAGAAGAGCGTTAAAAATTTCAATAAATATAAATTAATAAAAGTGTGAATAAAAAAAATTATTTTGAAAAAAGCGTGGGGTGCTTTTTAAGGTATTATCAAAATGATAATCACTCTACTCATACATGTCCATAAAATATTTATAAGTATTGACACCATGCACCCTACGCTTTTTTCAAAATAAAATATTTTTTTATTCACACTGTTATTAATTTATATTTATTGAAATATTTAACGCTATTCTTAATTTAAATTTATTAAAATTTATTTTCTATAAAAAGCGTGTTTTTAAGTTTTTTTTAAACTATTATTTATTTTTTACTTTTTAGTTTTTTTTTATCAAATTAGTGTAGTGAAACATTGTCATCGGTCCTCGATAAATCTACAAAGATTGAATGAAATCTGGCCGTTTAAAGTGGGTCAAAATCTCGCCCAAAGAAGTCGGTTACAAACATACATACAAGTGAAGCTAATGTAAACGTGTAATGAGATAGGTGGTACTATATAAAAAGTAATGAATGGAATAATGTACATATAGTTAGTGTATGAAGTGTATATTTCATTATTCTATTTAATATGATTTTATTTCTGTATAGTTTTAGGAATGTAGCTTTGTGTGATGTAATTTTTAAGCCATACTCCAGTCGCAGGTCTGCTGGAAGAAATTTCTTAAGAAATAAGCAGTATGTATGAGCAAACGTTTTCTTAACATTTTATTTCTTATTTATATTTGTGTGTGCTTAAATTATTAAATAAATAAAATTAAATAAATAAATATCCAATACATAGACGATATGTACGTATCCATAGTAATATACATAAATACATATACATGGAAATAAGTGTTACGTTACGCTATAAATGAAAATTTTCATTAAATCCATTACGCCGTTAAATCCATGAGATGCAAAGAGTTCAGGAAATCGATCAGGCGATGACCTGACGGTGAATTGTCCGCATACATCTCTGCTGACCAATTAATCGAAACATAATTGAAAACCAGTCGTCTATTTCAGTAAAAGCGGTATGTCTGTCCATCCGTCTAGTGTGCACGTGAAACTTTAATAGCGATCAGTTATTTTTGCGCGATTGTGATATAGCCCGAATTGTGGGCATAATAATACTGGCTGTCTTTTTCGGGTGGTAGCTTTTCTACTGTCTATTGTTTTAAATATAAAGAGTCTGTCACTATTGCGCGCCTATTTAATAATTTATATTTATTGAAATATTTAACGCTATTCTTAATTTAAATTATTAAAATTTATTTTCTATAAAAAGCGTGTTTTTAAGTTTTTTTTAAACTATTATTTATTTTTTACTTTTTAGTTTTTTTTATCAAATTAGTGTAGTGAAACATTGTCATCGGTCCTCGATAAATCTACAAAGATTGAATGAAATCTGTGAAAAAGTGGGTCAAAATCTCGCCCAAAGAAGTCGGTTACAAACATATATACAAGTGAAGCTAATGTAAACGTGTAATGAGATAGGTGGTACTATATAAAAAGTAATGAATGGAATAATGTACATATAGTTAGTGCATGAAGTGTATATTTCATTATTCTATTTAATATGATTTTATTTCTGTATAGTTTTAGGAATGTAGCTTTGTGTGATGTAATTTTTAAGCCATACTCCAGTCGCAGGTCTGCTGGAAGAAATTTCTTAAGAAATAAGCAGTATGTATGAGCAAACGTTTTCTTAACATTTTATTTCTTATTTATATTTGTGTGTGCTTAAATTATTAAATAAATAAAATTAAATAAATAGTTTATAAAAACTAATTAAAAAACGCGATAAAACCCGAAATTCGTTTTATTTTAAATGAATATTTAGTGTAAGCAACATTATCTGTCCATGTCTCGCTTTTTTGCAGTTATATATGGATTTTATTGTTTTCATTTTCTTATTAGATGTGTGCTTTTTTTTTATAGAAAAGGGAGGCAAACGAGCAGGCGGCTCACGTGATGGTAAGTGATTACCGCCGCCCATAAACACCCACAATACCAGAGGCATAGCAGATGCGTTGCCTCCCTACGAGTGACCCCCCACCCCCAGAATTGGGGAGGGGTGTGTGAAACCACCGGTTACCTGCACTCACCAGACGAAACGCAGAAGTTTGTTACACTTCTACTTTACGCCGGTATTCTGTGAGGTAATGGTACTTCCCCGGTCGAGCCGGCCCATTCATGCAACAACAAAAGCTGATGCGTGGCTGCACCACTGCTGCTTTAGTGTTTATAATGACGAATCATGGTTTTTTGTTTATGGTTTTTAAGTTATTTTGTTTGTTAAATTATGTATTAAATATTCTGTAGATAAAATAAAATCACCTGTCACGTTGTCCCAAATAAGATCGGTGAAAAGTGGATCGAAAGGACTTAATTCTCTAGACCTCTGCATACCCCAAATGGCGTAAAGACAGTTATATACACACTAGCTGACTCAGCAAACGTTTTCTTAACATTTTATTTCTTATTTATATTTGTGTGTGCTTAAATTATTAAATAAATAAAATTAAATAAATAAAATTAAATAAATAAATATCAATACATAGACGATATGTACGTATCCATAGTAATATACATAAATACATATACATGGAAATAAGTGTTACGTTACGCTATAAATGAAAATTTTCATTAAATCCATTAAATCGTTAAATCCATGAGATGCAAAGAGTTCAGGAAATCGATCAGGCGATGACCTGACGGTGAATTGTCCGCATACATCTCTGCTGACCAATTAATCGAAACATAATTGAAAACCAGTCGTCTATTTCAGTAAAAGCGGTATGTCTGTCCATCCGTCTAGTGTGCACGTGAAACTTTAATAGCGATCAGTTATTTTTGCGCGATTGTGATATAGCCCGAATTGTGGGCATAATAATACTGGCTGTCTTTTTCGGGTGGTAGCTTTTCTACTGTCTATTGTTTTAAATATAAAGAGTCTGTCACTATTGCGCGCCTATTTAATAATTTATTTATATACGAATGTAATGTGAAGAAGAGAAATACGAGTATCAGCTATATAAAACGTGTCCATCATAAAAATCAGGTATATAAGGTGTCATACAACACCTACGTTTCATGGATTGAGAACGTTCAACAAAAATTCCTGCGCTATCTTTGCTATCGTAGTCATACAAGGTATCGTTCTGAAGACTACATATCTTTAGCAACACCATCTGCTACCCGTAGCTAAGCGTCGTGAGACTGCGGACATCATATTCTTACTTAAAATTGTTACTTATAGCGTAGACTGTCCTGAGCTTCTCTCACAAATTTCACTAAGAACTCCTGCTTTGAATCTCTGAAAGAATACTCTAATTTATTAACCGACTATATCAACTAATTACAGGAAAAATAGATTTATTTGGCGAACTTGTAACATTTTTAATAATTTGTGCAAAAAATATGATTTAGATCTGTTCAATACTAGTTGTGCCTCGGCAAGACGATTATTAAGCCAATTTTTTTAATGAATAATTAGTTGAAGTTTAACTAAAACACTAAAATAAAATAAATAGTTTATAAAAACTAATTAAAAAACGCAATAAAACCCGAAATTCGTTTTATTTTAAATGAATATTTAGTGTAAGCAACATTATCTGTCCTTGTCTCGCTTTTTTGCAGTTATATATATGGATTTAATTGTTTTTCATTTTCTTATTAGATGTGTGCTTTTTTTTTATAGAAAAGGGAGGCAAACGAGCAGGCGGCTCACGTGATGGTAAGTGATTACCGCCGCCCATAAACACCCACAATACCAGAGGCATAGCAGATGCGTTGCCTCCCTACGAGTGAGCCCCCACCCCCAGAATTGGGGGAGGGGGTGTGTGGGCCACCGGTTACCTGCACTCACCAGACGAAACACAGAAGTTTGTTACACTTCTACTTTACGCCGGTATTCTGTGAGGTCTTGGTACTTCCCCGGTCGAGCCGGCCCATTTATGCAACAACAAAAGCTGATGCGTGGCTGTACCACTGCTGCTTTAGTGTTTATAATGACGAATCATGGTTTTTTGTTTATGGTTTTTAAGTTATTTTGTTTGTTAAATTATGTATTAAATATTCTGTAGATAAAATAAAATCACCTGACACGTTGTCCCAAATAAGATCGGTGAAAAGTGGATCGAAAGGACTTAATTGTCTAGACCTCTGCATACCCCAAATGGCGTAAAGACAGTTATATACACACTAGCTGACTCAACAAACGTTTTTTTCCATATAAAAATAGGGCTATTGATCGTACGGGGCTGAAAATTTAGGGTTGTATGTAAAATACACAATGTTGTATCATAAAAAATATCTAAAAATAAAAAAAAAATAATGTGTGATGAAAATGTCATGTGATGTGGGATGAAAAATAGATGTTGTCCGATTCTCAAACCTACCTAACATGCACAAAAAATTTCATGAGAATCTGTCAAGCAGTTTCGAAGGAATAAGGTAACTAACATTGTGTCACGAGAATTTTCTATATAATATATATTTACCTAATTAATATAATATGTAAATTATATTGAAATGTTTTTTTATGCCTTTCTTCTTCAGGTATGGTCGTGAACGGGTTCGTGAATGTCGTGATAACGACCATAGAGAGGAGGTTCGGTCTCCGTTCCATGCAGACCGGCGTCATAGCGGGAGGGTGAGTTACAACGACTTATTAAAACTATTCATTTAATTTTTCTATCACACATTTGGACTGCGTAAATAGTAATATTCTTAAAACCATCGGGCTATTAAGATTAACTTTGAATTTACATTAGTATTTACAGAAAATAATATATAAATATAAAATATAAAAAAATATCTTCACGCAATTCCCAATACAGGGGTAGACAGAGGTCAAGTCTAGACAATTAAGTCCCTTTGACCCACCTTCCACCGAAGATATTTTCGGGACAACGTGACAGGTGGTGAGCCCGTCGCCGCCTTTATGTCCAAGCCAACGATGAAATTCGTACATAAGTTTTTGAAAAACTCATTGGTACTGCCACCTGGGGATCGAACTCGGGTCTCTCGACTCGAAATTCCGACCACCCAACAACTCGGCTATCGTGACTTTTAAAAGATAATAATATAATTATTTTAAAATGTAATTTAGTGAAAAATGTCCGAACAGAATTTTAAAATTGGAATTTCGCAATTCTAAAAAGTCAAAACAAACTATTAATAATTGTAGAAGAGAAGCATTTCTTCTATTTTTTTTTATATATTTTCACTAATTTTATCAGATAATTTTTTTAAAAGAATACTAGTAACACCTAATAACATTACCAACATTCCTGTTAACCACTCCAACTTTGCTGCAATGCTTGTGAACAGATTTGGTGTTCGACAATATTCGAATGGCGGGCCCGAACCTGCGACATGCGTGTAGGGGTTTGTGCGTGATGATGATGTTAGGTAGTCCGCACTCTAAGCTATTAAGCTATTGCCGCATATTTTAAACTCCCTATTCCTTTCCTCACATCTTTCACCGAAGCTTATTTGGGACAATGTATATTGTCTTAAAATACAAAAAATTATTATCTTCGCGCAATTCCCAATACAGGGGTAGACAGAAATCTAGTCTAGACAATGAAGTTCCTATGAAAGTTCATATGAAGTTCCCTCCGAAGATTTTTCGGGACAACGTGACAGGTGGTGGTTGAGCCCGTCTTTATGTCCAAGCCAACAATAAAATTTGTACATAATTTTTTGAAAAACCCATTGGTACGTGCCTGCCACCTGGGGATCGAACTCGGGTCTCTTGACTCAAAATTCCGACCACCCAACCACTCGGCTATCGTGACTAATATCGGCTATTGTATTCAATAACAAATAAAGATATTTGCTCTAACAATCCACAGTAACTGGTTACTCTACCCTCACCACCATTACAGATACGACATGGCCTCATTCGCTTGTCTCGCGCCGGTCACTTACTTGGGCGGCAGAGTGGGCTCCTCCAAGCCGCGCTGGCTTGGCTGGGGCGTGCTCCTCATGGGCGCTGGGTCGTTGCTCTTCGCGCTACCTCACTTCCTGGTGCCTCCGTACAGGATAGCTGGTGACGAGCCGGAAGACCTCTGCACACCTAACAGAACTGTCGTGAGTTCTTAGACATATCCATTTACCCTGTATAAAGATTAATACATAAATATATAAATAAAAAAATAAATATACATCTTCACGCAATTCCCAATACAGGGGTAGAGAGAGGTCTAGTCTAGATATTTAAGTCCCCTCGACCCACCTTCCACCGAAGATATTTTCTGGACAACGTAACAGGTGGTGAGCCCGTCGCCGTCTTTATGTCCAAGCCAACGATATAATGCGTAAATATGTTTTTGAAAAACCCTTTGGTACGGCCACTTGAGGATCGAACTCAGGTCTCTTGACTCGAAATTCCGACCACCCAACCAATCGACTATCGTGACTTCTGATAAATATATATATAGGGACAATACTACATACATTGCTCCGATCCTAATGTAAGATCCTAAAGCACTTGTGGTGTGGGAATCGGAAACAACGAAGGCACCACAAACACCCAGACCCGAGAAAATTAATCGTATCTAATACGTACTTAATTGTATATAATCGTAAATTAATATAAATTGTACATAATTTCTGAAAATCCCATTCGACGAGCCCTACCACCTGAAAAACGAACTCGGGTCTCTCGACTCAAACTCGGATCACCCAACCACTCGGCTATCGCGATCTAAACTATTCAATTGAAACGACGTAATGGCTGATATTTAAATGTCAAGTGGATGCAATAAAAACTGTTAGACTAAAGGCCCAGACTTAATTTCCTTTGCCCGGTATCATCCAATTATAACAATAGCGACGAGTTTGCGACGCGAGCGCATTCCACGGATTGTCATGGTTTGTAAAAAGCGATGAACATATTGAAAGGGCCCCGCTTTGATACCGGCGCACCGAAAACCGGTCTCCAACATTCAAGTCTTCAACTACGCGAGATGTACTGTCTTTTGTACTCACAATTTGTCGTCTGAATGGTTCTCAAGTTTAACTATTGGTGGTTAATAAATCACACATGGTAGACTATATATTCCATATTCTTGCAAATAATGATCCATTCTGTTCTTTTCCGTTCTGTTCTACTCTGTTCTATTCAGTTCTATTCTATTCTACACGAGAAATAAACAAAAACCGAGTTTCTCAGGTCGGACGGAATCTCACATTCTAATATTATATGCGAAAGTGTATTTGTTTGTTTGTCACGCTTTCAAGCCTAAACCACTAAACGGCGAGTAAAATAGGCTTTTATTAGAGATCCCTACTAAAATTACTCTAACTTAAGGTAGGGTATATAAAAATTGGCTTCTAAAATTCATTATTTGACCCGTCGTTTAGGATACTACGGAGATCCCTACCCTTCCCCTCTAAAAATGTCACGATAGCACAGCACAGTTGAGAGACCAGAGTTCGATCCCCAGGTGGCAGTTTGTTGCGAAATATCTTTGATGGAAAGTGGTCGAAAGGACTTAATTGTCTAAACCTCTGGCTACGCCTGTATTGGGAATGGCGTAAAGGTATAAGTAGAAACTCTTAGTATGGTAGTGACTGGGACCTACAGATGGCAAGACAACCACCTCGAAAAATACCAGAACAAGTTTGAGGAGATCGTATAAGTCTTCTCTAGGCGTATAAGTCTTAGAGGAACCCCATTACGAAACGGTGGTAGATCATAAAATGGCAGACGATGTATGTAATTATATCAATAAATGATTTGATTTGATAACGACTGTTCCAGCGTTTGACAATCCGCTTGCTTAGTGACGGAAAAGACTCCTCATGAGTCTTTTACAGCCCGTCAATTAAAAGGCATTCCGTTAGTCCGATAGTCTAGGATTAGTATTCCGTTAGTCTAGGAGACGACAAAGGAATACTAGTAGGAATATACGCTCTGCTCTGTTGCTCTCTTTTTTCACGAATATGTCATAAAAAGATGTAGAGATTCGCAGTACACAATATAGATTGCATAATACAGTTCCACGATAGCCTAGTGGTTGGGAGATCGTAATTTAAATCAGATGACCCCAGATCCATCTCCAATATTTTTTTTAGTTACAGACGATTCTTATGGCTTGGACATTATAGAGCAAGGTCAACACCTGTCACGATGTTCCAAAAAACTCTAGTAAAATGTGGATCGAAATGCCTATATTATCTAGACCTAAAACTGCCTCGGTTTGGGAAGACGCGTGGGGAAAAGCCAGTGTAAAGCAAGTTCTTCGCAGTCCGTGGGCCGCTGCGATTCCGCCGCCCCCGGCGAGGGCGGCGCCTGGGCGGTGGCGGTGTTCGTATGCGCACAACTCTTGCACGGGGCGGGCGCCACGCCGCTCTTCACCCTCGGCGTCACGTACATAGACGAGAACGTTTCCAAGAAGATGTCCTCGGTTTACCTGGGTAAGACATTTCTTTTTAATACATACATAGATATAGACATCATTACATACATTGCCCTATAGACATCATTACATACATTGGTTACAAACATTGGTACCACTATCACTCTGGCTCAAGACAGCGTAAAATAATAAATAAATATTTATTATTTTACGCTGTCTTGTACATACATAATTAGGGTCAACGTCACATACATTGCTCTGCCCAAAGTAAGTAGCTGAAGTACGCGTCATTGGAATCGGAAACAACGAAGCCACCACAAACACCCAGACCCGGACATTACAAAAAATTATTGACATATAAATAGACCCATCTGGAAATCGAATCCTGACCTCAGATCCAGCAACACCATGACAATCGGTGTGTTCGGTATTTTTAAACTAAACTAGCGAACAGTCCACTTCATGGTAAGTGTTTACAGCATCCTATATCACCTGCAGACCATTTTATAAGAAGGTTAAAGATGAGTTGTTACCCATAAGCACTAAGATGATATGTATCACAGTCCATGAAACCACTACTTCTGTTTTTCTTACCAGAATATAGCAATTTCAACAGTGTTACAAGGTGTTAAAATACTAATTTTTAATTAATTAAGAGAAAAAAAATACAACCTTTCTTTGCAACAAAAAACTTAACGTTGTGATAGGAATATTTATTGACTTATTAACAAAGCTAATTGGCGGGAAATATCAAAAACTCATTACTGTCACGTCGTATACTGTACAACCCATAATACGGCGTTGCTGGGTATGAGTCGTTATAGCCTCAACAAGAGAAAGCACTCACTGCAGCTTGGATCCTAATGTATCCGTAGTAGCTTTGAGGCTTTTATAATAAACGCTTTTAACGTAACTTTTAATGTGTATGTACTCTATGTGTTTATATGATTATCGGTCATGCTTTTATATTAATAAAAGGTTTGAAGCTTTAAGAGAGAGAGAGAGAGAGAAAGAAAGAAAAAAGATAAAATTATTTATATAATTTATTACCAAAAACGTAAAAGAGACTCAAAAATAGTAACGCAATCGATGGCCTTATTTCTTAACTGTGCTCTACCTACGAACTTTGAACCTCTCTCTTTAAATATATTTTTTTTAATTAAGTCGGAATCGGAATTCGAGTCAAGCGACTCGAGTTTGATCCCTTGTACTTTAGAGTTTTTTTCAAAAACTTATGTACAATTTATTTATTTATACTTAATCGTTAGACCAAATGGATAACAATGGGCGTACTCAATGTCTTTTGGCAATCTCTGCCAGTCAACCCATAGCATGGAGAAATTTATAGCGTTGACTTGAACATAAAGACGTCTACAGGCACACCACCTGTCAGTTTGTCAATTAAAGAAAGGAAGAAGTCTTTGAAGTCACGATAGCCGAGTTGTTGGGTGGTCGGAATTTCGAGTCGAGAGACCCGAGTTCGATCCCCAGGAGACAGTACCATTGAGTTTTTCAAAAAACTTATGTACGAATATCATCGTTGGCTTGGACATAAAGGCGGCGACGGGCTCACCACCTGTCACGTTGTCCCGAAAATATCTTCGGTGGAAGGTGGGTCAAAGGGACTTAATTGTCTAGACTTGACCTCTGTCTACCCCTGTATTGGGAATTGCGTGAAGATATTTATATTTATTTATTATATTTAAAGAAAGGAAGCTCAAAAGGACTTAATTGTCTAGATTTCTATCGCCCCCAATTGGCAATGACAAGAATTTATATATTTTTTTATTAAAAATATAGTAGAGAAATTCATTTTCGCTTGGATATTACGCATAGCATCGAAATTAACACGGAATCCTCTCATTAGATTCGAAGTACACGACTACAGGTCTTGGGTTATTTCGAATCATAAGCACCCAACCACACTGCTAACCTGACTATATATAAATATAGAATATATAAGACGATTTGTTTTAAATGAAGCAATGGACAAAATTGCGGTATACAGGAATCATATAAAAGAAATAATTTCGTCCTTTCTTACGTCTAAAGTAACGTAAAAGTAGCGTACAAAACACTTTTGTTACGGATATAACTTCCTTTCATAAGGTTCCATAATAGGGGCCGCAACAAACAGGGTTCAAGTGTCGAACGACCCATTAAGGTTGGAGAGCACACTCTTCACACCCCTGACAATGTCCCAGGTTCGACAAACAGCGAAAAATCGTGCCTGTGAAACGGTGCGGTATCCCATTTCTTGAAACCCTTCACCGGCGTACACTGTTTTCTCAGCTAAAAGCTGCGACGTATGAGATGACACGTGCCCATAGCACAGTAAAAGCTATAATTTATATTGTATTTTAAATTGAATATCAACGATTGTGTTACCTTGTTCGTAAAGTAATATTCAAATTGATTTTAAATGCCTTTATGGCATCATCTAACTAAAATTAAAGCTAAAATCATAACTAAAAATAAAGTGAAAAAATTAAGACGAAACCGGTCAGGTATTTAAAACAATAGAAAAGAGAGCCCAATCACCTGCAGAAGAGGTTTTACAGGCCGTTATACAGTCAGACATACACACATATATACACACAGATACACATGTATATAAATGTGTGTATGTATAAGCGAAATACCACTCATCACGAAATCTCTAAAACTGTACACATGATTGACTAGAAATTTAGCAAATTACTCATTTAACACTGTGGATGCTCCCTAGGAACTGACCTAACAAAGTTGCGGACGTCAGTTAGTAATAGTTTAGAACCAGTTTGTTACATCTCCATTAAATATCGTTCCATCAATATAACGTTAAAAGTACAATAACTAAATATTCTATAATATATTCTTTATAGCACTGTTTCGAATGTATTAGCGCCCTAACCCGCATCTCTCGATACCTTAAGAGGCACACATTGTGCCCTGAATGCCCGGCCCGCCCTCGGATACCCTCCCCAGCGCCTCTCGCACTGAATGGACGGAAGTGGCTGTGGGAAAGGCGACTAATGGCATTTAGATTTGATGCTTACTCATATATGGGGCTTCTAAATATGTTGACATTGCCCGAATAATGTTTGCAGTGATCAAAGATTACATAAGCTGGTTTGGTTTTGATGGAACTTATTCTAAGATTACTAATATGTACTAATAACTAATATATTTATTATACCTAATAATACTGTCATTCTTAAACTACATACCTACATAAGACATAAGACCTTTTTCTGGTTTATTTATTGTACTTCACGCAATTCCCAATACAGGGGTAGACAGAGGTCTAGTCTAAACAATTAAGTCCCTTCGACCCGCCTTCCACCGAATATATTTTCGGGACAATGTGACAGGTAGTGAGCCCATCGCCTTCTTAATGTCCAAGCCAAACGATATAATTCGTACGTAAGATTTTGAAAAATCCATTGCTCCGAACCTGCCACCTCGGGATCGAATTCGGGTCTCTTGACTCAAAACTCCAACCACGCAAATACTCGTCTATCGTGACTTTGTAAAAAATAATACAAGTGCTACTAATTTAGGGATTAGAGTTGTGCTGTTGTGTTTATCTTTGTATCTATTTATTATATTAAGATAACATACGTTTGACATAACATAATAATTTTAAAAAATCCGAACATATAAACTTATGCTAAGATGCAATGTTCTAAACTGAATGTTCATAAAATTAGCAAAGCTACATAGACATTTCCATAAGTTCTGTATTTCTTTGCCCGCGTAAAGGCGCACTTCACAATAAAAGCGTTTCAATCAGCAGACAACAACAGGACTGTTGACGGGGTCTTTGACCACGAGGGCACACCTCATCCTGTGCCGCTCCCATGGGAAATACCATCAACAAAGTACCTCACTCCATTGAATTCAAGTCTATTCAAAATGTCTTTTTCCTTTTTCCCATACCTAAAATTTTAGTATGCACTGTTTATTCTTTTGAGCGAATGGAAAAGACCGAATGATGAAGAAAATATGTAGCGCGAAAGTTAACATTAAAAGATGTAGAGGTAGCCTATAGTAGAGCATGTGAGCATATAGCTCGAAGTGCTCGAGTGCCAAGACGTGCATGTATGAAGAAAATTATATATTTGAAAAAGGAATGTCAGGATCGTTCCACTTGGCGATCTGTTCTCTCTGGCTACCGTGTTAGGGTGTGTGCGTGAAGATAAGTGAGTAAGCAAGTGCATACTTTTAAAACTTGCTCGGATTTGGTTGCGTGTACACGGTATGTAAAAATCTAACTTAGGTATCTTCTTTTGGGAAAGAGGATATTCCGTAATCGCCACGCTTGTCAAGCGAATTGGCGATCGCTGTACTAAACACTTAGGCGCTACTGCTTTTCGTCGTTCTGATGATTTTGATTTGGTATTTTTAGAGATAGTTATCCCTCCAGATTTTGGTAACCATTGCTATGTGTAACGCTTTTTCCATAAACGCATCTTAGGACACCCACAGGATGAAAAGGGTGTAATTTTCAAAAACAAAAAGTTTCTTCAAATTTAATAGTGAGAATATGAAACAACCATATTTTTTTCCTTAGGCGTTTATTACACGATGGCGGTTGTCGGCCCAGCGCTCGGCTACGTGCTTGGTGGACAATTGCTCAACATCTACACAGACTTTCCGACTGTGGACTCAAAAACGTAAGTTTTATTTCATTCTACTCATTATCATTGTCAAGAGGCCCGTTTTAATCATCAGCCTCCGCTAAAGACTGCGATGAAACTTGATGCTGACCCATCGGCGTCCGTTGATTTCCCGCAACATTGTGTGCCTACACCGCATTTGCCTGAAAAACGTTCGAACGTTTTTCCCGTCGAGTACACAGTGAAAAAATGGTTTGTAATTTTTCAACATTATAGAAATCGGTCAGAAGAGCAAGTCAAAGAAGCACAACTATAACCCTATAAGCTTTAAATATATCAGAACAATATAATCTATTAAAATACCGGATTTATAATTTGAATAGATTTTTTCGAACAACTTAAACTGACTGCATTTATTCGATGAAAGCGGCATATGGCAAGAAAAAAAGTTATGTATTAAATTCAAAAATTGCTAATGATACCAACCAAAAAAAGTTATTTAAATATATTGATGCCCGATTTTCATAAAATTACTGATAGCTAATGTTGTAAGGAGTTACATAGGTTACTTTTATTTTAGAAATGTAATTAGGGTTCCCCGTTAAGTGTCAAAATGCGGGCAAAGCCGTGGGGGGCAGCTAATATTAACATAATTTTATTTCTGAAAATTTGTTAAAAAAAGAATCTTATCGAATAATATCTCATCTTATATTGTCTTTGTCACTATCACCACAATAACTAATTACAACATAAAAAAAACTTAAGAACGGTTGGCGCGCAAAAAGTCCTGCTATTATCTGTGCCCGTGTCTTGTTCACGTATTTTAATATTTCAACTCGGCAGCGACACGGCTTCATTCAGCTAACTTACCCTCTCGCTTTCATCTCATTGTGGGTCCGGGAAACTTTTCAGCCAAATTAATTCCGCCGTTTTATACTTTCATGGCTTCCGGAACGAAATATGATTTTCCGCGCAGGGAGTTCTCAACGACCTCTTTGATAAGGTTTCACTTTTAATTTAGTCTTACAACCTTTCGATAAATAAACGGATTTGTTTGCTGCAGTTCGTATATGTAATGCTAAGTGTCGAAATATTGCTATAAATATTAATTACCCTTGAATTATTTTCGAGATGAGGTTATATGACGCTAAATCGCGTATACTCGAATCATACAAACATTAATTAATATAGAAATGAACAAAAAAATTAAGGTACACTCGTGTAGGTAACACGTAACGTTGTACTTTATGGTTTCTTGTTTTATATACTATAGATACCGTACTTATAGATACTGAATATTATGAAGAAAGTACTCGCGATTTTATAACGTGAAAAGATTAATTTAAAAATAGAGATGATCATAGAACAATCATAATATGACTTACGGCTGTCAAATTACTTGTAATAAGATCATTAAAATTCATTGTTGAACACTTGTATACAATTCACTTTAATTATTTATTAATTAACCGACCTGTTTCGCCTTACGGCATCATCAGGGTATTGACAGTGTTTATTATATTACATACTAAATATACTAAATCGCAAGTTTAAATTATGTCATAAGATCTGTAAAATTTACAAAATATTTCCCAAAATCCACTATTTACTTTTCTCCGTACCTCTGGCTAACGCGTCAATGTCTTTGCATGAAGATATTTATTTTATTTTAACATAAACGAATTAATTTCATTCATTATATATTCTACATTAATGAAATTATTTCTGAAACTATGGGTTCTAATTATTCTATTTCATTTAAGGGAGTCCATGGTTATCCAATTTGTTTGGGTAAGCAGTAAGCACTCTCCAAATAACAACCGATGAACTTCTAATATAACTTAGAAGTGTTTCTTGAGTTTCGATTGCTATACAAACCCTCCAATTATCATACGAAAACGATTTTAATATATTCTGTTGGGATATAACAATGGGCGAGTAGCTCCTGATGCTTGCGCTACGCTTCTTTAGGTATTGTTTTGAATTGCTTACAATATTGGTTTGCAATTTATGCGATCCTAGTAGTTCTTGATTAAATTTGAATGTCTATGGCTGCCCTCAATATTTATTTTTATGTTTTTTATTAACATTTTTGTTCTTAGCCGTTTGCGGGATAATAAAGCGGGGAGTGTAAATATATTTTTATTGTGATCGTATTCATATAAATATTTAAAAGAAACCCTGTGATTTATTATGTGAATTAATAGATTTACCACCAGGTATTTATACCCGGAATTGTTGCAAGAGACGACTAAGGGGAAAAGCCTTCAAAATATCTTTAGCTACCGACAGATAGGTGGGATAACTATCTGGAAACATAGCAGATCAATATTCAATATACTAGCGACAGGTGAAAGTGTCTAAAGCGTAAGATTTCAGGTGCGACGATCGCCAATCCGCTTGCCAAGCGTGGCGACTGTGTATGTACGAGTAAATATCACATATACAGTACATCACTAAGTAAATAAATACACTCATAGAACATCACATACATTACTCTGATCCCAAATTAAAAAGCTTAAGCAACTTGTATTATAAAATCAGAATCAACCAAGGCACCACAAATACTCAGACCCGAGAAAATGTGGAAGCAGGTGGCTCACGTAATGGTAAGTGATTACCGCCGCCCATGAATACCTGCAATATCAGAGGCATAGCAGATGCGTTGCCGGCCTTAGAATACCCCCCAGAATTGGGGGAGAAGGGTGTGTGGGCCTCCGGTTACCTGTACTCACGAGACGAAACGCAGAACTTTGTTAGACTTCTACTTCACGCCGGTATTCTGTGAGGTCATGGTACTTCCCCGGTCGAGCCGGCCCATTCATGCAACAACAAAAGCTGATGCGTGGCTCTACCACTGTATAAACATGTGAGCTGGTGACAACATGAAAACCGGTGTGTACGCCACTGGCCCACGGAGGTCGTCAAATATGATCTCGATTATTTCAGAGTACTACATCCTATGTCGATCTTCGTGGACGAGTGGCGTAAACACTGATTTTCAAGGTGTCGCCATCTCGGGGTCCCGGGTTCGATTTCCGGGAGGGTCAGAGTAGAAAAACTATTTTTATTTATTTTCTCGGGTCTGCGTGTATGTGGCGCCTTCGTTGTTTCCCGTTCCCATACCTCAAGTGCTTTAGCATCTTTCATTGGGATCGGAGCAATGTATGTGATGTTGTCCCTATCTGTATTTATTGTATCTCTGGTGTAGTTGTGCTCAGTCTTGACTTTGACTTCATCATGACTGCCTGAAGAAGAATGTAGTTTATTGCACTTAAACGAGACAATAGTTACCGATGGTAACAATGATTTCTCCACAGGATCGGGATCACGCCACAGAGTTCGGTCTGGATCGGCGCGTGGTGGGTCGGCTTTATACTCTCTGCCGTGCTGTGTCTCATTGTGGCGATACCGTTGCTAGCGTTTCCCTACGAGCTGCCAGGTAACTCCTCACAACCATTGCGATAAGTACAGCAGTAAACTTGGTACAAATTATATGGTGAATACCAGTTTGAAGTAGTAGAATATTTTCAAGCCATTCCCAATATTGCCTAGACAGTTAACTCCTATCGACCATGACACAAATGTCATTGAAGACATTTTTTGGGTTATCGTGACAGGTGGAGAGCCTGTCGTCAACTTTATGTCCAAACCAAAAATATAAATGCTACATATACTAAAATTTTGGAATAACTGGCTCTCAAAACACCAACGGGTTTTTTTTTTCAAAACCTATTGTACGTTGTCCGAAAATCATCTTCGGTGGAAGGTGGGTCAAAACGACTGTTAATTGTCTAGACCTCTGTCTACCACTTTACTGGTAATGGCGTGAAGATATTTATTTTATTATTTGCAGGCGCTTCAGAGATTCGAGAATCGAAAATATCCGAGGCTCACGAAGGAGCCGCGTCAAAGTCAGCAGCGTTTAACGCATTCCATGAGCTTCCTAAAGCCGCTGCGGCGCTGATGAAGAACCCCACCTTCGTTTTCCTCAACCTGGCGGGAGCCAGCGAAGGAATGCTCATTTCAGGGTTCGCCGCTTTTCTACCGAAGCTGATTGAGAATCAGTTCGCTGTCAGCGCTTCTGAAGCGGCTTTGCTGTTGGGTGAGTACATCATGAGTGTGTTTTTTGTTTTTCAGGTAACCACATATTTTGTAGGTAATGTAAAATGATACATAGTTTATATAGGGCTGTGAAGTCTACATGACGGTATAAATGTTTATCAGCAAATAAATTCAATTGAAAAAGATGCGATGAATCAGTACCGTTCTTCTTGTGTGTGGCAATCTTTGTTTGGTTTAGAAATGGTCTCTTGAAAGTCTGCAAAGAAGATGAAGATAGAAATACAGATGGCTATACCTTAGTTACTTGACTAAGGACTAATACAGAACTTCTCAGGATCCGTAATTAATAATTCGCGCTGTTTAACTTCTGAATTATAAAATAGTTAAACAAATACGATACGAACTAAATATGACTTTGACGACCTCCGTGGATGGGTGGCGTAAACACCGGGTTTCAAGGTGTCGCCATCTCGAGATCCCGGGTTCGATTCCCGATCGGGTCAATGTAGAAAAAACACTTTTTCAAAATTTTCTCGGGTTGGGTGTTGGTGTCTTCGTTGGTTTTCGATTCCCATACTACAAATGCTTTAGCATCTTACACCTACATAGCAAAGTATCACATACATAGCAATGTATGTGACGCTGTCCCTATCTATGTTTGTTTATGTTGTATTTAAATAAGGTGGCCTTTGTTTGCAAAAGCGCTGGAAAAATAAGGAACTATAAAAATAAAAAACATGTTAAAAATTACACACGTCTTAAGTAAGATTTTCAGTATCTTTGTAATTGTACAATGATAAATTAATTATACATATACCTACATAGATAATGATCAATTTATGTAAACGTCCATGGACTTAACATATAGAAAAAGGTATACTTAAAGAATTTTCTACGTGCATCCGTCCGGGTATGGAACCTGTGACAAAAAAAATTACCTTGAAACCGATGTGTACGGCACTCGTCGTCACGGAGGTCGTCGATATATCCTACCCACTCTGAATTGAATATGTAACTTCATTTATATTACTAAGGACTTTCATTTCATTTGTAGTGAGACATTGTATTGTCTTCTTACCAAAAAGAAGCTACTCTTACAAACTCTTAGTGCTCATTATCCAACACTACAAATGTAGCACTTGAGTCCTATAGAGTTTGTTCGTCACGAAACTTGCTGCTTATGCAGGCGTGATCACGGTGCCAGCGGGCGGCGGCGGCACGTTCATTGGCGGCTGGCTGGTGAAGCGCTGGCAGCTGGCCTGCGCCGGCATCATGAAGCTGTGCGTGGCGGCCACGCTGCTCGCAGGCCTCTTCACCTTCTCCTTCGTGCTCTCCTGCGAAGACTATCCCTTCGCGGGCGTCACTGTGCCCTACAGCAGCCCCAGCGTGCCCGGGTCAGTGGAATCTCTTACGAGCGATCGCTCCACCACCATTTATTTAAGTAATCTAAAGAAATTGATTCGGTTACTTGCTGAACGGTATGTTATGGTCCATCATTGAACGTAGGCCACTCCCGTGAGTCGGTTTGATATAATCGCCAAGCACGGCAAGTGGTTTGACGAATTCTAAATACCTTAAAACTTGGACGCTGCTGCCGTCGCTGCCACCCAACTTGCTTATTAGTGTTTATAATGCTAGATAATTTGTACGAATTATATCGTTGGCTTGGACATAAAGACGGCGACGGTCTGTCACGTTGTCCCGAAAATATCTTCGGTGGAAGGTGAGTTAAAAGGACTTAATTGTCTAGACTAGACCTCTGTCTACCCTTGTATTGGGAATTGCGTGATGATATTTATTATATCATCACGCAATTCCCAATACATTATTATATATTATTTATAGATAATTTGTAACTTTACTCCTGTCCGTTAACGGTGTTGATCTACATTTGAAACATCTGAAAGATAGCACTTGTCTTACCTAATATCACTAAGGAAATTAGAAAAGGGAAAGGAGAAGAATAGGAATGTATCAGCAGGATATCTCACTCTTCGGGGGAAAATACAGAAGACAGCTCCAAATTCTTCTGCTTTACGCAATTATTCTACAAAGACATGGTACTGTCAAGTTGAGGCTGGAATACTCATGTAGTAACAAAAGCTGCGGCTTGCTTACAAACATATCTTCACGCCACACCCAATACAGGGATAGATACATGTCTAGACAATTAAGTCCTTTTAACCCACCTTCCTCTGAAGTCATTTTTTGGGACAACGTGACAGGTGATGAGCCCGTCGCAGTGTTTATGTCACGTACCACGTAAAAGAGTACACAAAACGTCTGCGTCGAAAACACTGCGTTGCGCAAGTAATGTTAGTGACTACGACGATATAAAGTTTATATAATAGCACCGCAAGATGTAGACTATATAAATATATTGGTGAGATTATATTTACAGAATAGAATGTATTGAAGGCATAGTTTCCGTTTTAATTTTACGAATAGATTCCGGTTATGTCAACTTCCGGAAGAAAAAAGTTGACAAGAGTATTCGTCGCAAGGTTACAGTCAATAAAATCGCATTCAGCACGATTTTCCTGGTTACAAAAAATGTTTTGTGCTTATATTTAATCTATCGTCTTTCTCATGGCCGCAGCCACTTCTTCCTTTTCCAGGCACAATTTGATAAAGAACATCACCACAAAGTGATTTTAGGGCAAAGCAGTTTATGGTCTGCCTATTAAAAGGTTCATGATGTTTACTAAGCCATTTTAATATTAACAAAACCATTTTAAAAGGGGTTATTATAATATAAAATGGTTTATAATAGTAACTCCTGGGAACGAGTTAAAATAGCATGGGAGCGCTCATGCTATTTCTGTTTAAATAGTTGAAAATAACAAACTAAAAGTAAAAATTTAAAATGACAAAAAGGAGGACACCCGCGGGTTTTCTTTCGCCTATTTCTTCAACCATAGAGTAACGTCACTACAACACGTTAATAGATAAAAAATTACAATCGATGGTATGTCAATGCAGTAAATTTTTATAAGCTGTTTCATCTAATACTTATTATTTACTTTTGATTCACCTGTGTGTAAATAATTTATTAAATATAATCAATTACATCACTCATTTCCCAATGCATAGTCAGAGGTCAAGACAACGAAGTACTTTCAATCCACATTTTACCGGCGCTTATTTTGGGACAATGTGACAGGAGATGTGCCCGTCGCCATCTTTATGTTCAAGTTAACGATATCAATAGTACATAAGTTTAAACAAAACTCATTGTTACATCGAATTCGATGTCTTTACTCGAATGCCGATCACCAACCAATCGGTTGTCGTGACTTACAAATGCAATAAATAAATAATTTCACACGATTTCATTTGAAGCAAGGTTTTCCAGACAGGGCTCCTCTGGCATTATGGTTGTTCAATGATATACGAATCATATTTTTTTTACATGCATCGTTTGGGACAAGTGCGTCAGCATAATATGCTGGACTGATTAACTAACAATGGAGCTATTACGATCGTCCGCGGACACGCATCGCCAAACTTGAATACGTTGCTACGCTAATCGCGGGCGAATAGATCGTGTTGCCCAATCAACGATAACATCGCTATGACTAAATAAAAATATTGGCTGAAAGACAGCCATTGCATGAAATATTGACAAATTTTTATAAAAAAAAAGTCGTAGTAGCCGAATAGTTGGGTTGTCGAAATTTCTAGTCAAGAGACCCGAGTTCGATACCCAGGTGGCAGGCTCGTACCAATGGGTTTTTTAAAAAACTTATGTACGAATTCTATCCTTGGCTTGGACATAAAGACGGCGACGGGCTCACCACCTGTCACGTTGTCCCGAAAATATCTTCGGTGGAAGGTGGGTCGAAGGGACTTAATTGTCTAGACTAGACCTCTGTCTACCCCTGCATTTTTATTTTATTTTATTAAAAAAAATCAAATCTCATCGAAATGAGATCACACATCCGTTTGTCCATATTAATTTATGTAATCTACCACCGTTTCTTTAACGGAGACGAACCATATTTCTCTTTTTCGGCAAACTTATTTTATGTAGTAATACAATAGAGGTATCTATTTTCTAAAATTGTTTGGAAGTGATCACCTTATTCCCAGCGCTTACTGTCATCAACGAATTTATTAATATTACCATAATCCTTTTGTGAAATTTTTCTTTAACTAAGTCTGCTAATATAGGCTTTATTACTGGAATTTTGAAGTAAAAATATATTCAACGCCTCGTGCGGGAGTTAGTTACTCTATGAAGACTATTGATGGCGTTCCAAGCTTGTGTTTGTTCCTAGTATTATGCACATCAGTATTGTTAATACAAGTATTAATGTTTTTTATGTACGTAAATTACGTACGTACGAAACATATTCATATATTTATTGAAAGGCCAATGTTAAAATATATTTTTGTTTCATTTTTTCTCTAAAAGATGCATGCATGGTTAATTTTTGTACGATAAATATTATTTGTATATTATCTACAGCAGCTTAGCAGAATACCAGAAGATATTATACTATGGAAATAACATCATAAGCATCTAAGTTTAAATCTATCATCATCTAATCTCATCTTATCATCTAATGCCTTAATATTATATACTAATATGATGTATTATATACTGAGAATGCAGAGATTTATCTACGAACAAGTTGGGCTATATGGGGCCCCATTGAAGTTATGCATCCAGAGTTACCAGTCATATCTATAGGGCTCAATTCTTGTTTATTTATTAGTACATTGGCATTACCGAATTGTTTAGTGTTGAAAGTTTTATATATTTACTTTTAGTGTCGTTTAAATATACATTAATAGCATTAAACCAATGAACTGTTTTTGATATAGTATTATTTACCTCATCATGTGTAATAAAGTGTTATAGATATTAAAAACTAAAAAAGTATCATCAGCCATCAATACTATAATGTGTAACTAAGTAAGGCAATTTATTAATATAAATGAAAAGAAGAACTGGACTGAGAAGAGAGCCCTGCGGTATGTCCCTTATTATCTTCAATCCAGAGGAACATGCACCATTGATTATAACTTTTTGGATTCTATTAAATAAGTACCACTTAATGATGTAAAGTTCAGTATTTCTGATCCGCAATGGTGTAATTTCTTGATAAGTCTTATTGTGAATATATAAGTCTTATTATGAACACAATTTTCTTTCAAATGCAATAAATTCGTGTAGTCTCTGATGTAGTAATTGTATACTGCTTGGCCATTGAGATAAAAAAACGAGAGGAACTAATTTCGTTGAATTAGTCACAAAAGCACCATTGCGGATGCACACTTTGCGATTGGCGAAGCCCCATCACGTCTAATACTGTCTCATAACTGACGATTTACGAACGGATAATCTGGAGGACATCATATTGCTGCAGCCTTTTCGGCTCAGTACGTTAAGTTCAGTTGTGTCCACCTGAGTATATCAAAGGTAGGAATATGAAATGAAGACTGGCATGATCCAGTCGTTATTTGCACGCGCTTTGTTCACGCCTGACAAATGGTTGGCAAAGAATTTTGTCAGGCGTACAAAAAACACATCTCATACTGACTGATGTCTTGCCAGCCTCATCGATATGCATATTTTGTGATATTCCTGACTTTTTAAATCCAATATGGTCCAGATTAGACGTATCTCAAACTCGATTAAAACTATGGATGTGGTTCGACAGAGGAGGAATGCTGGCGGCTGCGTGCAACTCTGGCTGCGGATGCGATGGCGCGGCGTACGCGCCGGTGTGCGGGCGCGACGGGCGCGTGTACTACTCGCCGTGCCACGCGGGCTGCCGCGCCGCGCACAGGCAGGGGCCCGCGCAGCTCTACCGGGACTGCGCCTGCCTCGCGCCGCCGCCGGCAGTTGAGCAACGCACAGGCAGGGCCCGCGCAGCTCTATCTCTTTAGCTTTTGTACAATATTTAAAATACTTTAAAAACTCCTAAGTTCCAATCCAATGATACTTTTCTCTCTAGATTCAAACTCCTCGGTGCCGTACGATGCAATCAACAGCGTGTGCAACTCGGACTGTCCGTACCTTTGGCTCTTCGTGTTCCTCACCTTCTGCGTTATGCTGTTTACCTTCCTCGCAACTATGCCGGCGCTTGCAGCCACGCTCAGGTAACTATATAAATCAATAATTAGTTATTTATTTATTAAGGTCAGGTTTAGCTATGCCCGCCCTTGTAATAAATGCTGCTTATTCATATTTTCCATATATTCATGCTTTCCCTATGGTATCAACGATAAAATATACCAACTTTTATGCCCCTGGTGTCGTAAAAAGTGAGAATCGAAAAAACCCAATGCAATTGGCTACCAAAGGGTGAAGTGAGAAACATTTCGAAAAATACCGGAGGCCAGTATTCAGCAGACCGGTTACACTCAGCTTCGGTCTAGTGTCTAGTACCGCGATCACCAATCCGCTCTCCGTGGCGTGGTGGCGACGGGAGAGGACATTGGGCTGTTTTAGTGATGTTTGTGCATTGGAAGTATGACACGAGGGATGTTGGCACATGGCGCAGATGCGTGCGCGAGGACCAGCGCTCGTTCGCGCTGGGCATCCAGTGGATCAAGGTGCGGCTGCTGGGCACCATCCCCGCGCCGCTGCTGTTCGGCTTCCTCATCGACCTGTCCTGCACGCTGTGGGCCGACGCCTGCGGGGCCGGCGGCGCCTGTCTGCTCTACGACAACCTCAACATGAGCAGGTGACCCGCCCTGCTTTGCTACATATTTACTTCTATTTATTTCTTTATTGAAATCATAAAATCTTTCTTCTGTAGCCTTTTTTTCCAGGATTATGTTATTTTTATACATCCGTTTCGTAAAGTTAATATGAAAAGTGATAGACACCTTTCCTACTAACAGTACCTATTGTTGTTCTAAGAGAAAACCTGACAATTCTATTTCAATATTTCGATATTATTGTAGGAATTCCTGACACATCTGGACAAGAACGAAAATACATCAATTTTTCTAAAGCTTTTGACAACGTAGATCATAAAATTTTACGTAATAAATTATTTAAATTTACTATCGTGGATTCTTTTCTATAGTTGTGACTCTTATTATAACTTGAATGCGATTACTTTTTTTAATATATTTAAGAAGAATATAACTACCCTTGCGCTCATTCTAAATACTATTTCTTCGCAGCAACATAACAAGAACAAAATAGACCCTCTCATAAGGGAAATTAATGTTTGTCTTACTGCAAGAAGGTTTCTTTAATTGATGGATAGTGTCGAATTAATAAAATATATCTAAATTATTAAAAAAAGCTACCATATAAAATTTTCTTACACCGTAATCAACTGGATACATTATTTTTGGTTTTGAAGTAGAATGTACGGAATAATTTAATTTAGTATATAATATCTCTAGAATAAAGGAAATATTCTAGAGATATTATATACTAAATTAAATTATTCAATACATACCGAAAAAGTAATTAATGCTGTTGATAAATAATAAGCAGGATTCTCAGAAATGGGAAGAAGTATAAAAATGAAAACACAACGTTAATATCACGTATGAGTTACATAATATATTTTAAATCATTCACCTTTTTACAAAATCCTTACAAATTAAGTCATGTATTCCCTAATTTGTCTGCAGATCACGACCACTCAGTCCGAGAAGCTACCTATTTACTGCACAAACTTATCCTCCATAATGGAATTGTTGCAGGTACATGCTAGCTCTAGCCCTGCTGGGCAAGCTTTGCTCGGTGGTATTCTTCTTCCTGGCCTGGTGGTTCTACCGGCCGCCGGGCAGCAAGGGCGCGAACGGCGTGGCGCCGGCCGGGCTGCCGCTGCGCGACAAGCCGCTCGCCGCGCCGCTCGCCGCGCCGCGCACCGTCAGCGCCGCGCTCGCCAACGGCGCGCCGCGCCCCAACGGCTACTGCAACGCCGCCTTGGAATGCAGCGACCATTTATAAACACTTATATTATACACTTCATACACACAAATAGTCACGATAGCCGAGTGGTTGGGTGATTCATCCCCAGGTGGCAGGCCCGTACCAATGGGTTTTTCAAAAAACTTTGTACGAATTATATCATTGGCTTGGTCTTATGTCCAACGTGACAGGTGGTGACCACCTGTCACGTTGTCCCGAAAATATCTTCGGTGGAAGGTGTGTTGAAGGAACTTAATTGTGTAGACTAGACCTCTGTAGACAGACCCCTGTATTGGGAATTGCGTGAAGATATTTATATTTATTTTTATATTACACACTAACTGCAGACAAGAGCTACGCCTGCGTGGAAACCCTTTGTCTAAGGAAAATTTTCTTTTTTTATGGCTTAAGATATCTTATGAGCTTCCTCGGAACATCACATCAAAATCTGTCTGTTTAGCCGTGAAAGCGTAACAAACGGATGAAATTAAAGTCACATAGTATAAGTATGGATAAATAACAGTACATAGATACATACGTACGTATGTATCTATGTACACAACGGCCTGTAGTCAGACCCAAGACAACTCCTATGTAGAAGTCTACCAACCGGGTCTGTCCGAAGGAATCATTAAAGTACCAGGACATATAAATAACCAGGAGATATAAAGTATCTGCACTGCTGTTTAATGAAAGACATGGGGCGAGGAGAGAGAAAGGTGAGAGAGGGAGAGAAAGAAATAAAGAGGAGTCTACCACCGGAACTGTCCGAACGAAACATTAATGTAATCGGGCGTAATAACCAGAAGATATAAAGTATCTACACTGCTGTTTAGTGAAAGACATGGGGTGAGAGTCAATGGGGAGGGAGAAAGGTGGGAGAAAGAAAGAGATAGAGACCCCGGGTCTACCGTTAGTGAACATTTAAGTATGAGAGCATCATAGTATTGACTCGGGCGACACCTTAGCAATGGAGTCCTATGTCTATGTCTGTCCGAAGTGAACATTATAGTACTAGAGCATATAATAATTAAACAATCAAATAACTAGAAGAAGATATACCGAATTCGCACTGCTGTTTATTGACAGACATGGATAAGTGCGGTACTGACTCAGATGACTCTTAAGTGGAGGAAACTGACTTGACATTGGCAGAATTCTAGAAAGAGAGGCAATGGACCTAAGAAAGAAGAAGTAGGTGGAAGAGTCTACACCAGGGTCTGTCCGAAAGAAACATTGAAGTCCTAGGGCATCATAACCATAAAGAGACAAAGTATGTGCATTGCTGTTTTGTGCCAGACGGATAACAGTGTGGTACAGACCCTGACGTATGCTAGCCAGGGAAGGGAGTCTTCTCCCTTGAAAATAGAGCAGTGGCTGTAATTCTCCTTGAGAAACACACAAATGGTAGCCCACTGTACTAACCCATAACGCAGAAAACTTTAAAATTAGGTCTTTATTTCGATTTTTTTAAAGAATACTAGCAATACTAAATAACATTACTAGTATACCTGTTAACCTCTTTAACTAAGCTGCAATGGGTGTGTCTGGAGTGGTTTACAATAGCGGGCTTGAACCTGCAACGTTACGTTTCGCAGACCGTACACTTAAACCATTAGACTATTGATGCTTATTTGTATATAATGTGTGTAACTGTAGCTCATTAGTGGTACCTATTATTATAATTATCCTTGTTACTATAGAGTACAATCACAACGGCACAATTTTGATGAATAGTTTTAGATTTTCGTAGTTTCTATATATAAGTACAGTCGTGTACAGTGTTTTTATAACTTATTTGTTGATTTTATGGATCTTTGTAAATATTTTCACATTTATTATAAATGTATTTTTTTCGGTTAAAGACTGATTGTTTGGTAGTTTAAATATTAATTAGGAAGTAAGTTTATAGAATCTGTTTTGAAAGATATTTCCTTCTTTTTTAAAAAATTAAATGGCATTAATTACCTATGATACTAAATGACAGACTGGGAATCTAATGGAATTAAGCGACATAATTTTTATAACGGAAATACATACATACATTTCCTTGCTTACCTGTAAATTTACCACTGGAACGTGCAATAAGGGAACATATTTAATGTATGATTTTTTAGAATTTTTGGGTAATTACAGAGTAATTTGATAGTGGTGTAAGAACTTCTAGATGTGCATAGGTTGGTTTGATTTATAGCAAAATGTTTTATCTTAAAAAAAAACAGTTTTTACTTCAGGTCAAGGGCGGGTTAAGGGGGGAGGGGGGATAATTATAAACACGGGAGTAAGTAATGTAGAGAACAATATTTAATACCATTATTAGAAATATTACCATAAAAATATCAGACGACACATAGTACCTAGTGATTTGTACATAATCAGATTGTCTTACACCATTTTTTACAGTTTTACAAGTTTTGCAAAAACGATTTGTATGATTAAATGAAATAGTAATGTGAACAATTTGGATGGTGAACAATTTTACAATTATTGATTTAAATAAAATGATTGAAATTATTATTTTTTTTATTATCTTTCATTCCCTTGGTAGAACACTTTTGAGAAACCGTTGCTTTCTGACGCTCTCAATATAGCACACGAAGCAAAGCTTGGTCACCCGCATATTTACTTTCAAATGGATAAGGATAAAAGGAATTCTGGTGGGGTCTTTAAACAAAACAACCAATTATAAAATATCAAGCAATATATATTTCAACGTTACAAAACGGTTATAACTTAACAAAATGCATTCAACATTTCCATATTGAGAATATAATATACTTACAATAATAATACATTATGTTACAGAGTAAACAACCACGGACACAATCAGAAGAACTTGACCCCCTGATGGTCATCAAATTCTATCAATTCGCATTTGCCTCTAATCTCTAATGATTTTAGAGCTTTAACTAAAACATTCATATCGAGACCATGAAACTCTGAAAGAAAATAAATAGTTTATAAATTGATGCCAGTGAAAAGTTACAAAAGAAATTGTTTTACTCAAAGAATAGATTTACCTGAATAAAAAAAAAAACAATACATTGTGGGAATTCCCCAGAAGATGGAATGACAAACTGCACCAGAGTTGATGAATGCTGATGACACAGGACCATTTCATGGGACAATTTTTGACTAACACTTTTGATATGTTGTTAGCAACGGACTTTAGGTAGGCTGTTATTATGATTATGATTATTATAAAAAAAATTATAAATAAAGAACATTTACCTTCACAAATCGTATTTTCTCCTTCCCTTAATTCAAATAGTGTACAAACTGTATTATTAAAACCATTATTACTAGCCCAATTGTACAACATATTACCCCATTCTTCTAAAGAGTGCCAGTATACCTCCCATACATTTTTAGTTTTGTCTACCGACGCAGCCCTACCAGCTTTTGCCATTTCTTCTAAAATAGTGAGTAAAGATTCTTGAGATAGTTTTCTTTTAATTGCAGAGTTATTAAATAATGGGCAATTCTGTGATTCTCTGATGTCTATGGTTGATTGTTTTGTCGCTTTAAGGTATTCTGCTATTAATTGTTGCCATGCTTCTAGTTGTTTGGCTCTTGTTTCTGCATGTAGTTGAATACTGGAACAATATAATCACAATTTAGGTTTAGCTAAGAACATACACAATTCCATCTTGAAGATTTAAAAAATTCCAGGACAACATTTAACTTTAATTACATGATTTAAGATGAGAATACATCACTATAGCCGAGTGGTTAGGTGATCGGAATTTGAATCACAAGGCCCCAAGTTTGATCCAAGGCTCATACCAAAGGATTTTTTCAAAACTTATGTACGATTTATATTGTAGGCTTGGGCAAAAATATGGTGACAGGCTCTCCATCAGTAACATTGTTGTTGAGATTCATTAAAACATTTAAACAAAATTATGAGTAAAATCAGAATTAAACTATAAATGGGCTGGCAAATTATATCAATATATACACAATACTTACGAAATTATACTTTAGGTGTTTTAGATATCTTAGCATACAAATCAAGCAACTTTTTCTCAGTGTCTTTTCTTTTTTGTAAGACACTAGACTTTTTTGGTTCCAAATCAGTAACACCCAATTTATATGAAATTTTACAATCACCAATAGTGGCTTTGGGGTATTCATTATCATTATTACATGTAAAACTAATCATTATTGAGCAATCTTTGACTATTGCTGATATGAGGGCTAGATAGTAGGGATCCCATGATGAAAGAAATATGTCTCTATGACTTTTATTAGTAAGATTAAGTTTTTGTGCTTTAATTTGATTTAAAATTGAGTTAACATAATTCATGTCCTCATTGTATATATTCACATCTAAATTAAAGTTTTCTGATAGACTTTGCAAATAAAGAAGATTTTTCAAAAATGAATTATTTTGCAAGTGTGTATCATCATTACAGTATTGCCTTCTTTCTCTAATTGATGTTTTATCACTTTCTGACACATTTACATCAGATTTTCCATTACTAAGTAATACTTCTATAATGAAATCTATTAGCAAATTAGGAGAATTCTCAAAAATATTTATGTCGTTTAAAATTTTATTAAAATCTTTACTCTGGGAATTTTCTCGAAAGACCACAATCCCATTTCTAAAAACTTTAAAATTGTTTTGCGGATTATCAATGAGGCTTTCTAATGCATATTTCATTCGTTCTCTATTACCAGAGAAAAGATCTAAAGGGCAATAACTACTGACTTGAAATATCTGTTTTTCATTTAATTTCATAATCTGTTTTAAACAATAATAGCATTTTGAAGATGCCTTAAGATTATTCGCAAGAAACCCTTCTTTTGGTTTGATTTCTATACAGTAGTTCTCAGCTTTTGACATAACCATTGTCAAATTTGGAGCCTTAATAGCCATAGTACTTAAGACTGACTTGAAAATCCTATTTTGTGGTCGAAACTGTAGCAACTTTTTAGCCAATTCAACCACTTCATCATTTGAAATTTCAATAACTTCCTCTTGATAGCAACATTCATTAAATATTAATGGCATCATAATAATATTAACGAACGCCACTGAGTCATAAACACTGGCCTTACTAATTTGATAACTATCTTCTTTAGTGAGTCTAAGGACATAGTTGCTTTCCGTTATTTGTAGCACAATATGAGCATTTCCTTCGTTGACATATTTCCACGGATTAACACAAAAACTCATCTTGAGAAAGATAAGAACGAAGTTGGACAATAAAACAAGTTTACTTACGTAAAAAAGGGAGGAAAATTATACTGCCAAGGCCAGGATATTTCTGCCATCATTAAAATACAAATATACAACGTTAGGATTTATTACACTAATTGATTTTTAGCTAGTTATCTTCTATTTCAAATCATGTTTAGCTTGTGTATCTAACCATAACTATCAATACACTCGAATGATGACATATTCATTTTGTCATTGTTGGCAATAAAATTTGACAGTCTCCTTAAGATATGGCTACACATGCACCATCATTAGGCCCGCCATATCTACCCCGAATGTGAGTTTTCCGTTACATTACCAAATACGTAACGATCACGTAATGGAGCAAACTAACAAATGGCCATATTTAAAAAAAAAAATGTGAGCCGTCATGGGACGCCAGGCAGATGTGAAATATCGTGTGTGTACAAGTAATATGCATAAAAGATAATATGAGGAATGAAAAAATGAAGTACTAAGAAAATACTAATGAAAAATGAAGTATTACGAATTTCTTACAGAAAATGGTAACTTTATTTAATAAGCATTTATTTAAATTTGATATATTATATTTACATTTGATATATATATCACTTTCGATATTAATATCAAGTGGCCACAATTTAAATATTTTCTCTCTCTCTCTGTGACTTCAGTTATATTTATATTCGATGTTTCCTCTGCCGGTATTACTGTGACGATTGGTCGATAACTAAACTACATTACAAAAGTCCCGTAGTAGTAAAGTCCCGTTGTCCCGAAAATATCTTCGGTGGAAGGTGGGTCATAGGGACTTAATTGTCTAGACTTGACCTCTGTCTACCCCTGTATTGGGAATTGCGTGAAGATATTTATATATTTATTTATTACGTTACAAAAGTATTGGATGAAACATTATCAAGATAACTCACAATTACAGCATCTATAGTTGTTCCATATTTGGTAGTAGATTCTTTTGGATTGTTGTTGATTTGCAATTGAAATTCTTTTTGAAGAATGTCATTAATGGCATTGATTTAGCTCTTGCAAATTTACATTAAAATCTCCAGCTAATTTTAATGGTAGTTTATGTTTATTCGTTTTAAAAATTATTGAACCTTTTTGACTATAAGGAAATGACCTTTCATTTAAAAATGAAATCTTAATATAATTTACATAGTCACTAATATGAATAATATGAATATAATTAATTAAATATAAAAAAAGTGATTTCAGTGTTTAATTATAAACCTTAATTCTCAGGTAATAGGGTGTAAATTAGTATACCTTTGTATAGCCACGGCATGCGTAGCCACGCCAGAAATCGGTTTTACGTGCGGCTATAGATGTTTCACATCAATAATCTGTATTGAATTGAAAAAAAATATCGTAAAACGGAAGGTTTGATTTTCATTACGGAGAATTTAAAAAATTGTGACACACAAATTATTATGGTAATTTAATACGACTTATTTACAAAGCTTTTAAACATTAGATTTTTTTGTTTATATTCTAATTATTTATAGCAGGAGTCGGAGCAGGTAGAGTTATTTGGGGCGCGATAAAAAAAATATCTTCCCGCAATTTCTAATACAGAGGTAGACAAAGGTCTAGACAATTAAGTCCTTTCAATCCCTATTCCGCCAAAGACATTTTTTGGAACAACGTGACAGGTGGTGAACCTGTCGCTGTCTTTACGTCGAAGCCAACGAACAAAACAACAAAATCGTAACTAAGCCTGCCACCTAAGGATCGAACACGGGTCTCTTGATTTGAATTCCGATGACACAACCACTCGGTTATTTTACTTTAATAAATTAACTTACGTATATTAGTGCCTCAAATCTGTAATGTTTAGAAATGTATATAAATTTGAAATTCTCTTCTTCGAGTCAAGAGACCCGAGTTCGATCCCCAGGTGGCAGGCTCGTACCAATGGGTTATTCAAAAAACTTATGTACGAAATATATCGTTGGCATGGACATAAAGACGGCGATGGGCTCACCACCTGTCACGTTGTCCCGAAAATATCTTCGGTGGAAGGTGGGTCGAAGGGACTTAATTGTCTAGACTAGACCTATGTCTACCCCGGTATTGGGAATTGCGTGAAGATATTTATTTGTTTTTAATTTATTTGAAATTATATTTTGCAATATTTTACGGAAAAGTAGATACTTATGCATAAACAAGGATCTAAACAAATATATGTATCAGATTGTTTCCAAAATTACCATGCATGACCATTGAAGCAATTTAGACGTTATTGCCCGTCACCAATGCTATATTTTATAGTATTTATGTTTATGTCCGTAAAACTCGGAGTCAGTAGTTGACAGGTTGACTGGAAACTTTTAGGTATACTTCATACATCTACTACATCATCAACATCATATCACGACATATTTCAAATTATTGTTTTAGATATTTATAACCAGTTCAAAATTTCATATTTGTAGGCAATAAACCTACAAAGGATGGCTGAGTAAAATATAATAGTATTATTTACTGTGATGATTGATGTTTAAAACATATTATGAAAATCAGCTTTGTATTTTGGTAATCATCCTTCCTGATTTCATCTGGTCACACTGCCCATAATGTCAAAGTCAATTTCATAATGTCATTGTTGACTTTCCTCTGACAAATAGAAACAAAATTGAAAAAAAAAAAAACTGCACCCTGTGTATGAGAAAGATCTGGATCTTTTTTAAATATCACATAGCTATTATTTGATTGAAATTTAGACTCATGTGCTAATAAAAGAACATATAAGATGATTACGCTTAATAGGAAGTTTAAAAAAGAAAATACAGAGACTACAGATAGTGTCACAGCTGATGCACCTAAGAGGATATCAGTGAGAGATAAATTGCTCGTGAAAGAAGTGCAAGAAATGAATGAGAACCTACCTACGACTTGTTCAGTGCATTTCGCAGACCCTAATGTTTTGAACGAGTTTATTCTAACTGTTACTCCTGATGAGGGATACTGGTTAGGAGGCAAGTTTAAATTCAGTGTGTTCGTCACTGAAGATTATAATATGGCTGTAAGTTAATATAAATAATTTGTTATATCTGTAAATAAATAATTTGTTAGCCGAGTTGTTGGGTGGTCGGAATTTCGAGTCGAGAGACCCGAGTTCGATCCCCAGGTGGCAGTACCAATGAGTTTTTCAAAAAAACTTATGTACGAATTTCATCGTTGGCTTGGACATAAAGGCGGCGACGGGCTCACCACCTGTCACGTTGTCCCGAAAATATCTTCGGTGGAAGGTGGGTCAAAGGGACTTAATCGTCTAGACTTGACCTCTGTCTACCCCTGTATTGGGAATTGCGTGAAAATGTTATATCTGTAACACACCAGTGTTATTTAAAATTAGATCAATATCATGAGAATTTAAAATTTTGTATATATTATGCTATTGTTTAATATGGAACCTTCAAAGGTAATTAACATGACATGGTCAACTCCATGAAACAGTATATGTTACTGTACATTCTATAAAATTAGTTAAATTTAAATTTTTAAGGACATAAAAGTCACCACCTAAATATTAATGAAATAACTGACATGGGGCTGAATCACTTGTGTTATTTCTTTCTTTCCATAGTTAAACATTTGTCTGTGAAAACATGCATCTCTATTTATTTGGATGTAACCCTTTGAGGCCAAAGGGTATTTTTCAGCCTATAAACTGTGTATATTTTTTCCATAGAAAGTAGTGCAAATGTATTCTGCTGCCATTCATCTTATTATCAGGCTGAAAATGATTTAAAAATATCTTTATGCCATTTCAAATACAGAGGTAGAGAGCTCTAAGCAATAAGTTCTTTCAATCTACCTTCCACTGAAATAAATGTAGTTACAACAATAATGTAGAAAACAAAATGTTTATCAGTCTTCCATCCTCTATTTCTTTATAATGATTAATCTATTATTTTATTCATTATTATATTATTAATATTATTTTTAATTTATCTATTATTTGTCTTATCTATTATTTTAAATGAGTAAATATTATTATTTAAAATGTCTATGTAACAATTTCAGCCCCCCAAAGTAAAATGTCTTACAAGGCTGTGGCATCCGAATATCAATGTTGATGGAGATATCTGCTTGTCATTGTTGAGGCAGACATCAATTGACGAACATGGGTGGGCGCCCACGAGGAGACTTAAAGATGTGGTTTGGGGCCTCAATTCACTATTTACTGTAAGTACCATATAGATGTCTGTAGTAGTCAAACATAAGATTAAATTTTTTAACTAGAAGATATCGTAGTTGGCTTTGTTTAGTGCAACTGAAACCGTTATAGGCAGTTTTAAGAGTTGAGATTAATATGCTTCTTGGGGAAGGACAACTTTATAAATAAATCTGCCTAGAGAAATATTAAAAATGTATGCATTTCTTTTTAATGTGTAGAAAAATATTAAAAAAAGTCCAATGCTCTACCAACTGAGCTATCCGGGTGAAGTCACAATAGCCGAGTTCTTGGGTGGTCGGAGTTTCGAGTCGAGAGACCTGAGTTCGATCCCCAAGTAGCAGTACCAATGAGTTTTTCAAAAACTTATGTACGAATTTCATCGTTGGCTTTATTTATGACGAAAGACGGCGACGGGCTCACCACCTGTTACGTTGTCCCGAAAATATCTTTGGTGGAAGGTGGGTCAAAGGGACTTAATTGTCTAGACTTGACCTCTGTCTACCCCTGTATTGGGAATTGCGTGAAGATATTTATTTATTTAGAAATATTAAAAAGAAATACATCTCAAAATTTACCTAAAAGTAGAAAAAATAAAGAATTAGACTTTAAATGGCCAATACTGGGTATCCAATTAAAAGAAGAAGAAACAATAAACATCTTCATGCCATTCCCGATACTGGAGTAGACAGAGCTTTAGAAAATAAAGGTCTTTAGATTCACTTTTCACTGAAGACATTTTTATAGAAACATATAATGATAGGTGTTAAACCTGTTGCGTTCTTTATGTCCAATCTGACAATATAAATCATACATAAGTTTTTAAATATTCCAATTGGTACATGCATACCACCTGTGTATCAAACTCAGGTCCAGCACTGTTATATACTGTTATTCTACTGGTATATATACTGTTATTCTACTGGTACCGTTTAAATTGTCCACTATATACATATCTCCAGACATAATTAAACTATTAAGTGGATAGATAGCCGAGTGGTTGGGTGGTCGGGATTTCGAGTCGAGAGACCCGAGTTTGATCCCCAGGTGGCGGGCTCTGGTTTTTCAAAAACTTATGTACGAAAGATATTTATTAATTTATTATTAATTTATAATTAAACTTATTTTAATTGCTATTATATACGGTACTGGATATTGCATTTTTGATGTCATTGCTCTGGTACTTATTTAAATGGTCATCTGCTTTCCCTTTAATCAGCTTTCTCTCATGTTGCCTATTTGAAGAAGGCAGTAGGTATATACTGTTAACAAATAGTTCTTTTTCTTTACAGCCTATCAAGAGTCCACTGCTGAATGTTCATGCCATGTGGCCTCTCCTAGAATTTGCCACAAAGAATGATCCTTAGTCTCCTGCATCTATTGCTCACTCCACAGTATTTTGCAGGTCATCATTCCATCTTGTGGGGGGTCGTCCTACACTGTGTTTGCCTAAACTAGTATAGGATCTCATTAAATTTAAAAAACATATCTTAACTCAATTCCAAATACTGGGGTAGACACACGTTTAGACAATTAAATCTTTTCGACCTACCTATCACCGAAGACATTTTTTAGGACTATGTGAGCCTGTCGCTTCCTTTATGTTCAAGCCAACTATATAATCGTTGATCATCAATGATATGATCGTACATAAGTTTTAGAAAAAAATACATTGGTATATAGCTGTTTATATTGGTATATACGTATACGGTATATAAGTTTTTAATGTAAAAATTCTACTACCTGGGGAACGAACGACACTTGACTGAATTCCAATTATCCAGCCACTTGGCTGTCGTGACTTTGAATTATTTTTATTTTATTACATATAAATTCTTACGCAAAATACGCGCTAAGTCGTGGAGTTGCGGAGATCAGCCCGTCTAATCTAATCTACATATAAATTGTAGAGTCACAATAGTCAAGTGGTTGGGTGGTCGGAATTTCGAATCATGAGACCCCAGTTCGATCCCCTGATGCCAGGTTGGTACTAATGGGTTTTTCAAATAACTTATGTACGAATTCATCGATGGCTTGGAGATTGAGATGGCGACGGGCTCACCACCTGTCACGTTGTCTCGAAAATATCTTTGGTGGGAGGTGGGTCTAAAGAGGTCTAGTCTGGACTTAATTGTCCAGACTAGACATCTGTCTACCCCTGTATTGGGAATTACGTGAAGGTATTTGTTTTATTATGAAATTGTAAATTTATTTCCAGGATCTCCTGAACTTCGAAGACCCCCTGAACATTGAAGCGGCTGAAATGTATAAAACGAACAAGGCAGAATTTCAAATTAAAGTCCAAGAGTACATAGCCATGGCAAAGGGCAAGAGGTGAGGAATGCGATACAAAAATAATTATGATTAAATCATAAGTAGCAATCTTGGAGATACTCTTACAAATGTTGTGATTTTTATTATGATATTTTTTTTTACTTTTAATAAACAATTTAACTCCATGGATGTTTAGGTTCAATTGTTGCTGGTGTGTTTATTTTTAATGTGATTTTTTTATGGATACACTTTTTAAAACATTATCCAGCCAGCCAGTGTTTTTTGATCACTTCTTTGGAAAAGGTCTTATATGTGATTTGAATGAATTGCAAATGTCAAGTTTTTTAAATGCAAAGTGTGGACTCATATACTTTTTGCCTGTCTATTAATTAATTTCTGTATAGAGGGTATCATATCCTTTTATCCTCTTGAAAGTAGAGAGAAAAACAATCTAACTGTCTGTCTAATTGTACATGACTACGGTAGCCATAGAACAGCTCCAACCAACTTCAAACGATAAACAGAACAGAGAACTTCAAAGAGAAACGGAAAAGGAGAGAACTTTAACAGATAAATAAATAAGTACATAGATAGAGACAACATCACATGCATAGATCTGATCCCAAAGCAAGTAGCTAAAGCACATATGGGATAAGAACAGAAAAAATTAAGGTACCACAATTATGCTTTCTACATGAACTCGATCGGGAATCGAACCCTCAATGCTAACTACCTTCATACCGCGGTGTACGCCATTCGTCCGCGGCCGTCGTCATAATGCAGAATATTTTTCACCCATGAGAATGAAGATCAATATTCTCATAGCATTCTTATTAAGCTCTCTACCTATACCTCACAAACGGGAACACATTATACATGTCTCGCTATTTGGCGTAAGAGATGGGTGGACCTCTTGGACGAGTGGCGTACACACCGGAGTCAATGTTAGTAAAGACTTTTTTTATTTTTCCTTGGATCTGGCTTCTGCGGTAATTTCGCTTGATCTTCGACTTCGTGGGATCAGAGCAATGTATGTGATTTTGTCTCTATCACTATGGACGACGGACGTCAGGGTATAAAGTGTTGGGTTGCCAATCGGTTTGCCTTAAGGAGGCTATTATGGCTAAATCTATAATCTTCGGGGAGAAACCTATGTCATGCAAAAGACTTACAGGCCATTGTGTGTGTATGAACAGTGTTTCTAAAACTTTTTAAGTAGTTGCTTTGTTAAACACATCAGCGACAATATATTTGCTTCATTATCTGTTTCTAAATTTTAAACACTTAACTTTTAAATTGACGGAAATGCTTAATTTAATTCAAATAATAGATCGAATCAGCACTTGTATATACATATAAATATGTGTAGACGCTTAATGGATTATGATATAAATGTAAAAAGTAGTTGTAATTGAATAAATAGCGTATGTTTCTCTGTGTTTGCCTTCGTTTTAGCGATGTGTTTCCTATAAACATTTTAAGTGATATGGTTGTAATAAATGTATTGAAATGTAATACTAATGCCACCTGTATTGAATCAAGTTGTGTAATACAGGATTTTATCGTAAAATTTTGTTTTATTACCTCAATACTTAATAGAACAACTAATACTCAATACTCAACACTCTGTGATACACCAAATAAGAAACACTACTATATGCGAAAGAATTTACTTAAAAGTATTGTTGAGTCATGATAGCCATGTACCAATGGGGAAACTGTACGAATATCTAATAATATTGTTGGCTTGGACATAAAGACACCTGTCACGTTGTCCCAAAAAAAATAGGTGGGTGTAATGTGTAATTAATAATATACTTTGATCAAAAAAGAACAACAATACTCGAAAGAATTTATAACGGGTATTATGAATTTAAAAGAAGCGGACAAGTGCGATCTAAATCGCGTACCAAGGGTTCCGTATAGACCTGTACAGATAGTTTGCATATCACGGGAACTGAATCTCGATTACATACATAGATGAGGACGTCATGTACAATTCTTGGATCCCAAAGTAAGCGGCCTAAGCACTTGTATCATGGAATTAGAAACGAAGAAGTTATCACAAACACCCAAACCCGAGAAAATGTAGAAAAAGTGTTTACTACATTGACCTGATCAAGAGTCGAACCCGCGATCTCAGAGCAAGCGACAACTTGAATACCGGTACGCCACTCGCCCACGAAGGTCGTCAAATTTCTTTGCTCTAACGTCTTTGACGTTGTCATCTCTTGACATCATCATCATAATGGCCTGAAGTCTACTGCAGTTTATAGGCCTCTCGTGTCTATAGCGATATATAGAACTAAAAAGTCACGATAGCCGAGTTGTTGGGTGGTCGGAATTTCGAGTCGAGAGACCCGAGTTCGATCCCCAGGTGGCAGTACCAATGAGTTTTTCAAAAACTTATGTACGAATTTCATCGTTGGCTTGGACATAAAGGCGGCGACGGGCTCACCACCTGTCACGTTGTCCCGAAAATATCTTCGGTGGAAGGTGGGTCAAAGGGACTTAATTGTCTAGACTTGACCTCTGTCTACCCCTGTATTGGGAATTGCGTGAAGATATTTATTTATTATTTTATAGGAACCTGCACGTTTTTCCTACGGATATGAACCTCTCCGATGTGACAGATCCTCCTTGGCAATCGCCACGCTTGGCAAACGGATTGGCGATAGCAGCACTGGAATCGCACCTTCTGACACGGCGAGGTTTCGTACTTTGAAAAATTGCTGAAAAAATAATTATTCAAGTTAACGTATATACAACAATATGCTATGACCGAAAAAGTAGGCGTTTTTCATTGATTATTTCTGACTATCAAAAATTCAAAAGCTTATCATAAGCTTTTGAAATACATAAATTACATATGGACAACAGCCAAAAATGTGTTTGCAAACTATATAAATAAAGATAAGTCTAGACGTGAGAATTGATCCAATTCAACTATTTCGAAAACCATCCTTTATTCACGATTTAGTTTTATTTATTGGCACTTTGCTAAAGGCAAGGCATGCACACTAGATACTAGGGGTGTAACTGTAGAATTTAAATGTGTAAGATGCTTAATAACTACACAATTGTAATTTAATATAGGGGGGAACAGCGCGTACGCAGTTCCCACTACCAAAAATTACGCGTCCGAGTTATCCACATTAGGGATAATCGCAGGGGTCAACCCAACCGCAGTGCAATGGAAAGGCCTCGCCCTGGGGGAACCGCCTTCATGATCACGGTATCCCCTACGCCAGGTAAGTATGAGTTCACATCGTCTCATCTTGGTAGTCATTTGTTTACGAAAAATCTCTACATCGCGAGCTATTAAAAGTACATTGCCATCTATCGGTTAGTTATTTAAATTACATAGGTCCTGTTTTTAATGTCACTGATTCCTGCTTATTGTCATAGATGGCGCTTTTTATAATACAAAAATACGCAGTTAATCAGATTAACCTCAACGTCTCATGCACTGTCATGTCCCGAGGTAAAAGAATATATTTATAAGAAAATCACAATAAACATACCGATGACCGTTTAGAAACTTGAAATTTTACTCCGAACTCTGTGTTTTATGATTAGATGACTGAATCTTAGGAAATAAACCAGATGACGTGCAAAATGACCGTCAACATAGTATTCAAAAAATAAATAAAATTAAATGGGAACTTTTTATTCCTGACCGTTGGTTTTCTCATATGCATAATTTCTTTCGAATTTTTAACAATATTACTCTGAGCATTACTCTTTTCCTCCTTGGAGCGACTTTTGTACCATGTTAATAATTTATAGATTTTAAATTCAAATATTGCACTTACTACTTTAAAGTATTCAGTGGCGTAGCATAAATTACTAGGGGGTGTATAAGTAGCCCAGCGAGGGTTCCAAATTGCGATTTATAATTTATTGAAAACTAATATAAAAAAGTTGGAACATGGTAAAAAGGGTAATGTGCCGACTCTATCGGTAGCTTTTATCTCGAAATGCCATTTACCAACTATAATTATATACCAATGTATCCACCAAAGTATTTGCACTGCAAACCAGTCAAGCAGAATATTGTTACGTAGTTTCATACGATAAAGCCGCGAAATCGTTGCAACAATCCGTAAGCTTATTTTCATTTCTAGTTTTTATTTATACTTTTTTGTTTATACCTTATGAAACGCTGCTCAGACATTACAATGATGTACAAAGTATTTTCCAGAAAAAATATTCATTAAAATGATTAAAATAACACTGAAACAAAACGAGTTTCTTAAATTAAATAGGTATTGAGAATCCTTGCATCAGTCATTGATAGAATAATATGTCTCGATAAGAACAACAAAATTTAAGAAAAAATATATAAAGAAATCTACTTTTTTTTTTAAATTACACTCTTTTTAGTTAAAAAAAAACTTTCGATCGGTACCGACTGCAATAAAGACTCATCAAATGAAGTCATCCTTTAGGGGAGCTTTGGAATATTCCTTCGGTTTTAAATCATATTTGGGATGACGGCAAGAGACCTGACGACTTGACTACAGTTCTTTGGGAGAGGGGAAAGCTCATGTGTGGTACGCTACGTGCTTTAATTCATTAGTGATCTCATCAAGGGTACTTCGATTAAAGCCGTGGCGGCATCAAAGGCAGCTATATTGGATAACTGGTTCAAATATGAGTCATTAAAGGGAGACTGTACATTTATTCCATTTGGTGTAGAGTTGGTCGGTTAGCGGGTCCTCGCGCGATGCAGTTTCTTCGAAGGAATTGTATCTACGACCGTAGCCGCTGGTGACAAGTGGGATGGTTTTTTTCTCGAATTTTTCTCTACGAATAATCTTTCTCTACGAATAACTCTAATTATTCAACGTGGAAATCTAGCCAACGTTCTTGATACGGTTATTGTAGTTTTTAGTTATTTTTTAAGTATTGTAACAAACATAATATAGTTTTATAGCCATACCAGAATTTTATTTTGGTATTTTTTTTTTCATAGAAAATGGTGGCAAACAAGCAGGTGGCTCACGTGATGGTAAGTGATTACCGCCGCCCATGAACACCCGCAATACCAGAGGCTTAGCAGATGCGTTGCTTCCCTTAGAGTGCCCCCCTCCCCCAGAATTGGTAGAGGGGGGTGTGTGGGCCACCGGTTACCTGCACTCACCAGACGAAACGCAGAAGTTTGTAAGACTCGAGCCGGCACATTCATGCAACAACAAAAGCTGATACGTGGCTCTACCACTGTATAGGATATATCAGGACATCATGTATTATAAAACACGTACAGACAAACAGCTTTGACTTATGACACTTATGACACATGTTCTGCGACCCATTTCAATTTATTTTTGTGTCAGTTAAGTATAGTTATCAAACTTTTAGACTTTAAAAACTTAATGACATACAATTACAAAAGCCTTTAAAATAAAAAAATTAGAATATTATTTGCATGAAACTTTTATGTAGTAAGGTGCGTTTAAAATCGCACTTCTGTAATACGCTACGTATTATAGAAATTTAAAGATTTATCATTTTTTTTTTATAAAAGATGAGTCAATTAATTAAAATCAACTATAAGCTGTAGCCTGGGCAAATATGTTTTATTATCGCGTAAAAATATTTTCAACCATTACTAACTGTTTCTGTACAAATTCGAATTCTTTTATTTGTTTTAAATAAGTACAATATTTATATATATAAGTATATAATTTAGTACCATCTATAATTACTGTGATACCCGTATATGCACATAGGATTCATCGTAGTTCAGTATAAAGCGCCATCTATTGCAATAATCAGAAATCATTGACATTCGTAACCTAACCGTAATTGTAAATAAAAAGGGTATAGTAGTTGTAAAAATATATTGGATAGATGCAAAAGGTAAAAATATATTGGATAGATGCAAATATGCCTTATAAGTTTTTATTACCTACGTAAGTTCTAAAGTTTTATATTTTTATTTCATAATGTAAATTCATAATATTGATGTACTTCGGTTTGCGGCCATTATAGATGGATCTAACCATCTATAATTGCTGTTATAACCGTCAATGCGCTACTCTGCATTTTTGTAGTATAGGAAAAGCGCCATCTATAACAATAAGTAAGAATAAGTGACATTCCTAACACGGCAGATGTAATTTAAATAACTGACCGATAGATGGCAAAGTACTTTTAATAGCTCGCGATGTAGAGATTTTTCGTAAACAAATGACTACCAAGATGAGACGATGTGAACTCATACTTACCTGGCGTAGGGGATACCGTGATCACGAAGGCGGTTCCCCCAGGGCGAGGCCTTTCCATTGCACTGCGGTTGGGTTGACCCCTGCGATTATCCCTAATGTGGATAACTCGGACGCGTAATTTTTGGTAGTGGGAACTGCGTACGCGCTGTTCCCCCCTTATAATAAATACAAATAAAATAGCTTCCAAGTGCAAATTGCACATGTAACGTCTTCGCAACACCACGCCCCTGGATCAAGCTCGCTATTTTGTTTTGTACGCGTAATAGTAATCTATTAGGCTGTAGTCACCATCATCAACCTGTTAGTGACTACAGCCATCTGGTAACAAAATCAATCGTAAAAGCTGTGTTGACAGATACTGTCACCGTCGCCAGCCGAGTTGATATGCTTTGAAAGCTTGTAATTAATCTATCTCGCTGTACCTTCTAACACACATACATAACGGCCTGTATAAAGAGGTTTTTTTTTAAAACCCATAGCCCTTGGGCATCGAACTTTCGTTCTCTTGACTCGAATTGCCATTATCCAACCAGTCGAATGCGAAAATTATGGCAGAAGAGGAGGCGAGTAAATTAGTTACGTAGTTAAACAATGTTGAAAAATTATAATGTATTTATTTATCTCATAAATCGTACTATTCCGCGTATATATATAATACTCTGTGTTAGAATAACACATTTTTCTTTTTAAACAACATACACACGTCACAAAACTAAAACATACAAACAGCGCAAACAAAATTCCAAACATCTCTTTCAAAACCGCCGAATTTATAGAATATTAACTCTACGCTTATGCTGGCTTCGTAAATACCAGAGTTATGAAAATCTCATTTATTGTTAAAAAAATAGAGAAAATAGTATTAAGAACAGAACAGAACAATTTTTTTATATTTTAAAGCATCGAGACTATATTTTTCATTCATTATTTTATTTCTTGATGCAGAATTATTTTTGACTTTTTAATTCGGTGCAATAAAACCGTATTTTATTTTGTTAGTTAAATTCTCTTTTGCAACTTTATCAAAACCAAGTAGGCATGCACATATCGCGCTCTTGCTTTATCTCTCTCGCGCAAACGCAAAGAATCTATTAGAGAATTATTAATCCTGACGATCTTAATCAAGATAATGAGGTAATCTCATTGAATTATTGTGCTGTCATCGGATCTTTATATGTTTACGAGGTTTAAATGAAATATGGGCTAAAAATGCTCAAAATCGTGTTCAACGGGACTCCGTTTGCATGTTGTTTGTATTTGTTTGTACGTTTGTTTGTAACTAAGTAGTTAGAAACAAACATACAAACAGATATATAGGTGAAGCTAATCTAAGAAAGCTAAAAGTGTGTTATAGAGTATGGGAGCGATCTGTAAATGCCCACAGCTGGGATAAAGCTGTGATCTCTCTCAAATAATCTCTCAAATATTTGAGACAGATCAGAGCAGATGTATGTTCGCCACGTTGCTCCTGTTTTAGCAGAGTTCATATGTTTTCGAAATATTTTTGTTTTTGATATTTATCAGACGGACGATGACTTTTCGACGGGCGATATCCTCACGATGTTTCGTATAAAAATTTCTTTCGTATAAAAATTAAACTAAGGGCTATTTTGAATAATAAAAATACAATGAAAGCAAATCAATGCCATTTATTAACTTCATTAATAATTGAAGCTCCAACATACTAATTCCGTGTAAATAATAAATAAATAGTAAAAAAATGTATACAAGATACAAAATTAACCTAATCATAAGCCGATTTATTATCCTTGACTAGAATTTTGTGTGTGTATGATATTTTGTTGTAATGAAAGATATGCATATAATATATTTGAGAGAATAATGTAATTTCTAGTTAAAAATGGCTGTGTTAACGTAGAATTTAGGATTTATTCACTTATGAGTAGCATAAATCACAACAAATTTACTATAGTTTAAATAAATCGGAAAAAAAATTTATAATATTTTAATGTTTGTCATGAACATGTAGAAATACTGGAAGTGACAGTAGATAATTTACAATACGATGTCTGAGATGGTTCGTCAGCGATCGAATGACTCGTTAGCGGTGGCTAATGGTCGAAGGTGATGGTGACGTGGCGATGGCGATGTGGCGATGGTAGCGAGGTGGTCAGTGGCTGGAGAAGTTCGTGAGCAGCTCCTCCTGGATGCTGTTGGATCTGGTGAGATGCCGCGCGCCGATCTGACCGAAAGCGGTCGCTACTGTGTCTGCTTGAGAGGCCTCCTTGGCCTTCCTCTCGTGGTACTCATCGGAAAACTCCTGGGATAGTAGCATAACTTGGTATTAGCTTACTATTTTAGCATCATTTTGAATTTAGAAAAATATCTTCACGTCATTTCCTGGTTTAGTACTGGGGTAGGCGGAGGTCTACACAATTCAGTCCTTCAACCCACCTTTCACCGAAGACTTTTTGGGACAACGCGACAGTTAGGGCGTGCCGCCGTCTTTATGTCCACGCCAACGACATAAATCATACATAAGTTTTTTTCGTACTAAAGTTTTTGAAAGAAAATCATTGGTATTGTGAAATCGTATCGTCGATAGAACAAATAAACTTTATAATAAAATTACAAGAAATATTCTTTTTTATCACTACGCAATCACCCAAACATGGATAGGAAGAGTTTACACCTAAACATGGATAGGAACACTTTACACCTAAGTTTACTTGACTAGCGGTGAAACTATCGCCGTTGTAGTATCCTACTTTACAATCTAGTTTACATATATATTTACACATACCAAAATTTGTATGAATAAAAAACAACAAAAATTCATATCACAAATGTTTATCCCTAGCGAGATTTGAACCAGCAACCCTTAGTCGATAAACAATCGATAGTTGACAGTCGACAACTCGACAATCGGGTCATCATATAAGCTGAAAGAAAAAATATATACCAACTACTCAAACTTTCAAATAGAACGGCACCGTACCTTGAGCCTGTTGCCCAAGAAGACCGCCCTCTCTCTCTTCTTGTGCATGAAGTCGGACTGCGCCAGCCAGCGGTGCTCCTGGCACTCCTCGGCCGAGGGCCGCTTCAGCGGCACCTTCTTGAACACGAACATCAGGAAGCGCGTCGCCTCCTGCGGCAGGCATAGCGGACTTAAGCGTTGGGAGCCACTGCTCGTCCTTCGATTCCGCATACACACACACACACACACATATACCTTACGGCATAGTCAAAAATTCCATCAACACCATCTTGACGCTTGGCATTCCACCACAGTGCGTTTTTCGCTGAATATTCAGCCACGCACTTACACTTTATGGAATGAGCTGCCGTTAGCGGTTTTTCCGGACCGATACGACTTAGGGACCTTCCTCAAAGGCTGGCAACGGTATGCTTCTGGTATTGTGGATGTTCATGGGCGGCGGTAATCACTTACCGCCACGCCTCGCTCGTTTGCCTCCCTTCTCTATAAAAAAAACACAGGTAATGGACTAAGCACTACCCAAGTAATACTTATATACACGCACAATCCCTGACGGGGTATCATCACAGATCCTTAATATCACGATCTTTACATACCTCTTTCGCTTCTTTCAAATTCATCATTCTCCTCATACGCGCACGTCTACTTATCCGAGTACTCTTGACCCTCCACTTTTCAAGCAATTTGCTAACTTTTTAAGTAGGAAACCTTAGCGCTACATATTTTCTTCATTCATTCGCTCACTGTGCCCAAACCATAGAAGCGCGCTCTTATTAAGTTTAGTGATGAAGATTTGCGAATCTCTTCGTTTCGCTTTCAGTCGGCCATGGTAACAGCGCACATTTTACGAAGAGATTGCATCTCTACCGCGTTCAACTGTAAACTACATCGACAACTCTCCAGAAAGGGAAAGAAGAGTGTGTAACGACTTTCGTAGATCAGTGGCGTACACATTGGTTTTCAAGGTGTCGCCAGCTCTGTGGTCCCGGGTTGGATTCCTGTACGAGTTAATGTAAAAAAAACACTTTTCCACATTGTCTCGGGTCTGGATGGCACCTTCGTTACTTGCGATTCCATAACACAAGTACCCAAGCTGGTTATTTTGGGGTCAGAGTAATGTATGTCGCAGAATCAAGATAAGGCAATAATTTTGGTTACAACGCCATCTATTAAAAGTCTTCGGAAACGTCAAGTGGTACGCTTGAGTGGGGTCGATACAGGAAGTGACAGAGCGGATTTGACTACTATATGTTGTCAATGTCATTCGACTTCTGATATAAAGTGTCTTCAGATTATTCTCGGGGCTTCAGTTACGAAACGGACAGCAGTGTGAACGGTCTTCTTCCTATATCGAACTTACTGCGCTTCCACCCATTTAGTTCAGTTTTCTGATATGGTTCAAGACGGATTTAACAACAAGTTGCCTCATGTGGCCTACCCTACGCCGACATGTATATGATGTATTCTAGAAAAAAAATAATACATATATATTATTTATATGCTATGTATGTATTTATCATTATTGACTTTTCGATATTGCTTGTGGAGTGTTTGATTAAGATTCAGAACAATGTCCCTACATTGTGATGTCCCTATGCATTTATTATTACTATTCAGACCGTCTTTATGGAATTTTAGGTCAAGTCTATTTACAACGGCGGACTCTTTAGCTGTAAAGAAAAAAAAAACACATGTAATTAAACACTAAATCTCTGTACCGTCGACCCTGGATATATTCCAGCCTGCGAATCTCTTCTTCCTTGCGCTGCCTCCTGCGACGTACCTGCGTGATCTCCTTGTAGAGGTGCTCGAAGCGGTAGCGCACGTAGGCGATGTTCTGCTTGGTCTCAGCGTCGGTCTCGCCGCGGAAGGGCGAGACCCCGGACAGCATCACGTAGGCCAGCACGCCCACCGACCAGATGTCGGTCTGCGGGAACGCCGGCTCGTCGTTGATCACCTCCGGGGCTGCCGGACGCGACAGTTCAATGGTTAAATGTTTTTATTTAGTCACATGTCTACTACACCCACAAGTGACAGAGTTCTGTACAGCTTAGTCCTCTGTACAGTTTAGCCAACATTTTTTCATGCCATTCCCAATACCACGTCAATACAATTATAAGAAAATTATAATGACTTATAATTGTATAAACCCATTGGTACGAGCCTGCCAACTGGGATCAATCTCGGGTCTCTTGTCGGTCGTGACTTTTTTAAAAACAAAGATGCAAAGTGTAATTTCAATCATGAAACCATTTTAAGATCTTAGTTCCGTTCCGCCCGATAAACGGAATGACATGTGTACGTTGTGGTATTTTAAAGCAATAGCGGGCACAAGCGTTTTGGATATCTAGAGCGCACCAAAAGCCCTAGTCCTAAAACTGCACCAGCATAGTTAAGCTTAGGTAGAACCAGTAACTAGCACAAATTTATATTATATATGCTTTCGAATTATTTTAATTATATAGTACTTTCAAACGATAAAAGCATTTTTTACCGTGTTGACTATATTTTTTAAAACGCAAAATGTTATCCACGATGACTTCTAAATTTCTTGCTTCACTAACTTTCACTTTATTAATTTTAACTAAGAAATTTGTATTCAATATTTCATTAAGCTTGTTTTTGGTACCGATCAACATATATTTAGTGTTATTAGGGTTTAATAGTAGGGTATTTAGGCCTTTGACTATTTTGCAATACGATCCAAATTCTTGTTTGATTTTTTAAAGGTTATGATACTTTCTAAGTGTTTGAAAGACATATGTAACTGTATATCGTCGGCCTAAATGTGATAATTACATTTGAGTATATTTTTAAAGATATCAACGCTATATAATATAAATAATAATGGACCAAGTATGAATCCCTGAGGAACTCCTTTTGGCACCAAGGAACAATCAGAAATTGCTTTAGTGCCATTTTCATGCCTTACTTCCACAATTTGCTTTTGATCATTTAAATAACACTGAATCCATTTTAGTGCTTCATCACTGAACCTACAATATTTTAATTTTGACAGAAGTAGTGATCTATTTATCGTATCAAACACCCGAAAATAATTTGGATAAACTAGAATTGTTATTTTGCCTTTATCTTGAGCTGGGTATTTAAAATTATTCCAAAAATTAAACAAACTTTAGAATTACTTTGTGTTATTATACAGATATGTTTTAAAATAAGCTAGATTTACATTTTAAATTGCATTAGTAAAAATTTTTTTAATTCTATGTAGTAATTCATATGTGAAATATTTTTTGTTGAACGAGCTCTAAAATGTGGTTTATTTCGTAGTTTTATTATAATTTTATGTTATGTGTGATCAACGTGGCAGGTGGTGAGCCTGTCTTTGTTTTTATTTCTAAGCCATATAACTTAATGTCCAAGCTTATAACACGAATCGTACATAAGGTAAAATAAAACTCATCGGTACGAGCTTTCCTTCCAGTGATCGATTCGAATGTCGGATCTAAATCCAAGCACTCGTCAGTCGCGGGCACATTGAGCACGTCAAGAGCAACACACGAGGAGGCTCTGCTCACCTTTGTACTCCAGCTCGCCCACTTGCGGCACGCGGGTGCCCAGCTTGGAGACGCGGTGCGCGCTGCCGAGGTCCACCAGCTTCACCTGCAGCGCGCGCAGCGAGCTCGTCACCACGTTGTCGGGCTGCAGGTCCAGGTGGCACAGCCCGCGCCAGTGCAGGTACTGCAGCGCGTCCAGCAGCTGCGCCACCACCGTCGCCACCGTCTGCTCCGAGTACTCGTGCCGGCTGGACAGGTACGTCAGGATGTCGGCGCCCTGCAGCTTCTCCATTATCAGCGCAGCGAAGGACCCGGGCGTCTGGTAGGCGCCCAACAGGTTGCATATCCTCTCGTGCCTCAGCCTCCTCAGGCATTCGAACTCGCGCTGCACCTGTATCTCGGTTTCCGGCCGGCATTCCAATATCTTCGCGACGACGACGCTGTCGTTCGTCTTGTCTATTCCTTTCGCCACGATGGAGAACTTACCGCGCCACAGCTCCGACACGAAGCTGTATCGCGCGGTGAAGGACTCGCTGGTGTCCCAATCCAGCGGCTCGTTCTCGATTCTGTAGTCCAATTTCGGTCTGTCCTCGTCCAACACTATTTCCTGTCCGGATTCTGTCAGTTGCTGCAAATGTTTCATGGCTTTGGTGACTTCGATCTTCGGCGCGCCGGCTTCTTTGGTCTTCACCAGGTTGGTCGGGATCCCCTTGTCGCTCCATCCGATCCTGTTGCGCGACGACAGTCTGAACTGGTAGCTGGTCTCCGACTGGAGGCCGCGGATCACGTAGAATTCGTGGTCTATGTTCTCGGCCACTGTCTTCCATTCGATGCTGTCGCCCTCTTTGTATTGGAGGCTGTAGCAGACTACAGGCGAGTTGCCGTCGTACTTGGGCTGTTTCCACCTGAGCAGCACTTCCGTGTCGGACACTTCGGTCACGCTAGGGCTGTCCGGCGCGTCCGGTGTGGTCGCCTCCACGATCCTGGTCCGGGCCACGGTCTGACCGACTTTATTTCTGGCGACTACTTTGTAGAAACCGACGTCGTGGTGCATCGTCGGGTCGAACTTCAGGGTCGAGCGTCCGTCTTCGTCTTCGATGATTTTGATGCGCTGCCCTTCGGCGATGACCATGTCGTTTTTGAACCATTGAATGGTAGGTTTGGGATCGCCAACGGCGTAGCAGGACAGATGGTTGGGCTCGCCTTCTCTGATGGGAAGTATTTGAGGTTTTTCTCTGAAGAAGGGCAGCTGTCCGTCCTTCTTGGACTCCATGAGGGCCTGTGCCTCGGCGTAGCTGTCGAGGCGGGTGCCGAGCTCGTGCCGCAGCCGCCGGATGGTGTAGCTCTCGGAGCCGTAGCTGTTGATCCTCTCACGTCGCTCGTCGTCAATCTCCTCGTCCATTATGTCTGTGAAGCGTCGTCGCTCACGGACGATTGGTGTCTGTGGAATTAATGCTAATTGTCATTAAGGAAATGATTCCGAGAAAGCATTTATTAGAAATTTTTCAGTGTCGAGGTGGTTAACACAAATAGTGTTTACCATAGATCTTCATAACTTAAGTTTTGTTAAAATAAAAATGAATTTAACAAAACTTAAAAAAGCAGTTGTGTTGTTAGTGCAAGAATTGTTTTCTGGAGTATGTACGAAGGGTGTCAGTGTAAAAAGAGGTGCATTTACGAAGGGAGCAAATGTTGGAGAAGATATACATCTTATTGAAGCAAAAGGTGCAATTATAGCCGGTTCGGAAGAAGCTGTAAGTACTACACTGAATGAGAAACGCAAATGGGGAGGTAATAACAACTTGATTATAGGTAGACGCTTAAAGAGAGCAAATGTAGAAGTGGATGTATAAGCAAATGGTGCATATGTATCAGGTTTGGAAGGACGTGGGCCGCAAGTGGCGACGGCGGTCGGCTCACCGCGGGGTCGTACGCGTCGCTCACGCCGCGGCTGTAGGCGGGCGAGCGGCCGCGCGCCACCTTCATGTACTCGCGCAGCCGCACCGGGAAGCGCACGTCGCGCAGCTGCAGCAGGTACGTGTCCGGCCCGCACTGGTAGCTGCGGCAGTACACGCTCCAGCTTTGCCCTACTCTACACCATAAACTGAGTGCGGGTTTCGACCCGCACTCAGTTCAAGGTGTAGAGTAGGCTGTAGAGTAGGCAAAAGGGCGAGTAGGCGACGGGCTCACCACCTGTCACGTTGTCCCGAAAATATCTTCGGCGGAAGGTGGGTCGAAGGGACTTAACTGTCTAGACTAGACCTCTGTCTACCCCTGTATTGGGAATTTCGTGAAGATATTTATTTATATATTAATTTATTTATAGGTTTCGACCCAATTTTCAACGAGGCTTGTTAGGACAACGCGACAGGTCGTGAGATCATGTGTCATGACAGCGATGTCCATGTTAATATACAGTGTATATGTAAACTTTTTTCATACTCGTGTAACTAATGTTTGTCCCTGGCTCTACGACTGATGCCGATGTAGAGGTGATTAAGCTTGAAGATTGAGCCTTTGAGAGTTCGCACAATTTTCTAAGTATATTTTGTGACCTCTTCAAGGCTTTTGATTGCGTCGATCGTAATACATTTGTCAGGTAATTACACCATTACGGCATAAGAAATACCGCGCTCGACCTTAATAATTCAAATTTATCCACTAGAGTACAAACAGTTGCAATTATTGGTAAAAGTTCTTCTGGGTGGACGGTGTTAATGGGCGTTCCGCAGGGTTCGATTATCGGCCCATTTCTTTTTCTTATCTATATAAATAAATGGGAAATTGTTAGACCATGGGATAAGACTATTTTCTAAGAATAACTCTTAATGATAAGCTTTAACGGGGCCCCATATACCTAAACTCGCAAGTAAAATAAGCTCTACAATATATGTAAAGAAAATAAGATGCCTTACTAATGTAAAAAAAGAGCTGGAATTGTTTATCTTAGTAATTTCAATAGCATAACGTCGTATAGAATTTTGTTGTGGGGACATGCGGCTTACTTGGAAACTATATTTACTCTGCAAAAGAGGGTCATTACAGCTATTTAAAGTTTAAATTTGAGGGCGACACTAATTAAGGTATAAAGGTGGTCTTAAGAATTGAATGTAGGACTCACTGGCTCTCGGACTTGGCGCTGACCTCCCAGTCGGGGTGCTCCCAGTGCGGGACGCTGAGGTCGGGCACGCCGCGCGGCGCGCGCTCGCGCTCGGGCGACTCTGCGGACAAAACACATTTTTTTCAACGTTGAGGTAGTTGAGGGCCGGGAGGTCCTCTAGCGTACCGTCACTAAATTATATGTGGCTGAAATAACTCCTCTGTTATTTATTAAAACAAAAGTATGTTTAGTGATAATTTGCTTAGAAAGGAAAATTATTTCTTTTTATACATGTCGCAGAATCAAGATAAGGCAACAATTTTGGTTACAACGCCATCTATTAAAAGTCTTCGAAAACGTCAAAGGGTGACCTTTGTCACTTTGGCACAAATACGCTTCGATGAAAAGATCGAAAGGACTTCTTGTCTAGACCTCTGATTACTACTACCAATATTGAGTAATGAGTGAAGGAAAATAATTGTAAGAAGAAAGAAGAAAAGAATCTTTTTTTTTTGTTTCTTTGTACATATATTATCAGTTTGGGCATGTTTGAGATTCTGTTTTGTTTCTTGAAAATCTTCTTTTACAAATAATTACTATACTAATTAGTTTATTGCCTATAAATGTTATATTTTAGGGAAGGAGTGAAAATTTATTTAACGAATAGAATATATAAAACAATTTCTATTCTTTCGTCTTCTTATTTCATTTAACACATGATGTAATCAAACGGCATCTTTTAATATTTCGAAAGTGGAATCGCTGTTATTCAGTAAAGGACATATAGGTAATTTCTGTGCCTAGGACCTTTCAGCAGCAGCATTAGGACTTTTGGTGGTGAACAATTAGACACGTTGCTTCATTACTTTCGGCGAAGTGCACATATTGTATACACACACATTCACACACACCAATCTTCCAACCTTTCGACATTTCTTTAAATAAATATAGTTTTAATTCTGACCTTCAGGGGTATAAATTTCACCAGGAGGATAGACCATCTTTGATGGATGGTCGAAGGCACCGGATAGCGGGCGGCGTCTGAACCACGTTCTGCATTGTGCGTTACTGATCCAGTCACTGTAAGAAATGTAAAAGTTCATATGCCTTACCACGTAACCAATATAGTACGTTTTTTTTTTTAATTTAAAAAAGAAATAGAAACAACAAAATGTACCATAATGAAATAAAAATATTGGCTATTATTATAAGCTTTTGATCTTTTAGTATATACAACAGTCCTATAATATATTTCTATTTATGTTTATAATGTAAAAACCAGTACAAGTTTTGTAGTAAAAGATTACAAGTAATAAATTTCCAGACAAATAATAACATATATGATTGGAATTAAAAAGTCTATCGATGGAGTACCACAAGGATCAAATACTCGACCACTAGTGTTTGTAAAATACAAAGCGAGCAGAATATTGTAAATTTAACCAACTAATCAGATTTAATATTTTGCTAAGGTCTCAGCTCATTACACCTCCCCCCAAAGATTGCCACATAGAATGGCCACGAGACAACAGCATAGAAAAGGGAAGTAAACGAGTAGGTGGCTCACGTGATGGTAAGTGATTACCGCCGCCCATGTCAAGTTGTGTAAATTGATATTACCGGTAGTGGTTGTAGTAGTTGCGCAGGCGGTCCGTGGTGATGAGAAACTCGTCGCGGTGAGTCCTGTCGGCGCGGCGGAGCCACGGGTGCGCGAGCGCCGCGTCAACGTCCATGCGCTCGCGCCAGTCCGCCACCAGCAGCCGCGAGATGAAGTCGCGGCTCTCAGCGCTCATCCGCGACCACCACTCCTCGTCGTGCCACTCCCACTTGCCCTCTTGTACCCTGTCGTTGATAACATCCTATCAATCTATTTCCGATAGCGTTGTGTTGTGTGAATCCTAGCCTAAGTAAAATCTTGTGTAGGAAACATTTAATTTTATAGCATTATATCCCTACATGCAGACCTCATGTACATATTTCGAATGTATGAATATTTGTACTTTAGTAATAGCTATTTGAATGTATATAGTCACGGTAGCCAAGTAGTTGGGTGGTCATGATTTCGAATCAAAAGACCCGAGCTCGATCCCCAGGTGGCAGGTTCGTACCAATGTTCGTATTGGCTTGGACATAAAGACTGCTACGGGCTCAGCACCTGTCACGTTGTCCCGAAAATATCTTCGGTGGAAGGTGCGTCGAAGAGACTTAATTGTCTAGACTAGACCTTTGTCTACCCCTGTATTGGGAATTACGTGAAGATATTTATTTATTAGTACTTATTAAAACTACACGCGTCATGACAGTGTAGCCAGATGGAACAGATCATCAAGTATCAAGCTTTTTTTTGGTTTCTATCAAATTAATTTATATTCTTCATACACGCACGTCTAGGTATGTAAAACTGTTCAACCCTCTCTTCCATTGATTTGTATCTTATCAATATTCAGTTGCCAAAACTCAGGTAATCTGAGTTACGGGCTGGATGACGTGTATGATTATTTAAAAATATTATCACTGTATTTAACGACCTCCGTGGACAAGTTGCGTACATAGCTTTTCGAGGCGTCGCCAGCGTAGATCCTGAGTTCGATTCCTGGACGCGTCAATCTTGTAAACAAATGTTGGTGGTTTGTGTTGGTGTTTGCGGAAACTTCGCTGTTTTCGATTCCATAACACTTGCGCCTTAGTTACTCACATTGCGATCAGAGCAACGTATGTGTTGCTGTCTCTATCTATATAAGCATTTATTTATAGAGCAACGTATGTCCGTCCCTATCTGTAAGCGTTTATTTAGTTATAAAACTAGAAAATAATCTAGCTATTTGTGGTTCGTATGTACTGTCCACGTATTATGTCCATGTATTGTGTCCATATATTGGGTCCACGTATTGTGTCCATGTATTGTGTCCACGTATTGTGTCCACGTATTGTGTCCACGTATTGTGTCCACGTATTGTGTCCACGTATTGTGTCCACGTATTGTGTCCATGTATTGTGTCCATGTATTGTGTCCACGTATTGTGTCCACGTATTGTGTCCACGTATTGTGTCCACGTATTGTGTCCACGAATTGTGTCCACGTATTGTGTCCACGTATTGTGTCCACATACTGTGTCCATGTATTGTGTCCATGTTTTATGTCCATGTATTGTGTCCATGTATTGTGTCATGTATTGTGTCCATATTGTGTCCATGTATTGTGTCCATATATTGTGTCCATATATTATGTCCATATATTGTCCATGTATTATGTCCATATATTATGTCCATGTATTGTGTCCATATATTGTGTCCATATATTATGTCCATATATTGTGTCCATATATTGTGTCCATGTGTGTCCATGTGTGTCCACATGTGTGTCCATGTATTATGTCCATGTATTGTGTCCATGCATTGTGTCCATGTGTGTCCATGTATTGTCCATGTATTGTCCATGTATTGTGTTCATATATTGTGTCCATGTGTGTCCATATATTGTGTCCATATATTATGTCCATATATTGTGTCCATATATTGTGTCCATATTGTGTCCATGTATTGTGTCCATATATTGTGTCCATATATTGTGTCCATGTATTGTCCATGTATTGTGTCCATGTTGTGTCCACATGTTGTGTCCATGTATTGTCCATGTATTATGTCCATGTATTGTCCATGTATTGTGTCCATGTTGTGTCCATGTATTGTGTCCATGTATTGTGTGTCCATGTATTGTGTCCATGTATTGTGTGTCCATGTATTGTGTCCATGTATTATGTCCATATATTGTGTCCATATATTGTGTCCATATATTGTGTCCATGTATTATGTCCATATATTGTGTCCATATATTATGTCCATATATTATGTCCATATATTATGTCCATATATTGTGTCCATATATTGTGTCCATGTATTATGTCCATGTATTGTGTCCATATATTGTGTCCACGTACTGTGTCCATATATTGTGTCCATATTGTGTCCATATATTGTGTCCATATATTGTGTCCATATATTGTGTCCATGTATTGTGTCCACGTACTGTGTCCATATTGTGTCCACGTACTGTGTCCATGTATTGTGTCCATGTGTGTCCATGTATTGTGTCCATGTATTGTGTCCATGTGTGTCCATGTATTGTGTCCATGTTGTGTCCATGTACTGTGTCCATGTATTGTCCATGTATTGTGTGTCCATGTATTATGTCCATATATTATGTCCATATATTGTGTCCATATATTGTGTCCATGTATTGTCCATGTATTATGTCCATATATTATGTCCATGTATTGTGTCCATGTATTGTGTCCATGTATTGTGTCCATATTGTGTCCATATATTGTGTCCATATATTATGTCCATATATTGTGTCCATGTATTATGTCCATATATTATGTCCATATATTATGTCCATATATTGTGTCCATATATTATGTCCATATATTATGTCCATATATTATGTCCATATATTATGTCCATGTATTGTCCATGTATTGTGTCATATATTGTGTCCATATATTATGTCCATATATTATGTCCATATATTGTGTCCATATATTATGTCCATATATTGTGTCCATATATTGTGTCCATGTATTGTGTCCATGTATTGTGTCCACGTACTGTGTCCATGTATTGTGTCCACGTACTGTGTCCATGTATTGTGTCCATGTATTAGTCCATGTATTGTGTCCATGTATTGTCCATGTATTATTGTCCATGTATTGTGTGTCCATGTATTGTGTGTCCATGTATTGTGTCCATGTATTGTGTTCATGTATTGTGTCCATATATTGTCCATGTATTATTGTCCATGTATTGTCCATGTATTGTGTTCATATATTGTGTCATATTGTGTCCATATGTGTGTCCATATTGTGTCCATATATTGTGTGTCCATATATTATGTCCATGTATTATTGTCCATGTATTATGTCCATATTGTGTCCATATTATGTCCATGTATTATGTCCATATATTGTCCATATATTATGTCCATATATTATGTCCATGTATTGTCCATATATTATGTCCATGTATTATGTCCATATATTGTGTCCATATTGTGTCCATATATTGTGTCCATGTATTATGTCCATGTGTGTCCACATGTTGTGTCCATATATTGTCCATGTATTGTGTCCATGTATTGTGTGTCCATGTGTGTCCACGTACTGTGTCCATATTGTGTCCATGTATTGTGTCCATATATTGTGTCCATGTATTATGTCCATGTATTGTGTCCATGTATTGTGTCCATACTGTGTCCATATGTGTGTCCATATTGTGTCCACGTATTGTGTCCATGTGTGTCCACATGTATTGTGTCATGTATTGTGTCCATATGTGTGTCCATATTGTGTCCATGTATTGTGTCCATGTATTGTGTCCATGTATTGTCCATGTATTGTCCACGTACTGTGTCCATGTATTATTGTCCATGTATTGTCCACGTACTGTGTCCATGTATTGTGTCCATGTATTGTCCATGTATTGTGTCCACGTATTGTGTCCATACTGTGTCCATGTATTGTGTCCATGTATTGAGTCCATGTATTGTCCATGTATTATTGTCCATGTATTGTGTCCGTATTGTGTCCATGTATTGTGTCCACGTACTGTGTCCATGTATTGTGTCCATGTATTGTGTCCATGTATTGTGTCCACATGTATTGTGTCCATGTGTGTCCACGTACTGTGTCCATGTATTGTGTCCACGCATTGTGTCCATGTATCAGTCCATGTATTGTCCATGTATTGAGTCCATGTATTGTGTTCATATATTGTGTCCATATATTGTGTCCATGTATTGTGTCCACGTATTGTGTCCACGTATTGTGTCCACGTATTGTGTCCATGTATTGTGTCCATGTATTGTGTCCATGTATTGTGTCCATGTATTGTGTCCATGTATTGTGTCCATGTATTGTGTCCATGTATTGTGTCCATGTATTGTGTCCATGTATTGTGTCCATGTACTGTGTCCATGTATTGTGTCCATATTATTGTGTCCATGTATTGTGTCCATATATTGTGTCCACGTACTGTGTTCATGTATTGTGTCCACATGTGTGTCCATGTGTGTGTCCACGTATTGTGTCCACATATTGTGTCCACATGTGTGTCCATATTGTGTCCACGTATTGTGTCCATGTACTGCGTCCATGTACTGTGTCCATGTATTGTGTCCATGTATTGTGTCCATGTATTGTGTTCATGTATTGTGTCCACGTATTGTGTCCACGTATTGTGTCCACGTATTGTGTCCACGTATTGTGTCCACGTATTGTGTCCACGTATTGTGTCCACGTATTGTGTCCACGTACTGTGTCCATGTACTGTGTCCATATATTGGGTCCACGTATTGTGTCCATGTATTGTGTACATGTATTGTGTCCATGTATTGAGTCCATGTATTGTGTCCACGTATTGTGTCCACGTACTATGTCCATGTATTGTGTCATATTGTGTCCACATGCTGTGTCCATGTATTGTGTCCATGTATTGTGTCCACGTATTGTGTCCACATATTGTGTCCATGTACTGCGTCCATGTACTGTGTCCATATATTGTGTCATATATTGTGTCATATTGTGTCCACGTATTGTGTCCATGTGTGTGTCCATGTGTGTCCATATGTGTGTCCATATATTGGGTCCACGTATTGTGTCCACGTATTGTGTCCATATATTGTGTCCACATGTGTGTCCATGTATTGTGTCCATGTATTGTGTCCACGTATTGTGTCCATGTGTGTCCATGTGTGTCCATGTATTGTGTCCATGTATTGTGTCCATGTACTGTGTCCATGTATTGTGTCCACGTACTGTGTCCATGTATTGTGTCCACGTATTGTGTCCATGTATTATGTCCATATATTGTCCATGTATTGTGTCCATGTATTATGTCCATGTATTGTGTCCATGTATTGTGTCCATGTATTATGTCCATGTATTGTGTCATATTGTGTCCATGTATTGTGTCCATGTATTGTGTCCATGTATTGTGTCCATGTATTGTGTCCATGTATTGTGTCCATGTATTGTGTCCATGTATTGTGTCCATGTATTGTGTCCATGTATTGTGTCCATGTATTGTGTCCATGTATTGTGTCCATGTATTGTGTCCATGTATTGTGTCCATGTATTGTGTCCACGTACTGTGTCCATGTATTGTGTCCATGTATTGTGTCCATGTATTGTGTCCATGTATTGTGTCCACGTACTTTGTCCATGTACTGCGTCCATGTACTGTGTCCATGTGTGTCCATGTGTGTCCATGTGTGTCCATGTATTGTGTCCATGTATTGTGTCCATTTATTGTGTCCATGTATTGTGTCCATGCATTGTGTCTACGTACTGTGTTCATGTATTGTGTCCACGCATTGTGTCCATACTGTGTCCATGTATTGTGTCCATGTATTGTGTCCATGTATTGTGTCCACGTACTGTGTCCATGTATTATGTCCATGTATTGTGTCCACGTATTGTGTCCATATATTGGGTCCACGTATTGTGTCCACATATTGTGTCCACATGCTGTGTCCATGTATTGTGTCCATGTATTGTGTCCATGTATTGTGTCCACATGTGTGTCCATATTGTGTCCACGTACTGTGTCCATGTATTATGTCCATGTATTGTGTCACGTATTGTGTCCATATATTGGGTCCACGTATTGTGTCCATGTATTGTGTCCACGTATTGTGTCCACGTATTGTGTCCACGTATTGTGTCCATGTATTGTGTCCATGTATTGTCCATGTATTGTGTCCACGTACTGTGTCCATGTATTGTGTCCACGTATTGTGTCCATGTATTGTGTCCATGTATTGTCCATGTATTGTGTCCATGTATTGTCCATGTATTGTGTCCATGTATTGTGTCCATGTATTGTGTCCATGTATTGTGTCCATGTATTGTGTCCATGTATTGTGTCCATGTATTGTGTCCATGTATTGTGTCCATGTATTGTGTCCACGTACTGTGTCCATGTATTGTGTCCATGTGTGTCCATGTACTGTGTCCACGTATTGTGTCCATGTGTATTGTGTCCACGCATTGTGTCCATGTATTGTGTCCATGTATTGTGTCCATGTATTGTGTCCATGTATTGTGTCCATGTATTGTGTCCATGTATTGTGTCCACGTACTTTGTCCATGTACTGCGTCCATGTACTGTGTCCATGTATTGTGTCCACGTATTGTGTCCACGTATTGTGTCCATGTATTGTGTCCATGTATTGTGTCCATGTATTGTGTCCATGTATTGTGTCCATGTATTGTGTCCATGTATTGTGTCCATGTATTGTGTCCATGTATTGTGTCCATGTATTGTGTCCATGTATTGTGTCCACGTACTTTGTCCATGTACTGCGTCCATGTACTGTGTCCATGTATTGTGTCCACGTATTGTGTCCATGTATTGTGTCCATGTATTGTGTCCATGCATTGTGTCCACGTACTGTGTTCATGTATTGTGTCCACATGTATTGTGTCCGCGTATTGTGTCCATGTATTATGTCCATGTATTGTGTACATGTATTGTGTCCATGTATTATGTCCATGTATTGTGTACATGTATTGTGTCCATATATTGTCCATGTATTGTGTCCACGTACTGTGTCCATGTATTGTGTCCATGTATTGAGTCCATGTATTGTGTTCATATATTGTGTCCATGTATTGTGTCCACGTACTGTGTCCATGTATTGTGTCCACGTACTGTGTCCATGTATTGTGTCCATGTATTGTGTCCATGTATTGTGTGTCCACGTACTATGTCCATGTATTGTCCATGTATTGTGTCCATGTATTGTGTCCATGTATTGTGTCCATGTACTGTGTCCATGTATTGTGTCCACGTACTATGTCCATGTATTGTGTACATGTATTGTGTCCATGTATTGTGTCCATGTATTGTGTCCATGTATTGTGTCCATGTATTGTGTCCATGTATTGTGTCCATGTATTGTGTCCACGTACTGTGTCCATGTATTGTGTCCATGTGTGTGTCCATGTACTGTGTCCATGTATTGTGTCCATGTATTGTGTCCATGTATTGTGTACATGTATTGTGTCCATATTGTGTCCATGTACTGTGTCCATGTGTGTGTCCACGTATTGTGTCCATGTGTGTCCATGTGTGTGTCCATGTATTGTGTCCATGTACTGCGTCCATGTACTGTGTCCATGTATTGTGTCCATGTATTGTGTCCACATGCTGTGTCCATGTATTGCGTCCATGTACTGTGTCCATGTATTGTGTTCATGTATTGTGTCCACGTATTGTGTCCATGCATTGTGTCCATGTGTGTCCATATATTGTGTCCACATGCTGTGTCCATGTATTATGTCCATGTATTGAGTCCATGTATTGTCCATGTATTGTGTCCATGTATTGTGTCCATATATTGTGTCCATATATTATGTCCATATATTATGTCCATGTATTGTGTCCATGCATTGTGTCCATGTACTGCGTCCATGTACTGTGTCCATGTGTGTCCATGTATTGTGTCCACATGTTGTGTCCATATGTGTGTCCATGTATTGTGTGTCCATGTATTGTGTACATGTATTGTGTCCATGTATTGTGTCCACGTATTGTGTCCATACTGTGTCCATGTATTGTGTCCACGTATTGTGTCCACGTACTGTGTCCATGTGTGTGTCCATGTATTGCGTCCATGTATTGTGTCCATGTATTGTGTCCACGTATTGTGTCCACGTATTGTGTCCACGCATTGTGTCCATGTACTGTGTCCATGTATTGTGTCCACGCATTGTGTCCATGCATTGTGTCCATGTATCAGTCCATGTATTGTGTCCACGTATTGTGTCCATATTGTGTCCACGTACTGTGTCCATGTATTGTGTCCACGTACTGTGTCCATGTATTGTGTCCATGTATTGTGTCCATGTATTGTGTCCACGTACTGTGTCCATGTATTGTGTCCACGTACTGTGTCCATGTATTGTGTCCATGTATTGTGTCCATGTATTGTGTCCACGTACTGTGTCCATGTATTGTGTCCATGTATTGTGTCCACGTACTGTGTCCATGTATTGTGTCCATGTATTGTGTCCATGTATTGTGTCCATATATTGTGTCCATGTACTGCGTCCATGTACTGTGTCCATATATTGTGTCCATATATTGTGTCCATATTGTGTCCACGCATTGTGTCCATGTGTGTGTCCATGTATTGTGTCCATATATTGTGTCCATATATTGTGTCCACGTATTGTGTCCACGTATTGTGTCCATATATTGTGTCCATGCATTGTGTCCATGTATTGTGTCCATGTATTGTGTCCACGTACTTTGTCCATGTACTGTGTCCATGCATTGTGTCCACGTATTGTGTCCATTTATTGTGTCCATGTACTGTGTCCATGTATTGTGTCCATGTATCAGTCCATGTATTGTGTCCACGTATTGTGTCCATATATTATGTCCATGTATTGTGTCCATGTATTGTGTCCATGTATTATGTCCATGTATTGTGTCCACGTACTGTGTCCATATATTGTGTCCATGTATTGAGTCCATGTATTGTGTCCACGTACTGTGTCCATGTATTGAGTCCATGTATTGTGTTCATATATTGTGTCCATGTATTGTGTCCATACTGTGTCCATGTATTGTGTCCATATTGTGTCCACGTACTGTGTTCATGTATTGTGTCCACGTATTGTGTCCACGTATTGTGTCCATATATTGTGTCCATGTGTGTGTCCATGTATTATGTCCATGTATTATGTCCATGTATTATGTCCATGTATTGTGTCCATATATTGTGTCCATGTATTGTCCATATATTGTGTCCATATTGTGTCCATGTATTATGTCCATGTATTATGTCCATATATTGTGTCCATGTATTGTCCATATATTGTGTCCATGTACTGTGTCCATGTACTGCGTCCATGTACTGTGTCCATGTATTGTCCATGTATTGTGTCCACGTATTGTGTCCATATTGTGTCCATGCATTGTGTCCACGTATTGTGTCCATGCATTGTGTCTACGTACTGTGTTCATGTATTGTGTCCATATTGTGTCCATATTGTGTCCACGTATTGTGTCCATGCATTGTGTCCACGTACTGTGTCCATGTATTGTGTCCACGCATTGTGTCCACGCATTGTGTCCACGTATTGTGTCCACGTATTGTGTCCACGCATTGTGTCCACGCATTGTGTCCACGTATTGTGTCCACGCATTGTGTCCACGCATTGTGTCCACGTATTGTGTCCACGTATTGTGTCCATGCATTGTGTCCATGCATTGTGTCCACGCATTGTGTCCACGTATTGTGTCCACGTACTGTGTCCATGCATTGTGTCCACGTATTGTGTCCATGCATTGTGTCCACGTATTGTGTCCATGCATTGTGTCCACGTACTGTGTCCATGTATCAGTCCATGTATTGTGTCCACGTACTTTGTCCATGTACTGCGTCCATGTACTGTGTCCATGCATTGTGTCCACGTACTGTGTCCATGCATTGTGTCCACGTATTGTGTCCATATATTGTGTCCATATATTGTGTCCATATATTGTGTCCATGCATTGTGTCCACGTATTGTGTCCATATATTGTGTCCATGTATTGTGTCCACGTATTGTGTCCACGTATTGTGTCCATATATTGTGTCCATGTATTATGTCCATGTATTGTGTCCACGTACTTTGTCCATGTACTGTGTCCATGTATTGTGTCCATGCATTGTGTCCACGTATTGTGTCCATGTATTGTGTCCACGTATTGTGTCCACGTATTGTGTCCATATATTGTGTCCATGTATTGTGTCCATGTATTGTGTCCATATATTGTGTCCATGTAATGTGTCCATGTATTGTGTCCACGTACTGTGTCCATGTATTGTGTCCACGTACTGTGTCCATGTATTGTGTCCATGTATTGTGTCCATGTATTGTGTCCACGTACTGTGTCCATGTATTGTGTCCACGTATTGTGTCCACGTATTGTGTCCATATATTGTGTCCATGTATCAGTCCATGTATTGTGTCCATGTATTATGTCCATGTATTGTGTCCATGTATCAGTCCATGTATTGTGTCCACGTACTGTGTCCATGTATTATGTCCATGTATTGTGTCCACGTATTGTGTCCATATATTGTGTCCATATATTGTGTCCATATATTGTGTCCATGCATTGTGTCCATGTATTGTGTCCATGCATTGTGTCCACGTATTGTGTCCATATATTGTGTCCATATATTGTGTCCATATATTGTGTCCATGTATTGTGTCCATGTATTGTGTCCATATATTGTGTCCATGTATCAGTCCATGTATTGTGTCCACGTACTGTGTCCATGTATTGTGTCCACGTATTGTGTCCATATATTGTGTCCATATATTGTGTCCATGTATCAGTCCATGTATTGTGTCCATGTATTGTGTCCATGTATTGTGTCCATGTATTGTGTCCATGTATTGTGTCCACGTACTGTGTCCATGTATTGTGTCCATGTATTGTGTCCATGTATTGTGTCCACGTACTGTGTCCATGTATTGTGTCCATGTATTGTGTCCATGTACTGTGTCCATGTATTGTGTCCACGTACTATGTCCATGTATTGTGTCCATATATTGTGTCCATATATTGTGTCCATGTATCAGTCCATGTATTGTGTCCATGCATTGTGTCCACGTATTGTGTCCACGTATTGTGTCCATGCATTGTGTCCACGTATTGTGTCCATATATTGTGTCCATATATTGTGTCCATATATTGTGTCCACGTACTTTGTCCATGTACTGTGTCCATGTATTGTGTCCATGCATTGTGTCCATGTATTGTGTCCACGTACTGTGTCCATGTATTGTGTCCATATATTGTGTCCATATATTGTGTCCATATATTGTGTCCATATATTGTGTCCATATATTGTGTCCATGCATTGTGTCCACGTATTGTGTCCACGTATTGTGTCCACGTACTTTGTCCATGTACTGTGTCCATGTATTGTGTCCATGCATTGTGTCCACGTATTGTGTCCATGTATTGTGTCCACGTATTGTGTCCATGTATTGTGTCCATGTATTGTGTCCATGTATTGTGTCCACGTACTGTGTCCATGTATTGTGTCCACGTATTGTGTCCATGTATTGTGTCCATGTATTGTGTCCATGTATTGTGTCCATGCATTGTGTCTACGTACTGTGTCCATGTATCAGTCCATGTATTGTGTCCACGTATTGTGTCCACGTATTGTGTCCATGTACTGTGTCCATGTATTGTGTCCACGTTGACTTGCATTTAGATACGGCGGTGGGCGAACCACCTGTCGCGTTGTCCAAAAAAATGTCTTCGGACATGAAAATAGATGGGTTGACAGGACTTAATTGTCTAGACTCCTGTATACCTCTGTGTTTGAATGGCGTTAAGATATTTTTTTAAAGTACAACGGAGTCGTCATCTCCACCTGTCACGTTGTCACAAATAAGCACAGTGAAAAGTCCTTGACCAATTACAGTTTTAGGAATACAGTTTTAGGAAGCTTCGTTTTATTCCATTAACCAGTTTCTAACAAGAATATACGAGTTAGCTTAAGGCAGTTTTGAATTCTCCCTGACCACCGCAAATAACTAATATATAAATCTGATTTATGTGAAAAGGTCTGGTTCCAAAGAGAAACAAAAGAAAATGAAACCTCCTTTATAAATACGTAATATAATCAAAGTCGAAAAAAACATCCTTTTTAACGACCCACTAGCCTACTTGGTAGTGACTCTGCTGTTGAAACTAGGGTTTGCGGGTTCGAGTCTCGCTAGGGGTAATGTTTTATGTGATAAATATGAACGTTTGAACACGAGTCACACAAGTTTATATAAATATTTATCTATGTAAGTAAGTTCGCTTTTACACTAAGACGGCGATAGTCACCGCCTGTCACGTTCAAATAGTTTTATAGAAATAATAACTTTGGCGTCCCCCAAGGGAGTATCCTTGGGCCATTGTTGTTTTTACTATACATTAATGATATAGCTGACATTAAAAATTACAAAATAATTTCATTTGTAGAAGCGTGCTCGTCGCGACCCCTGCCAGCCCTTTTCAGGGCTGCAATTCTACACAGCTGCGCACCCATGCCAACGAGGGTTAGGGCGTCCCCCCAAGGCGACGCACACCAGTTCGTCCCCGTTGGTGTGAAATGCAGCGCGCAAAGCGGCGATGGGGACCGCCACCCGTCACGCACAGCCCGACACGGCGGAAGGTGGAGGACGGAGTGCAGAGTTGGCACGTGGAATGTTAGAGGAGGCATGAGAGATAAGACGAATGAGTTGATTGAAATAATGAAAGAAAGAGAATTAGATGTCGTGTGTTTGTCGGAGACCAAGCGGAAGGGCAGTGGTACTGAAGAGCTCCCTGGCGGGACGTTAGCTCTATGGTCCGGAGTCCCGGAGAGCGAGAGCGCCTGCCAGGGAGTGGGGGTGCTGCTGTCGTCTCGGTTGGTCGATGTTATGACTGAATATAAGGCTGTGAACTCGAGACTTCTCTGGGTTCGCTTTAAATTGGGACTGACGAAGTTATTCCTTTTGGCTGTTTATGCGCCGGTGGCTTCGTCGTCAGAGCTGAGCTGGAGGAGTTTTGGGAGAATGTAAGAGAAGTTCTAGACTTGGTTAGAGGAAACGAAAGAATTGTTGTATGTGGTGATTTGAATGGATGGGTTGGTACCGCTCGGCCAGGGTACGAGTCGGTGCTTGGAATGTTGGCGATAAAGGGTTAACGATGCTGGCAAGCTTATACTGGCTGTATGCAAGGAAAGGGTCTTCTTGTGACAAACACTATGTTTAGTCACAAGAAAATCCATATGTATACTAGAACAAGAGAGAATGAGAGAAGTATGATCGATTTATTCCTGGTGGATGACCGACTGCGAAAACAGGTGATGGATACGCGGGTGTTCCGAGGTGCTGACCTGGGAACGGATCACTACCTAGTGATTACTAGATTTAGGGGTCTGTTCGCGGGTTGGCGCCACCGGACGGCGATACCAGAACCACAGTCGGTCGGTAGCATCCGAAGCTGGAAGCTTCAGGAAGCGGACACTAGGGATTAATATCAAGCAAGGGGTAGCCGAAAAGCTGGACAGCATTGGTGTTAGGAAAGAATGTGTGGAAGAAATATGGCAGAGCCTTAGAGATGGAATGGTTAGTGCAGCGGAAGACGTGTGTGGAAATGTGAAAAGAGGTAGTAGTAAAAGGGTGATGCATGGTGGAATGACGAAGTGAAAGAAGCTGTAAATAAGAAGAAGAAAGCATGGTTAGACTACTTGGCCTCTAGTAATGATAAGGATATGAGAGAGAAGAGGAAAGAAAGATATAAGCTCCAGAAAGTTCACACGAAAGCATTGATTGAGGAAGTGCGTGAAAGGAGTAGAATGGAAGCGGACGAAAGGTTGTCGCACAACTTCAAGGAGAACTCCAAACTCTTCTGGAAAGAGGTTGGAAGGACCCGGAGTGGTGCGACAGCCTTAAGAATGAATAAAGTGCTTTCGGAACCAATGACGTCCTCTCAGAAAAATCGGACGTCATGCAGCGATGCAGCGAATTTTATAGAGAGATGTATGCGTGTGATGATCTTAGTGAGGGATCCGGGGGTGACGCCGTGACTGGTACGCCAGACTCGGACCTCGATGACACTGAGGTCATCAGTATGAAAGAAATTGAATGTGCGATTAGAAGTTTGAAATGTGGTAAGGCTGCGGGACTAGACAGAGTTACTGCTGAAATGGTCAAGTATGGTGGGCCACGCGTCTGGGACAGCTTTCATCTGCTGTGCAATTTGTGCTGGCGAACGGGGGCTGTTCCGGATGATTGGCGATCCGCGGTCATTGTGCCTTTATATAAAGGTAAAGGTTCACATTATGACTGCGGGTGCTATCGGGCGATCAGCTTGACCAGTTTAGCAAGTAAAGTTTACTCGAAGGTTTTGACACGTAGGATGCAAGAGAAATCGGAAAGATTTCTATGGGAGGCACAATGCGGATTTAGACCTGGAAGAGGATGCACGGATCAAATGTTTTCTCTCCGCATGATCACGGAGAAGCTTCTGGCTGCTAACCAGAAGATTTTCTGTGCTTTTGTGGATCTTGAGAAAGCATTTGATAAGGTTGTAAGGAAGAAAATGTGGGAACTGTTGCCGGGGTATGGTGTGGATGGTCGATTGCTAAGGGCTGTGCAGTCACTTTACTGTGACTGTAAAGCCTGTGTGCGGGTAGGGCATGACCTGTCACCCATGTTTAGCGTCCAAACGGGCGTAAAACAGGGCTGTGTCATGTCTTCCTGGCTATTCATACTGTATCTCGACAGCTGTTTACAGAAGCTGAAAGATAGCTGTTTGGGTGTGAAATTGGGTGACATAAAAGTAAATTATCTGCTTTATGCTGATGATGCAGTGCTTATAGCACCATCAGAGGCAGAACTGCAGGCATTAGTCACGTGTATGAAAGAAGAATGTGAAATTAATGGTCTCCGTTTGAATGCTAATAAAACTAAGGTTCTGGTATTTGAAAGGGACGAAGAAAGAACGAAGTGCGAAATTTGGGTAAATCAGGAATGTCTAGAACAGGTGAATGAAATTGTATACTTGGGAAGTGCGTTTAGCCGGGATGGAAGATGTGATTTAGATGTGGACAGGCGTGTCGCTGCCGGGAACAAAGTCAATGGTGCCCTGACTGCGTTAATCAAAAGGCAAGGCGTTGTGAAAAGTGCACGCCTTGCAATACATAACGCAGTGTTGGTACCGACTTTGTTATATGGCAGCGAAACCTGGGTATGCCAGAAGAAGCATAAAAGCAGGTTGAATGCAGTGGAGATGCGATCTCTTCGTAAAATGTGCGGCCTTACCATGGCCGACCGAAAGCGAAACGAAGAGATTCGCAATATGGCAGGTTTGAAAGATGACCTTGTCTCAAAAATGGATAAGGGCGTGCTTCGATGGTTTGGGCACGTTGAGCGAATGAGTGAAGACCGAATGGTGAAGAAAATATATAGCGCGAAAGTTAATATTAAAAGGTGTCGAGGTAGACCGAGATTAACTTTCGAAGACCATGTGAGCAAATTGCTCGAAGAGAGGAGGGTCAAGAGTACTCGGATACGTGCATGTATGAAGAAGATGATGAATCTGAAAGAAGCGAAAGAAGTATGTAGGGATCGTGACACTTGGCGATCTGTTCTCTCTGGCTACCCCGTCAGGGATTGTGCGTGAAGATAAATAAAATAAATAAATAATAAAATAAAAAATTTCATTTGGAGATGAGGTTTCAGTGTGAACAACTTACAATTGACATCAGTAATACATTGACATTAATAATTGACTGGCTTAATAAAATTAACCTACTGATTAATTTATGCAAAAAGAATATTATCAATTTTAATAATTTAAATAATGAAATCAAGATTAATTACAACGGACAACTTCTACGGAATGCATTTAGGACAATATTCTTAGGTATAATAATTGACTCAAATATTAATTGGACAGGACATATGAGTAAAGTTTGCAATAAGAATAATAAGTTTGTGTACGCTTTATACAAAGTAACTAGGGTAGCAAGTAAAGCTGCACCAGTTACTGCCTATTTCTCATATGTAGAATCAGTGCTTAGATATGGTGTTTTGTTATGTGGCGATGGCACTGACCTTAAAAAAGTTTTCACAGCGCAAAAGAGATGCATCAGGGCAATCAGCAATATTTCACCGACTACTTCGTGTAAGCCTTATTTCAAGTTGCTAAATATACTAAATGGTAAATATACCCTTTCCATGCCTTTTCATATTTGAGGTACGCAAATTTGTAAAACAAAATATTAACTTTGTTTTAGAAACAAAAAATACTACTCAAAAAATTTTAAGAAACCCAGAAAAATTATTACTCGCTACTGTTCCAAAAAGTAAGCGATATAAAAAAAATGTTTTGCCTTGTGCAATACTATTTATAATAACCTACCTAAACAAATTAAAACATTACCATATACTATGTTTAAAAATGCAGTTCAAAGGTGGCTATTAGAAAAAAGTTTCTACTCTGTTGAGGAATTTATAAATATCAACAATAAACATTAGTTGTTAAAGGATCGATGCATAAATTAAATTTGAACATTTTGTATAAGATCAAAAACATTTTTTTTATAGGGAAGGGAAGCAAACGAGCAGGTGGTCACGTGATGGTAAGTGATTACCCATGAACACCCGCGATACCAGACGCATAGCAGATGCGTTGCCGGCCTTTGAGAAAGGTATAGGCTCTTTTCTTGAAGGTCCCTAATTGACTTTGTATAGGTAAGCTAAGTAAGTCAATGAGACACAATGATACTACTGTAACATCTTCACACAATGTACCCTACTTACAAAACAAAGAATTTGAATTTATACACATCAGAAAGATAAGGCAAAAGGACTAAATCGTCGAGACCTCTCTCAACTAAAGTAATACCAATAAAACGTTAAATAGCATTTTTGCAATTTTTTTTTATTTCAAAGCATATTAGTTATGCTAAACTTTTTTTTATGAAATCAATCCCGCCCATGTCAGTTAAAATTTGTAACATGATTTCTCTTTAATTTAGTAGAATTTTCCTTTGCTATCGGCAATAGTAAGTAGAGGGTGGTAACACTGACCGTGAGTCCGAGATGCGCCACGCCGCTGTCGTGCATGTACTTGAGGCCGCGCAGCAGCTGCCGCGTGTAGCCCGCTATCTCGCTCTCCGTGTAGCCTTGGCTCCTGTAGCGAAAAGTTTTTTTTTTTTGCTTCAAATAGGTCGCTGTAGAATGATATACACTTTTCGACACACATATAATTAATACAACTTAAGAATATGAATAATCCATTTCTTTCGGTGGATATCGTAAGAGGTGAAGGAAGGTTGAAATTGTCAATAGCTATCGATAGATGATCTGATCTCGAAATAAACTGGACAAAATTATCCAACTAAACTAACTGATAAATACATACATATATACATACATAGAGACAACATCACATATATTGCCCTGATTCCAAGCTAAGTAGCTAAAGTACCATTGTTATGAAAACGAAAACAAAGAAGGCACCACAAACGCCCAGACCCAGAGAGAAAATATAGTAAGTGATTTTCCACATTGTTCCCGTCTGAGAACCATACCCCGGACCTTAAAGCCGGCGTGGACGCCACTCGTCCATCATGACCCTGTGGTGCAAAACGGCACGGCGGTGGGTCCCCACCTGAGCAGACGGTCGCGCACCAGCTCGCCGCCGGCCGCCAGCTCCAGCACCAGCGCCAGCGTGTGCTCGCGCTCGTAGGCGTCGTGCAGCCGCACCAGGTGCCGGTGGCTCAGCAGGTTCAGGATGTCCAGCTCGTTCTTCATGAACGGCTTCAGGGCCGAGTGTCCGTGCATTATCTTCGCCGCGTAGTTACGACCTGCAAGATTATAAAACCATATATACGATCGCTCCCAGGTGCAGATGCTGGGTGTGATCAGAGGTCCAGTCATTTATTTTAATTGAAATGAAATAAATGAAATATCTTCACGCAATGCTTTCGGGACAATGAGACAGGTGGTGAGCCCGTCGCCGTCCTCATGTCCAAGCCAACGATATAATTTGTACAGAGGTTTTTAGAAAAACCCATTGGTACGGCCACTTGAGGATCGAACTCGGGTCTCTTGACTCGAAATTCCGACCACCTAACCACTCGGCTATCGTGACTTTATTTGTGAGTTTATTTTAATTATTTCAAGCAATTGTTACCGTGGTGATACAGTTCAGGGCGACGATACAAACCGAGATATGTACGACATATATGAAAAACTTATTCGTATTAAAAGTTCTTCAAGCTTTACTTGTAGAGTTCTTTTCATGTATTTTGTTCATAAAAACTTATAATTAAACCTTAATAAAAGAAACCAATAAATCTGAACAAGATGTAATATGAATTTCAATTGTAGAAATGTACCTGACCTAGTGGTTCCGCAGGTACTCATTTGGTACCTTAATTATTTATCATACACATAAATAACATCCAAAACAGTTTTCTTTTTTTTTCTATATCCACGCATTTTCTAATATTGTGATATATTGCGCATACTTCACCAAAGCTTTCAAATCTTCTATTCTCTAAAATTTCTACTTACACATGAAAAAACAAGCTTTGTTAAAAAAGAGATGAAATAACAACTGTGAAGACCTTTCACATGCCAAGTATTGATAATACGGTCGTGAAGTTGTTTTATCTTTATAATAATTTATTTTCACTATTTGTCAGTGAAAATAATTATTTTTTACAACTTATTTTTTACAACCTATCAAGAGTTCACTCCTGAACATATCCCCCAAAGATTTCAACAACAATTCCCTCTGCCACCTGTATCCATCGACTTCCCGCATTTTCTTTCATTCGATTTTATTAGCTGAATAAAACTATAATCGTTAAAAGCTACCGGAGAGTCGCTCCGCGGCGTGGTACACGACGCCCTGCACGCCGCGGCCGAGCTCGTCGCCGAGGTCGTAGAAGTCACCGAACGGCTTCGTGCTCGGCTTGATCCGCGGCGGATGCTCGCGGATCCTGCAAAATTCACAGACTGATATCTCATGGTCTATCTTAAACCACTTCTAGCTTCCGAACAAATAAATATATAGATAGGAACAACAGTACATACGTTCCTCCGATCCCAAAGTAAATAGCTAAACGCGTGTTATGGAATCCGAAACAACGAAGGCACATACATCTGAGACAAAGTAGAAAAATGTTTTCGCTTGGGAATAAGGACTTACCACCATCTTTTGATGAAGATATAACGTAAAGGCGATAAAGAATAAAAAGCAAAGATACTTTCTATTTTACAAAACAACATAAACATTAACTTTGTAACTGAAGAGACAAAACCATCTTTCCTGTAGAATTATATGACGTAATGGGTATGATTATATCAAAATATGCAGAAAGAGTAGCGAGTCAAGTGCGAGGCGTCTGGTGCGCCAATCTGCTTGTCGAGCCATGGAGATATAACACATACTCTACCATAGTGGCTAATATGCAGCAGAGTAAAAAAAATAAAAATGGAAACCTAATATCTGAACAATTTATCAGTGAAACCAGATGTTTAAATGAAAATAATTAAATTGTGAAATAAGTAGAAATGAATTCCAATGGATTTTACCATGAATTACCTCCAAGATATCAGAAATAAGTATTAGATAAAATCCAGTACTAATACACGACAAAATTATGTTCAACGAACCTATTGGAATACTCGTATTCACTCTCTTCCACATGTAACATGGCGGAGGAGCTAACGGAGCCCGCCACGTTGCGAGCAGAGATCGAATAGAGACCTTCGTCCTTCAATATGGCGTCGTGAATCACCAAAATGGCGGTGTCCGGTTCAATGAACTGCATCTGTAATTTGTACAATTTTCTTTCGTCGTATCATGTGAACAGGTTCATGGCATTTAGAGCGGCAATAGCCTAATGGTTTAGGGTGCGGACTGCGAAACATGACGTCGCAGGTTCGGGCCCCACCATTCGACTATTGACGTAAACCAACTCCAGGCACGAGCATTGCAGCTTAATTGGAGTGGTTAACAGGAATACTAGTAATGTTATTTGGCATTGCAAGTATTCTTTTTTTTTAAAAAAAAGGAAAAAAAACATATTAAAAAACTGTATAAAAAGGTTATTACAACATTCATGAATACAGTAATGAGTTGATCGCTCTAATGCTATTTATAATGATATGATGTTCAATTTTGTCAAAAAAAAAATATCTTCACGCCATTCCCAGTTAGTCCTTTCGAACCACCTTCCACCGACACAAGTCACGATTGCCAAGTGGTTGGGTTATTGAGATTAGGCTGATTAGTAGACTTGGAGATAAAGACGGCGACGGAATCACCACCTGTCACGTTGTCCCAAAAAATGTCTAGTAATAATGTAAAAATATAAGAAAAAACCTATGTAGTTTCTTTCACCTGTTTTTTCTGCTTTAAGGAACCTCATTACGAATAAGGAATGAATTATTTGACTTGAATATTTATTGTTAAATAATATTATATTATAAATTAATATTTATACATAAATTCACGCAGATACTGAAGTTTAGTTTTCAAAATTTAGCGACATCTTAGCGTAGGCCTGCAAAAGTCTATTTGTAGCAGACAGGCCTCTCATTAACGGAGGATTTGTCATAATTGCCACGCTTGGCAACCGGATTGCCGATAGCAGTACCATACACGATCACACCTGAGACGCTTCTGACAGTTACAGGTCCACCTTCTTTTTGTGTGGTGTTTTCAAAGGTTTTCTCTTAGTCGCCTCTAACGAAATGCTTAGGTACAATGAGTATGGTACAGTCTAAGTTTGACACATCCTCGCCCACATATAGACCATGGCATTCGTCAGGTCGTAGACATCGCTTCTCGCAGAGAATTTCAAAAAGTCCAAGAATTTCATAAACCATGCCTTAAGCATTTTACCGTAAATTGAATTGTTACAGAGGTATTTCAGTGTTATAAAATATACTTTTAAAATGATTTTATTTATTGTATTTAATTATATGGAGTCACGATAGCCGAGTGGTTAGGGTGGTCGGAATTTCAAGTCAAGAGAACCGAGTTCGATCCCCATGTGGCAGGCTCGTACCAATGGGTTTTTCAAAAATTTATGTACGAATCATATCGTTGGCTTGGGCATAAAGATGGCGACGGGCTCACCACCTGTCACGTTGTCCCGAAAATATCTTCGGTGGAAGGTGGGTCAAAGGGACTTAATTGTCCAGACTACACTTTATACAGTGGTAGAGCCAAGCATCAACTTTTGTTGTTGCATGAATGGGCCGGCTCGACCGGGGAAGTACCACGACCTCACAGAATACCGGCGTAAAGTAGAAGTCTAACAAACTTCTGTATTTCGTCTGGTGAGTGTAGGTAACCGGTGGCCCACACCCTCCGCCCCCAATTATGGGGGAGGGGGGCATTCTAAGGTAGGCAACGCATCTGCTAAGGCCTCTGGTATTGCGGGTGTTCATGGGCGGCGGTAATCACTTACCATCACGTGAGCCACCTGCTCGTTTGCCTCCCTTTTTCTATAAAAAAAAGACTAGACCTCTGTCTACCCCTGTATTGGGAATTGCGTTAAGATATTTTTTTTTATTTATATATTTAAATATATTTAAACTTTTATGCACAAAATACATGAAGGCGAACATAATGTCTGAAGGTATACTTTCAGGTCTTCTCCAGTCAACCATTAGGCTAGAGATATACAAGTAAGAAGCGGTACATTATAAATAAACCTGAAAAAAAATTGATATATTAACGTTTTTAGTTCAGATTATTTTAAACATGATTCAACATTTCAATAAACATTTTTACCTTGATCCTAGTGCTGGGCGCGAGCGGTTGCCAATCCTTGTACCACTTGATGTCTGGGTATGGCACCCCGGTGACCCTCGCCTCGATCCTGGCCGTCCTCCGCTGCAGCACGACGGTCTCCTCGGGCCTGGTGACGAAGCGCGGGTACTCGGCCAGCTCCAGCCTGACCCGCTGCCTCGCCTGGCCGTGCTCGTTCGTGGCGATTGCTTCGTACCAGCCGACGTCGCGCTCCAGCATCCTGTTGGTGAGGCATTGTCTAACATCCAGATGACAAAGATGTGAGATTTGATTATGTTTGAGAAATGGAAAGTGGGAAAAGAAGAGGGAAAGGAGGAAGAGAAAGAAGAGGAGAAGCAGGAGAGAAGGGGGAAAGGAGGAGAGAGTATCCGCGGACTTCACTTATTTGATTTAACGCAGAAGCAAGTCAAATGCCTCTACTTCACTTAGATATAATTTTGGACAGTTTCAGACGGGCAAGTAAAACATCGTGAAAATCTCTCACGGTGTTTAACTTCACGCACTTAATATTGCTGTGAATAATTTTGGTGTTGTCAGCTAGGAGATTCAATCTGGTCAAACGCTTTTTACAGCTAGCGATTTGACCATAACTCGTAACGCAACAGTACTCTCGTAGTACAATAAAACAACAAAATTCAAGTTAAAACCCATCGGTTAGTTCCCGAGTTCCCGTTACAATTCTAGCAGTAGCCTTAAAATAAAAATAAAAAATAAACATATTTTTCTCTGTTGAAAATTAGTGATTTAATATCAGATGAGTGTTAAAATCCGAGCCTACGTTTCTATTTTCGAAAGTCGTTTTCATCATAAAAACACAACGCCATGTGAAAGTTAACATTATTCAATATTTCGCTTTATTAAGCGCTTACTATTGTAAGCGAAATATTCTGGTCTTAGCATAGGCTCGGACCACCCGTCACTACATGGAGTAACGATTTTTTATTATAGAAAAGGGACGCAAACAGGCCGGTGGCTCACGTGATGGTAAGTGATTACCGCCGCCCATGAACACCCGCAATACCAGAGGCATAGCAGATGCGTTGCCGGCCTCAGAGTGACAGAATTGCGGGAGGGGGCGGGGGTGGTGGTTAACTGCACTCACCAGACGAAACGCAGAAGTTCTTCCCCTTCCCCGGTCGAGCCGGCCCATTCATGCAACAACTAAAGCTGATGCGTGGCTCTACCACTGTTAAAATTTGCTGATGTTACGTGGAGCGAATGGATACAGGTGGCACAGGATTGTTCGTTGGCAATCTTTGGGAGAGGTTACTTTCAGCAGTGGAGTTTTGATAAGCTAAGAGGAAAAAGAAGATAATTTACGACTTACAAGGACAAATGGCATACACACTGGTTTTCATGGTGTCGCCAGTACAAAGGCGCAATTCGCGAAAAACCACTTTTTCAACAACATGTGCGTTTGGTATCGTGTTTGTTCGTGATTTCATAACACAAGTGTTTCAGTAACTTTCGGATCAGAGCAATGTATGTGATGTTCTCACTATCCGTGAATGTATTAATTTATTATTATCACAACTCACTTGTTGATGAACAGCGTAGCCTGTCCGTTCCTGGTGTAGCTCCAGTCGTACCGGCCGCCGGTCTCCACCGGCTCCTCGTTGAACAGATACGTCATCGTCGGCTTCGGGTAGCCGTAGACGAACCAGTGCAGGCTGGCGTTGTGGCCGCGCACGCCGTGCTGCGCGTCGCGCTCGGGGCGCAGGAAGCGCGGCGGCTGCGCGTGCACGTCGCGCGGCGGACGCTCCACGTCGAAGTCGCGCGGGAAGTACGGCGAGCTGTCGGGCCGGAAGTCGATTCCCGGCTGCAGGTACGGCACGAACTTGGGCGGCTCGGGCTCGAGGCGCGCCCGCTGCGTGGCCGCGTACGGCGACGGCTCGCTCACGCCGTGCCTGTTCTCGACCCGCACGCGGAACCGGTAGTCGCGGAACGGCTCCAGGTTCCGGATGTCGCAGACGCACGACCGCAGCCCGGCGCGGGCGGTGAACCAGTCGCCGTCCGGCATCTCGCACATCTCCACCTATGATGTAACGAACGCGGCACGGTTATAACAGTACCCCTTTACTTACTTTTACTTTTGAGTTTAAATAGTTTGAAGTGATCAAAAGTAGAAAAAAAACGTATTATAGTGCAGTGCTAACATATAATAGCGTCATAAAACGTTATCTACTACGGATATTGTAAAATATAGCTACTTTTTCATCATTTAAATATACAAGTAACAGCTGATCGCTGTCAACGACATTCGGTACCCGCAACAAAAAAAAATATAAAAAATATTTTCATTGTCTAACAAAACCAAACAATAGAATACCATGGCTAATTGTGGAGGTTGTGGAAAGTTCATGTCACCAGCGGAAAGTGTTCGATGCCCTAAGTGCAGTGTTGAGCTCCAAAGGGCATGTGTCAAAATATCGGATAGCGCCAGGGTAAGTGCCAACTGGATCTGCCCTGGGTGTACAAGTCGAATACCAAAAGGCGATAACAGCGGCATCTCCCGCACCCGCTGACTTCTTACCCTACGCGGCAAATAATATTAACAATTTTACGCCAAAGTCTGAGAGTACCGATACCCTTGCTCATGAAATACGAAATCTTCGTGAGGAACTTCAGGCAGCAAGAGCCGATGTTAAAGAAGAAATAAAAGTAGTTCGCCAGGATATTATTGATTTTAACGTGTCTTTAAAGTCATGCATGGATCGACTTTACACCATGGACAATAGACTTACTTCATTAGAGAAACGATTTGAAGAAAAGGTTCCCAAGCCTGTCAAGCGTATACGTACGACTAAAGATATTGAAACATTTTTTGCTTAATTTTATGTTTGTATGTTTTTTTACGTGATTATAATGATATATTTACTTAACATGGTCAAGCACAGTATAAAATGTATATTATATTCTGCGCAAAGGCAAAGTAAAATAATGTCGATTACATTATTTTGCATTGTATGCGTCATGTTATTATTTATAGTTCACACTACTCTGTTCTCGCATAATGTTTGCTATAGCTTATTCATTAGGAATGAAAAATTTATTAATATTATATGTGAGTGTCTCGTATCACTAACAAGATACAGGCTAACTTGTTTAAATATTTATATACTATTTATTTTAACATATATGATACAATACAAACCGATTGAAATACAAAACAAACATTCACTGAACAACCCTAGTACATCCTATATTTATATGTGTAATAATTTATATTTCTATTTTCTTTATAACACATTGATTTCTATTTTAAGGTTAAAAAATGTCTACTAATAACAAGTTTACAGTTGGCTTATATAACGCAGTTTCTTTGGGAACTAAGCACGATGAGATTATTGCATTTATGGCTAAGTATTCTGTTGATGTCATGGCTGTAAATGAGACGTGGCTAAGATCTGGAGAGGAAGGACGGGCACCGATTATTCCTCTATATAGGTTGCGGCACATTGCACGCCCAAAGGAAGTCAGAGCAGGTCGGGGTGGTGGTGTAAGATTTTATATCAAGCAAGGAATAAATGAACGTACCTATACACATCCCGTTGTTCCAAGATATAAGTCCGTGGAGCAAATGTGGTTAACAACCATCATGAGCGGAAAAAAATTAGTCATAGGCACAGCATACAGGCCCCCATGGCTTCATCCGAATATATTTTTCGACGCACTAACAGACACTGTTACCATTATGCCACCATATGATCACATTATTATATTAGGTGATTTCAATATAAACTTGCTGGATCATCAACAACAAAATACAAAAAAATGCAAACGTTTATACACTGTCTCGGTCTTAAACAATTAGTAAATTTACCAACACACTGCACTGAATTTAGCTTTTCATTTATAGATATTATTTGCACGGATCTGTGCGCGCCTCGTGTTACCGTGGTTGCTGTAGGGTCACTATGTGGGCACGCTATGGTGTTTTGCGAGTTAAACATAAAAAATATGTACCTACCCCCCAGTACATTGTTTTCCGACCAATAAATAATATTTGTTATGAATATTTTAAATCTGATTTTAGTTTAATTCGTTGGGACTTGATCAAGCAGTTATCTGATGTAAATGAAATCTTGATTATTTTTAATATTATCAATTCTCATGCTCCATATAAAAAGTGTAAGCTGAAGAGACAATCGTATCCTTGGATAACATGTAACGTAAAATTTATGATATCGCTTAAAAATAAAGCCCTGTCAGATTTCCGTAAAACTAGGCAACCTAGGAAAAAAGAATATTTTAAAACTCTAAATTCATTGGTTAAAAAAACAATCTATTTTGAAAAATCAGATTATTTTAAAAGTAACATTAACAAACAAATACACCGACCGAAATGACTTTGGAAAAACCTTAAATCAACTGTTTTACCTCTTAATAAAAACAAAGAGTTGCCTCAGCATTTCACGGACGCTGAAAAAATTAACTTACACTTTTTAAATGTTCCCGGAAGCTCTAAAGTTGATATGTCACGCTTATCCTACTTCGAGTTCAACAGATTTTCAAATAGTAGCTTCAGCCTGAACCTAGTCACTAAGGATGCTGTTTATAAAGTTATGACAAATCTGCACTCAAATGCTCAAGGTTATGATGAAATAACGTTAAATATGCTCCTATTAACCTGTCCGGGTACTTTACATACCGTTACGGCATTAGTAAATACCTCAATTACTACCTCTGTGTGTCCTGACTTATGGAAAATTGCCATAGTAAGGCCGCTTCCTAAAAACAATAATCCTCTTGATGTTAAGGACCTCAGGCCAATAAGTATTCTGCCGTGTCTTTCGAAAGTACTAGAAAAAATAGTCTGCCAACAAATGACAGATTATATAGAAAAGCAGAGTATTTTGCCAGATGCTCAATCTGGGTTCAGGAGGGGTCGTAGCACTGTATCGGCGTTACTAGATGTCACAGATAATATACTGCATGCTCAGGATGAAGGATTATGCACATTGCTGGTACTGCTGGACTTTTCCCGAGCTTTCGATGGAAATAGCATTTCCCTTCTCCTATCAACGTTAAGTTACTACGGCTTTGATGCAAAAACAGTGAAATGGTTCCATAGTTATCTAAATAACATATCACAACTGGTTGATATAAAAATGTCTGATGGTTCGCCCCTATGCTCTGAATTATCCCCGATTAATAGAGGAGTTCCCAAACGATTTTGGGACCAAGTTTGTTTGCGTTGTATTCTGCAGATGTTACAAAATGCATTTTGACCTGTAAGTACCACATCTATGCCGACGATATACAAGTTTACTTATCTTTTAAGGCAGAAGACATAGATGTGGTCATACATGATCTTAATGCAGATTTACAAAGAGTTGCAATGTGGGCTAAGAACAATAACCTTCTTCTTAACCCAACCCTTTGTTGTTGGGGCCCAGAAAAAAGTAGCTACAATACCAACAGTATCGCCCATACAGCCATTGCTATTAGGCACTCCTATAGAACCCGTGTACGAGGCTCGGGATCTGGGTTTGAATATTGATGCAGAATTGAGATTCGAGAAGCATGTAGCTAACTGTGTGAAATCTTGTTTTTATAGACTAAAAATTTTATATAGAATCAGGCCTTATCTTTGTATTACTTTACGTGAACAATTGGTAGATTCACTCGTGCTCTCCAAGCTTAGTTATGCCGATTCTGTTTACGGCCCTAGATTGCTGGCTCGTACACAGCGTCTTATACAACGGGTTCAAAACGCATGTGCTTTATGAGATTTTGTTATGCTATTCCTCCGCGTAGTCACGTAACACCATTTTGAAATAAACACTTCATTTTAAAAATGAAATCTAGGCAGAAGCTCCACTTAGCGTGCCTTCTATTTGGCGTACTAAATAGTCAAAAGCCAGGGTATCTATATAAAAAGCTAATGTTAGTATCCCAAAACAGAGGTTGCAAAAGTAGGCAGTGTGCACAGCAACTTCCTATTCAACTCCACAGAACCGTGGCCTTTCGAGGCAGTTTCCGATACGCTGCCTCAAAATGTTGCAATAACATTCCACCGCCAATTAGAAATGCCAAGAATATTAACACATTTAAATTAAAACTAAAAAAATTCCTCATCGAGACGCAAAGGCAACGTGAAGACCTCCAACACAATATTTCCATAATATAACGTAGCATTTTTGCTTTGATCTTTCTTTAGTACTCGTGTTACTATTCCCTAAAACCTGCTTTAACTATAATTATTATTTTTTTTTAATTATTGCAACTTAACACTGATATTTATATATTAGTTACTATTTTATTACATGTTTAGTTAATATAATAAATGATAGAATTCATAACGAAAACATCCGCAGCAGAACCAGGGTAATAGACATAGCCGTAAGGTTCAGCACGTTGAAGTGGCAATAGGGCTGCCACATAGCTCGTAGAACTGACAACCATTTAAGAAGAAAGGTTCTTTAGTGGCAACCTCGTACAGGCAAATGCAGTGTAGGATGAGTTCCTGCAAAATGTTGCGGGCAGGGGAGTCGATGAATGTGGACGAGGACCGTAGTAAGTGGCAATCTTTGGAGGAGACCTATGTTCAGCAGTAGATTTTAAAAGCTGTAATGATTATGATATATTAATTATTCAAATGTGTCTCGATGGTTATTCAAACGAATACATTTTTTTTCCAACGCTTCATATTTTAAAAAAATCGTATCTGCATGCTGTAACGCAGGTCATTTGTTAATACTTATAATATTAGATGTCAGACTATAAGGATATATAGGTTATAAAGTTAGACTATAAGTCTAACCGAGAGTTCAAATTAAAACCACTGAAGTGGTCTCTTCATTCAGTGACATATCCATATAATTACACTTTTTTTGGTAAAAGTAAAATAGCGCTTGTTAAATTCGTAAAAACAGAACCGGCAAAAAGCTTCATCTATTTGGCGATGATGCTGCCTTTAATACACACTGCATTTGATAAGTTACCTGGTAAGTGACAGGGAACCTGGGCCCGTGCGGTATGGAGGGCCGCCAGGAGAGCGTGAGGTGGCGGTCGGCCATGCGCGATATGATGGGCTTGTCGCCCAGCGGCATCGGCACGCCGGTCTTCTTCATCCTGTCGAAGTCCGAGTACTGCTCCGAGATCGGACGTTTACTGGTCTGTTGTTCCAGGGCTGTACAGAGCGAGTACGTGTTGTTATATACACAAATCCCGTCTTACGAAGTTCGTCACGAGCAATGCGTGTACATATGTTATATACAGAAATCCCGTATTACGATGTTCGTCACAGACAGAGCTTGTACAAATTTTATATACAGAAATCCAGTATTACGAAGTTCGTCACGGACAAAGCGTGTAGGTACATACTTTATATACAGAAATCCCGTATTACGACGTTCGTCACGGACAGAGCTTGTACAAATTTTATATACAGAAATCCAGTATGACGAAGTTCGTCACGGACAAAGCGTGTAGGTACATACCATAAGGTAAATACAGAAATCACGTATTACGAGTACAATGTACGTGACGGACAGTTTGGACATACTAATTTATAAAAAATCCCACATTACGATGTTTGTCACGGACTTTACAGTTTATTTTACCGTTAAAACGAATACCTTTAAATTCACATTCCTCTATCGTACACGTAATTAATTACTGCAGATTTGCCTCCAAAAGTGCAATAGACACTGCATCAACACACATACACACACACACACACACACAGCAGACAATCTACTAATTAACGTTCACAATGACCATAGACAGTTGGATAAGAGAAGACGGAGGGGAGAAGTCTGACGGAGAAGTGGACATTGGACTCACAGTCGTAGGTGAGCCGAGCGGTACAGGAGTCCTCGCCGTGAGGGTTGTAGACGCGGCAGCGGTAGGTGCCCAGGTCCGCGGGCTCCACGGCGCGGATGCACAGCCGCAGCAGTCCGTTCGACTCCTTGTCCATGCGGATGCGCTCGCACGGGTACAGCTTCTCGCCGTCACGGAACCTGGCGGAAAGTTACGACAAACCCTGCAGACGAGGGGCTCTCACGCCGGTTTTCGTGGTGTCCCCGGGTCAGGGCGGGGTTCGATTCTAGTACGGGTCGATGCAGAATAACATTCTTTTTACACTGTCTGTGGTAGCTTCGTGGTTTCAGATTTAATGATACAAGGTTCTCCGTCATCAGTCGGTTGCCAATGGTGCCAAGAAAGTGGGCAGAATATTCGTATGCCGTAGCCACACGGAAATGGTCAAAATACTTTGATAGTCTTTCTCTGCTGACAAACAGCAGTGTAACGAGTGTTTTATCCTGATTTGAAAGGTATAATATAAAACGTATGAGTTTGTCCATAAGCTTCAGTTCTCACTCACCATCAGGTGGACTGTCAGGAAGTAGTATCCCTCTTCGGATCCCCCCCCCAAGCCCTCCAAAAAAAGGAAAGTCAAATTCGTTAATTTAAACTGTTCAATATTAAAAAGGTCAATTTAGAGTGAACATAGCTAACAGAACCATTGCTATAACTACTTATTTATTTTTTAAAGTTTGTAAAAGTATCATAATTTGTTTACCCTTGAAAACAATAAAAAAAAATATAGAGTATATGTCCTATTGTATGTGGATAAAATAAACAAATAAAAGAAGTCGTCTAATTCTGGTACAAACTGAATGTCGTTTCCAGCCCAAGTTGTGACTCTCGTTCGGTCAGATCTGGCTATGAGAATGGTTTCGTTTTTATCTTCACACATTTCCAATACTAAGGTAGACAGAGGTCGAGATCATTTTTAGCTCCTCCAACAAGATCCAGTGTGGGTACACTGGATCTTATTTATCTTTTGGAACAACGTGACAAGCGGAGAGCCTGTTACCGTCTTAGTGTTCGATCCAACGATAGCAATCGAACATAAAATTTGAAAAAGGAAACGACATTAAAAAAAAGAATAACATTACTAGTATTCCTTTTAACCACTCCAACTAAGCCGCAGTCCTTGTGTTTTGAGTTGGTTTACGTCAATAGTCGAATGGGACTCGAACCTGTGACGTCACGTTTCGCAATCCGCATCCTAAACCATTAGGCTATTACCGTTATACACATTGCTTTATTTTTCGAATTTCTGTTCTTCCATCTGGCGATTAAAGTTGGATTTCAGTCGGTCTTCTGGTAAGTTGAATAGGTTAAGCATAGATGCAGGTGGACGAGGACCGTTTCTTTGAAATTGCGCGTGGCCTACGTTCAGCAGTGGACTCCTGACGTGCTGCAAGGAAGAGGAATGACAACTAGGCGACGGGCTCACCACTCGACGTCCGGGTCGGGCGCGCCGGCCGCGCAGGCGGTGAACTTGCCGGCGGCGCCGCGCAGCACGGCCGCGTCGCCGATGCGCTTCAGGAACGACGGCGGCTCGGCGCGCGCCGGCCGCCCGCTGCGCACGCGCACAACGCACACGTCACCCACCCACCCACTGGTGATGGTGGCAAACCCACGGGGTCTTGTGACTTGTGACCTCAGCGGACGAGTTAACACCGGAGAAGGTGTCGCCATCTCGAGGGGTTCGATTCCCGATCGGGTCGATGTAGAAAAAACTACTTTTTCTATATCTTCGCAGGTTTGGGTGTCTGTGGTGCCTCCGTTTCCGATTCACATACCGCAAGTGCTTTAGTATCTTTTATTGAGATCAGAGCTGTATGTGATGTTTTCCCTATCTACATATGCTAATTAATATATAATTTATTATTATTAATTAGTCTTGAGGCTTTTCCCAATACTAGGGTAGACAATTAAGTCCTTTCGACCCACCCTTCAGCTAAGACATTTTTAGGACAATGTGACAGATAATGAGTATGTTTCCGTCTTTAAGTACCTATACGATATAATTCGTACTTAAGTTCTTGAAAAACCCATTGATATGAGTCTACCACCTGAGGATCGAAATCGGGTCTCTTCATTGGAATTTAAATCACCCAACCACTCTGTTATCGTGAAGGTTTTTATTAGTGGGTATTTACTTATTCATTCTTCACTGTGACGGTCTAAAGTAAAGGCTACGATAGGCAAATTTAATGCTTAATGGCGTCCTCTGCCAGTCAACCTTTGTCCTATAGTTTTTTTGTGAATAGTTCACGTAAATGATACACATGATACTGCAGGACTTAGGCCTCTCCCATAGGAAGGAGTTGCCATAATCGCCACGCTTGGCAAGCGGATTGGCGATCGCAGTACCAGACCACACGCACCTCAGACGCTGCTGCTCATCTTCAGTCTGATTATTTTGGTGTGATATTTCAAAAGATGGTTATCCCGGCATCTAACAATATTCGATAACGATAACGATATTCAAAGCTGTTTCCCTTAGTCGCCTCTTACGACATCCTCAGAAAGAAAAGGAGTGGTAATATTCTTACGCCGTTACCACACGAGTAAATTATACGTCAAGTAAGAAATAATAGAAATTGTACATTATAAACAAAAAGAGAAATTTAAAACCTGGCACGAGCTGATTTTTCAAATTTACAGATAAAATAAATAACAAAACCCTACATATTTCGATGGATGAAAAATTTCAAAACGAGATTCCCATTTCATACATGTCACAGTGTTTCTCCACTCACATCTTCTCCACGACCTCCAGCGTCGCCTCGCACGTCGCCTCCCCCTCTCTATTCTTCGCCACACATCTGTACGTCCCCGCGTCGCCGGGCGCCGCGTCCCTCACGTACAGGCAGCAAGCCTCGCCGTCGCGCTTCACGCCGTACTTGTCCGACGCGACGAGCGGCTCGCCGTTCTTGTACCAGAATATGTCCGGCGCCGGCCTGCCGTGGACGCGCGCCGAGAATTTCGCGTCCAGCGCGGGCAGCTGCGTGGGGGAAAAGTCACTGTGTCGTGAACTCTAACAAATCAATACATTGATGGGGGACAACTCGTCACTTGCGAAAGGGACAATAGATGGCGCCGATGCTAAAAGAAGGCATATGTAAAGAAAAAAGAATACAGATTTAAAATTTCAACTGATGCGTGTAAGACGCGGTGGCTCGAAGGTAGGAGCGTTGCCACGGATCGGCAGAGGTCGCGGGTTCGAATCTCGCCCGTGTCAGTTGAAATTTTAAAAATATATTTTCTCTTTAATTTAATCACATAGATAGGATCAACATCACATACATTGCTCTGTTACCAAATTAAGTAGCTAAAGCAAGCGTGTTATGGAATCGGAAACGACGAAGCTATCACAAACACTCAGACCAAATGTAAAAATAGCGTTTTCCACATTGACCCAAGTAGGAATCGAATCTGGGACCGAAAATTTCCTGTCTAACTTCCTTTTTACAGATAAGGTAAATAACAATACAAAGATATTTGACAAGAAAAATATTTTCAACTTTCGTAATATCTATGTAAAAGTATTTTTTTTTAATTGGAAAAGGGAGGCAAACGAGCAGGTGGCCCACGTGATGGTAAGGAATTACCGCCGCCCATGAACACCCGCAATACCAGAGGCTTAGCAGATGCGTTGACTCCCTTAGAGTGCCCCCCTCCCCCATAATTGGGTAGGAGGGTGTGTGGGCTACCGGTTACCTGCACTCACCAGACGAAACGCAGAAGTTTGTTAGACTTCTACTTGACGCCGGTATTCTGTGAGGTCGTGGTACTTCCCTGGTCGAGCCGACCCAATCATGCAACAACAAAAGTTGATGCGTGGCTTTACCACTGTAAAGTATTTTCAACTTTTGTAATATCTTTGTAAAAGTATTTTCAACTTTTGTAATATCTATGTAAAAGTATTTTCAATTTTCGTTATATCTATGAAGACTTCAGTGTACGAGCGGCGTACACACCGGTTTTCATGACACTTGCTTCTTCATCTTCTTCTTCTATGTGATGTTGTTCCTATCTATGTATAAATTAACTTATTCTATGCATTTAAATAAAATTTGAGTGTCTGTTTGTAATATTGAAATAACCGTTTTACCGGAAAAACCTATGGTGCCTATGTCACTCTTTGTAACATTAGCTATCTATCAGTAAAACTCCTGACAGACAGACAAAAATTGTAACAAAATGTTATTTTGGTGTATGTACCGTATATATTCAAGTATGTAGTTATTTATTTATTAACTGGAAAACTAAAAGCTTAATCTTAACAAAATATAACATATATGTAGATTACAATCTAAGCCAATAAAAAGTTATCACTTATAGATAAATAATAGTGATACATAAATAACAAATAACACTTTGCTGAAAACTTTTGTTAAAAACGGTTATTTCAATATTACAAACAGACACTCCAATTTTATTTACATGTATAGATTTAAAGATGGAGTTCCATCAAGAGACCATGATCGTGAGTTTTAAATATAAAGTTTCACTTCAAAAACCAATCGTCCATTACCTGTTGCAAGTCGGTGAACTTCTGCGCGAAGACCGGCGGCTGGTAGACCTTGCGCACGTGGACCTTGGCCTCGCTGCAGTCCTCGCCCAGCGGGTTGCTCAGCTTCACCGAGTAGACGCCGGCGTCCGACGGACGCGCCGGGTTCAATTCCAGACCAACCTGTTATATCGTTATATTAATCTTCAAAACTTTCAGAAGAACCAAAAGAAAACAATAAGTAATTGTAAAATTTTTAAATATCAATATATATATATATATATATATATATATATATATATATATATATATATATATATATATATATATATATATATATATATATATATATATATATATATATATATATATATATATATATATATATATATATATATATATATATATATATATATATATAAAAACAATAGAGAGATGTAGTGACTAAAATTGAGAAAGGTATGCTAAGATGGTTTGTCGAGAGAATTAATGAAGAACGATTGACGAAAAAAGTGTATAAGGCGAGAGTGAATGGAAGTGTAGGAAGGGGAAGACCTAGGCGGTCTCTGCCTACCCCTACGGAGAAGAGAGGTGATAAAGAGTAGTTTTAAGTTCCAAGTTATAGTAGTGTAACTGTATCAGGAGATGTGTTGCAAGAAAAGTGTAGACACCCGCTACATTGTTCGTGACCTGGGGAAGACGTCTCTTCACAAGTGCGCTATACATACATACATACATATCGGCCGGTTAAAGTCCACTGCAGGACATAGGCCTCTTCTATAGGTAGGATTTGCCATAATCGCCACGCTTTTTTTTTTTTATAGGAAAAGGGAGGCAAACGAGCAGATGGCTCACGTGATGGTAAGTGATTACCGCCGCCCATGAACATCCGCAATACCAGAGGCTTAGCAGATGCGTTGCCTCCCTCAGAGTGCCCCCTCCCCAGAATTGGGGGAGGAGGGCTCGGCAAGAGGATTAGCGATCGCAGTACCTGACCACTCGCACCTCAAACGCTGCTGCCCATCTTCGGTCTGATAATTTTGATCAGATATTTTTAGAGATAGTTATCCCACAATCTATCGGTTGCCATAACGATATTCAAGGCTGTTTCCCCTAATCGCCTGTTACGACATTCACGGGATGAAAGTGAGTGCCAATATTCTTACGCTGTTACCACAAGTAATATATGTGAAGATACACGTATACCGCATATTATTCAAGTGATGACATTCTGCTTACCCTCTTGCCGTCACAGGTGAGCAGCAGCCTATCGCTGGGCATTAGTTTCTCGCCATCCTTCGTCCAGACAACTTCGGGCACTGGGTTACCGACGAACGGCGCACTGACAGTCAGGGGCTGATCTTCGTCAGCTGTGGTCTCTCGAAGACCGTGCACGAAACGAGGTTTCTCTTGTGGTGACGAGTCATCGTCGCGACCTTATTTAAAAGTTAGGTATTGCGTGAGGCAGGATAGACGAGCGGTAGGGTGATCGGAATTCGAGTCGAGAGATCCGAGTTTGTTCACTAGGTGGTAGGCTCGTACCAGTGGGTTTTGCAAAACTTATATACGATTTGTATCGCTGGCGTGTACATGAATATTTATCTACGTAAATATATAATATGTATGAGTCTGTAGTTTGTGTAGTTAACACAAACTACAGACTGACCGACTGTCGCGTTGCCCAAAATTAGCTTCGTTGAAAAGTGGATCGAAAGGACTTCATAGTCTCGACCTCTGCCTACTCCACAACTTGGAATTTGCGCGAAGTTAGATAAAAAATGTGTATAAAAATTTAATTAATTTAAATAAGCTAGTATTCTTAAGTCGGCTGTAAAAAACACAGCGGTATTTATTACCACCATTTGGCTTAGTCACATACCATTTTGTTTCTTATTTTGTAATTTTTTTTCTTTAAGCTTTGTTATGTTCTTTGATGCGAATTATTGCGAGAAATAAATCTGTATATTTATTTATTTATTTATCTTCACGCCCAATCCCTAATATCAACAGATCGCCAAGTGTCACGATCCTCTTTCGCTTCATTCTGATTCATCATCTTCTTCATACATGCACGTCGAGGTATCCGAGTACTCTTGACCCTCCCCTCTTCGAGCAATCTGCTAACATGGTCTTCGAAAGTTAGTCTCGGTCTACCTCGACACCTTTTAATATCAACTTTCGCGCTACATATTTTCTTCATCCAGCATCAATTATATCATCCAGTATTAATTAATTAGCACGTCCTCGTCAATTTTAGTGATGAGGTCATCTTTCAAACCTGCCGAATTGCGAATCGCTTTGCGAAATAAAGAATTAGTATTATCCAAATACACCTTTTTTATAGAAAAGGGAGGCAAACGAGCAGATGGCTTACGTGATGGTAAGTGATTACCGCCGCTCATAAACACCCGCAATACCAGAGGCATAGCAGATGCGTTGCCGGCCTTAGAGAAAGGTATGTACCTCCGGTTCCTTGCACTCACCAGACGAAACGCAAAAGTCTGTTAGACTTCTACTTCACGCCGGTATTCTGTGAGCTCGAGGTACTTCCCCGGTCGAGCCGGTCCATTCATGCAACAACAAAAGCTGATGCGAGGCTCTACCACTGTTAAGACAAGCCCAAATCAGTGGACGACAATAAAGTTGAAGCATTTACGACTTACTGGCGACGATCAACTCGTCGGAGCAGGAGGCCTCGCCCTTGCGGTTGACGGCGACGACGGCGTACCGTCCGGCGTCCGACGGCCGCGCGGCGGCCACCAGCAGCGCGACCGCGCCGTCCGGCTGCGCGACCACGCGGACCCGCTCACCGTCCGGCACCACCTCCTCGCCGTCGTGCGTCCTGCGGGGTGGGCAGGGTGGTGCTTAACGCTATGTAGACGATATGTCTGTCTGTCTGTCTGTCTGTGGTCCTTGGATGGTTGTTTAGCGATGTTTGCTTTTCTATTTAATTGGCTGTCTAATTTATCGGGTGATTCAAATAGAAACGGATGGTAATGAAAACGAATGTGCTTTAGAACATACGACTGAAGTAAAACTTCTACAAATATTTAAATTTATAGTAGGGTTTCGTTAATAAATTAATATTTTTGAGTATTTTTGTTTTTCTTATTTGAATTTTCATTATATGATACGTAACTGGCTATGAGAGAAAGAGACAAAGAAAATGTGTGCTAGAACCTTTCTCTTCCTCCTACAGTAAAATACGAAAAGTAACTATACATCTCTCTCTCTCTCTCTTTTCATTTACATTAATTTGTATCTCCCTCTCAACTTCCGTTTGCCTCGTCCAATCACACTTATCGTAACGCTCTCGTCACGCATTCACCAGCTTACTCCTCAAGTCAAGCGTGCATAAATAAGTTTTACTTCAAATGATAACTTTTTACTTAAAGGCATTGCAAAATAGGGAAAAGAATGGCATGTTTCTCTTGTGTGAAGATTCCCTTATCAATTCTTATAATTTGAATAAGTTAGTTGAAACTATAATTATTATGTATATTATACAAAACTTTGTATGCTTTCATAAACTTTGAATGGATCAAGTACATACATACATATTGGCCCATTAAAGTCCACTGCAGGACATAGGCCTCTCCCTTAGGGAGGATTTGACATAATCGCCACGCTTGGCAAGCGGATTGGCGATCGCAGTACCAGACCACCATCAGACGCTGCTGCCCATTTTCGGTCTGATATTTGTGGAGATGGTTATCCCGCCATCTATCGGTTGCCATAACGATATTCAGGGCTATTTCCCTTAGTCGTCTCTTACTTCATCCTCGAGAAGAAAGGGAGTTGTCTTACGCCGTTACCATACGGATAAGTAGTACTCACCATTTAATAACAGGCGGCGGATGCCCCAACACTTTCACTTCCAGTTTCGCGGGGAAGCCCTCAATGACCTTGACCGGCATCAGCTCAGCGACAAACGCCGGCTTCCTCTCCTTCTGTGTCACTTCGACCCTGGCCTTGGATTCCACGTCGCCGAGTTTGTTGGCCACCGTCAGTGAATAGAGTCCAGCGTCCTCGGGCTTGCAGCTGTCTATGCTCAGTCCAATCAGACCGCCTGGCTGGTTGATGAAGTTGATCGCTTGAGATGGACGGACCGGTAGACCTGGTGGAGTACAAAAGCAAAGCATAGCTAAATCTTTTTCTCTTTCTTTTGTTTTATAAATAAATGAATTAATACATAGATAGGGACAATATCACATATATTGCTCCGATCCCAAAAGTAAGTAGCTAAAGCATTAGTTTTATGGATACAGAAACGTTGAAGCTACCACAATCACCCAAACCTGAGTCAATATCGAAAAAAATAAATATTTTCTACTTTATTCATTAATTTACGTCCGGGAATCGAACCTCAGAGCAAGCTATTGAAAAAGACCTTGAAAGTCCCTGTGCTCGCCACTCGTTCGCGGAGATCGTCAAGTCGATCGATACTTTGATGGTTAAATAACATTTAAATAATATATAAATTAATATCTTCACACAATTCCCAATACAGGGGTAGACAGAGGTCAAGTCTAGACAATTAAGTCCCTTTGACCCACCTTCCACCGAAGATATTTTCGGGACAACGTGACAGGTGGTGAGCCCGTCGCCGCCTTTATGTCCAAGCCAACGATGAAATTCGTACATAAGTTTTTGAAAAACTCATTGGTACTGCCACCTGGGGATCGAACTCAGGTCTTTCGACTCGAAATTCCGACCACCCAACAACTCGGCTATCGTGACTAAAATATTTCTATATATGTATTTATTTATTTAAATAAAATTTAAATAAATAAATACATATATAGAAGGGAAAACATCACATGCATTGCTCCGATCCCAATGTAAGATGCTCAAGTATGAGATATGGGAATCGGAAACAACGAAGGCACCACATACCCGAGGAAACGTAGAAAAAGTGGTTTTCATTTACCCGACCGGGAATCGAACCTCGCCTCGTGATGGCGCCTGGAAACCCAGTGTTAACGTCACTTGTCCACGCAGGTTGTCAAAATTGTTACGCGAGAGATATGGATTTTTTGGTCAAGTCTCTCCACGGATAAGGAAGAACCCACCATCCTTGAACCACTTGACTTCCGGCGCGGGGAAGGCCATGACGCGCGCCTGCAGCTGCAGCGGCTGCCCCACCACCGCCTGCACGTCTTCCAGCGGCTCGCTGATGGACGGCTTGCGAGGAGTAGCTTCGGAGCAAATCAGACAAATTTATTTATGTCTTATTAAAGTACCGTGGCAAAGGCAAGGTGGTAAGGTATCGAGTCCCACCCGCGACAGTTGAGATTTTAAACATATTTACTCTTTAATTTATAAATAAATAAATATGTTCACGCAATTCCCAATACAAAGTAGACAGAGGTCTAGTCTAGACAATTAAGCCCCTTCGATCCACCTTCCACGGAAGATACTTTCGAGACAACGTGACAGGTGGCGAGCCCGTCGCCGTCTTTATGTCCAAGTCAACGATATAATTCGTACATAAGTTTTTGAAAAACCCATTGGTATGAGCCTGCCACCTGGGGATCGAACTCGGGTCTCTCGACTCAAAATTACGACCACCCAACCACTCGGCTATCGTGACTAATAAAAATAAAAAGAATTGCATGATTTATGTATTGTTATACATTCTTAAATCAGTCAAAGTATTTCTATTTATACATATATAATATTTTTTATTATTTTTTTATTCCGATGCCTAGGCGTTCTTATTTATTTGCTTCACCGCCAATCTAGTGTTAAATCCAGTACTTAAAGTGCTACAGGGATATTTTAATTTAAATAAACTAATTTTTAGGATATGTGACAATACAGCAGCAGTATGGCGGATATTCAGCTGAATTTCCCTCAAAGACGATTCGAGGGAAGATTTTTACCTAGCAGCATATAGAAGCTGTTTTATCTATGTCTTATATTATTGACGACTCGTGATAAGTCATTATTGTATAAAGTGTTTTAAGAGACAGAAGTTAAAAATATCTTCACGCCAATCCCAATACTGGGCTAGACTGAGGTCTAGACAATTAAGTTCTCTCGACTCACGTTCCAACGAAGATATTTTTTGGGATAAAGTGACAGTTGGTAAGCCCGTCGCCTTTTTTTACATTCAAGCCAACGATATAAATCGTATAGAAGCTGTTGAAAAAACCCATTCGTACGAAACTATCAGGGGTCGGACTCAGGTCTCGTACTACGATCACCCACACAACTGTCGCGATTCGAGAGAGAAATAAAACATTAACAAATTGTCGCCAGCTGAAACTAAAGAGGGCTGTTAGTTTTTTTATTTATATAGAAGGGAGGCAAACGAGCAGGTGGCACACGTGATGGTGAGTGATTACCGCCGCCCATGAACACCCGCAATACCGGAGGCATAGCAGATGCGTTGCCGGCCAGTGAGAAAGGTATATGCTCTTTTCTTGAAGGTCCCTAAGTCGTATCGGTCCGGAAAAACCGCTGACGGCAGCAAATTTTCAGTGGTAGAGCCACGCATCAGCGTTTGTTGTTGCATGAATGGGCCGGCTTGACCGGGGGAAGTACCACGACCTCACAGAATACCGGCGTCAAGTAGAAGTCTAACAAAATTCTGCGTTTCGTCTGGTGAGTGCAGGAAACCGGAGGCCCACACGCCCCCTCCCCCAATTCTGAGGGCGGGGGCACTCTAAGGCCGGCAACGCATCTGTTATGCCTCTGGTATTGCGGGTGTCCATGGACGGCGGTGATCACTTACCATCACGTGAGCCACCTGCTCGTTTGCCTCCCTTTTCTATAGAAAAAAAAAAACATTCCATAAAGTAACCGGACAGCACACGTACGGTTCACGGCGACCGCGCATAGAGCGGAGCTCTCGCCGTTGGGGTTGCTGATGACCAGCTTGTAGGCTCCGCAGTCCGCCGGAGTCACGTGGTCGATGGTCAGCTTCACAGTGCCGTCGGGCAGCGCAGTCTGTTTCACGCGCGCGTCTTCTGCCGCGAGGGGTACGCCGTCCTTGAACCTAATGATGATAATTTATCCCAGCACTATGTAAAATAACTCCGTGTGGTAGCGCCGTAAGAACATTGCCACTCCCTTTCTTCCCGTGGATATCGTAAACTAGGGGAAACAGCCTTGAATAGTTACGGCAACCGATAGATGGCGGGATAACCATCTCTAAAAACGTCGGACCAAAATTATCAGACCGAAGATGGGAAGCGGCATCTAAGGTGCGAGAGACCTGGTACTGCGATCGCCAACCCACTTGTCAAGAGTGGCGAATAGGGCAAATCCCTATAGGAGAGGCATATGTCCTGCAGTGGACTTTAACAGGCCGTTATGTATGTATATATGTAAAAACAGGAAAAACAAAATTTGTTTTGACAGGCGTGTTATATTAATTGTAACAATACTCAGTCTTATTATAGTTAAACAAAATAAGATACAAAACAAAATGACCTGATGATGCCGTAGGCGAAACCAGTCAGTTAATTAATGAGCAATTTAATAGGTGAATTATGTTCAAGTGTTTTAATAATGAATTTTAATGCAATTGCACCAAGCGATAACAATCCCAAGTATAAATTATATAAAATAAAACACATTACAGAAAATAAGGTAGACAAAATAAAAAAGTGCCTATTTTTAATGCTTATGTTCAAAAAAAAATCATTTAGAGTGTGAAATGCGTGATCTGTAATAGCAGTTTTGTGCTTCTTCTAGCATACCTTGGTTTTCCGATGCTATATAACAAAGTCGGTACCAACACTGCGTTATGTATTGCAAGGCGTGCACTTTTCACAACGCCTTGCCTTTTGATCAACGCAGTCAGGGCACCATTGACTTTGTTCCCGGCAACGACACGCCTGTCACATCTAAATCACATCTTCCATCCCGGCTAAACGCACTCCCCAAGTATACAATTTCATTCACCTGTTCTAGACATTCCTGATTTACCCAAATTTCGCATTTCGTTCTTTCTTCGTCCCTTTCAAATACCAGAACCTTAGTTTTATTAGTATTCAAACGGAGACCATTAATTTCACATTCTTCTTTCATACACGTGACTAATGCCTGCAGTTCTGCCTCTGATGGTGCTATAAGCACTGCATCATCAACATAAAGCAGACAATTTACTTTTATGTCACCCAATTTCACACCCAAACAGCTATCTTTCAGCTTCTGTAAACAGCTGTCGAGATACAGTATGAATAGCCAGGAAGACATGACACAACCCTGTTTTACGCCCGTTTGGACGCTAAACATGGGTGACAGGTCATGCCCTACCCGCACACAGGCTTTACAGTCACAGTAAAGTGACTGCATGTATAGCAATCGACCATCCACACCATACCCCGGCAACAGTTCCCACATTTTCTTCCTTACAACCTTATCAAATGCTTTCTCAAGATCCACAAAAGCACAGAAAATCTTCTGGTTAGCAGCCAGAAGCTTCTCCCGTGATCATGCGGAGAAAACATTTGATCCGTGCATCCTCTTCAGGTCTATATCCGCATTGTGCCTCCCATAAAAATCTTTCCGATTTATCTTGCATCCTACGTGTCAAAACCTTCGAGTAAACTTTACTTGCTAAACTGGTCAAGCTGATCGCCCGATAGCACCCGCAGTCATAATGTGAACCTTTACCTTTATATAAAAGGCACAATGACCGCGGATCGCCAATCATCGGAACAGCCCCCGTTCGCCAGCACAAATTGCACAGCAGATGAAAGCTGTCCCAGACGCGTGGCCCACCATACTTGACCATTTCAGCAGTAACTCTGTCTAGTCCCGCAGCCTTACCACATTTCAAACTTCTAATCGCACATTCAATCTCTTTCATACTGATGACCTCAGTGTCATCGAGGTCCAGTCTGGCGTACCAGTCACGGCGTCACCCCGGATCCTCACTAAGATCATCACACGCATACATCTCTCTATAAAATTCGCTCCATCGCTGCATGACGTCCGATTTTTTCTGAGAGAACGTCATTAGTTCCAAGCACTTTATTCATCCTTAAGGCTGTCGCACCACTCCGGGTCCTTCAACCTCTTTCCAGAAGAGTTTGGAGTTCTCATGAAGTTGTACGACAACCTTTCGTCCGCCTATTCTACTCCTTTCACGCACTTCCTCAATCAATGCTTTCGTGTGAACTTTCTGGAGCTTATACCTTTCTTTCCTCTTCTCTCTCATATCCTTATCATTACTAGAGGCCAAGTAGTCTAACCATGCTTTCTTCTTCTTATTTACAGCTTCTTTCACTTCGTCATTCCACCATGCATCACTCTTTACTACTACCTCTTTTCACAGTTCCACACACGTCTTCCGCTGCACTAACCATTCCATCTCTAAGGCTCTGCCATATTTCTTCCACATTCTTTCTTGACACCAATGCTGTCCAGCTTTTCAGCTACCTTTGCTTGATATTTATTCCTAGTGTCCGCTTCCTGAAGCTTCTAGCTTCGGATGCTACCGACCGACTGTGGTTCTGGTATCGCCGTCCGGTGGCGCCAACCGCGAACAGACCCTAAATCTAGTAATCACTAGATAGTGATCCGTTCCCAGGTCAGCACCTCGGAACACCCGCGTATCCATCACCTGTTTTCGCAGTCGGTCATCCACCAGGAATAAATTGATCATACTTCTCTCATTCTCTCTTGTTCTAGTATACATATGGATTTTCTTGTGACTAAACATAGTGTTTGTCACAAGAAGACCCTTTCCTTGCATACAGCCAGTATAAGCTTGCCAGCATCGTTAACCCTTTTATCGCCAAACATTCCAAGCACCGACTCGTACCCTGGCCGAGCGGTACCAACCATCCATTCAAATCACCACATACAACATTTTTCAGTGGTAGAGCCACGCATCAGCTTCTGTTGTTGCATGAATGGGCCGGCTCGACCGGGGAAGTACCACGACTTCACAGAATACCGGCGTCAAGTAGAAGTCTAACAAACTTCTGCGTTTCGTCTGGTGAGTGCAGGTAACCGGAGGCCCACGCCCCTCCCAATTCTGAGGCAGGGCACTCTAAAACCGGCAACGCATCTGCTATGTCTCTGGTATTGCGGGTGTTCATGGGCGGCGGTGATCACTTACCATCACGTGAGCTACCTGCTCGTTTGCCTCCCTTTTCTATAGAAAAAAAAAACATTCCATAAAGTAACCGGACAGCACACGTACGGTTCACGGCGACCGCGCATAGAGCGGAGCTCTCGCCGTTGGGGTTGCTGATGACCAGCTTGTAGGCTCCGCAGTCCGCCGGAGTCACGTGGTCGATGGTCAGCTTCACAGTGCCGTCGGGCAGCGCAGTCTGTTTCACGCGCGCGTCTTCTGCCGCGAGGGGTACGCCGTCCTTGAACCTAATGATGATAATTTATCCCATCACTATGTAAAAAAACTCCGTGTGGTAGCGCCGTAAGAACATTGCCACTCCCTTTCTTCCCGTGGATATCGTAAAGTAGGGGAAACAGCCTTGAATAGTTACGGCAACCGATAGATGGCGGGATAACCATCTCTAAAAACGTCGGACCAAAATTGGAAGACACCGACCGAAGATGGGAAGCGGTATCTAAGGTGCGAGAGACCTGGTACTGCGATCGCCAACCCACTTGTCAAGAGTGGCGAATAGGGCAAATCCCTATAGGAGAGGCATATGTCCTGCAGTGGACTTTAACAGGCCGTTATGTATGTATATATGTAAAAACAGGAAAAACAAAATTTGTTTTGACAGGCGTGTTATATTAATTGTAACAATACTCAGTCTTATTATAGTTAAACAAAATAAGATACAAAACAAAATGAACTGATGATGCCGTAAGGCGAAACCGGTCGGTTAATTAATGAGCAATTTAATAGGTGAATTATGTTCAAGTGTTTTAATAATGAATTTTAATGCAATTGCACCAAGCGACAACAATCCCAAGTATAAATTATATAAAATAAAACACATTACAGAAAATAAGGTAGACAAAATAAAAAAAGAAGTGCCTATTTTTAATGCTTATGTTCAAAAAAAAAATCATTTAGAGTGTGAAATGCGTGATCTGTACTAGCAGTTTTTAAGTTTACTTTAAAAGAACCTCCATAGAATGGTTTATATTATTAGGCAAATTAATAAAAACTATTATTGCGGAAACGTACGTGGTTTTAAAATAGGTTCAATTTTTGATTTTCAACATATTAAGTTTAAAATATGGCAACACACATTATTCTAATACAATATTATTTTATACAATAAATACGTAAAAACATCTTGACGCCGTTTCCAATACAGGGCTAGACAGAGGTCAAGATTACTAAGTCTTTTCGACCCATTTTCCACCGAAAAATTTTTTTGGGACAACGTGATAGGAGGTGAGCCCGTCGCCGCCTTTATGTCCAAGCCAACGATATTCGTACGTAAGATTTTGAAAAACCCATTGGTACGTGCCTGCCACCTGGGGATCGAACTCGGGTCTGTTGACTCGAAATTCCGAACACCTAACCACTTGGCTATCGTGACTTATAATTAATATATTTTTTTAATTTTTAACATGAATCGAATTTGGATAGGACATTATTGATATTAGTTTATCATAACATAACACATAGGATATATTGATAATAGTATATATGACGCTCATATAATATGTAATATTTCATAAATTGCAAATCAAAATTGATGATTTTTTTTAATTAACAGACTGTATTAATGGGGTTTGAAACCAAGTATTTTATTTAACAACTGGCTGCCCCGCAGCTTTGCCCGCAGTTCAACACTTAACGCGGAACCCTAAATATGTTTCTAAAATAAAAGTAGCCTATGTTACTCCTAATAACATTCGCTATCTGTCAGTTAAAGTACTGTTAAAATCGGTCCATTCGTTTCAGAGATTAGTCGGAACAAACAGACAGAGAGACAAAAATTGTAATAAAATGTTATTTTGGTGTATGTACCGTATATATTCATATACATGTAGTAGAAAACGTTTATTTCAATATTACAGACACTACAATTTTATTTATATGTATGAAAAAAAATATCTTCACGCAATTTCCAATACAGGGTAGACAGAGGTCAAGTCTAGACAATTAAGTCCCTTTGACCCACCTTCCACCGAAGATATTTTCGGGACAACGTGGCAGGCGGTGAGCCCGTCGCCGTCTTTATGTCCAACCCATTGGTACGAGCTTGCCACCCGGGGATCTAACTCGGGTTTCGCAACTCGAAATTCCGACCATCCAACCACTCGGCTATCGTGACTATAATCATATATATTACATTAATTATACAAGTAATTAAAAAAAAACGGTCATTTAAATATTACAAACAGACACTCCAATTTAATTTGTATGTATAGATTATGTTATTTCGTATATATAACAATTACCACTGAGCTGTTGGTATCGGGCTGCCGTCGAGTTTCGCCTTGAGCTCCAGAGCCTCCCCCTCGTCGACGTCTCTCTGTCGCTGCAGCTTGTGCGCGAACCCGGGACTGCTCTGTGCCAGCGATATCTCGGCCTCGCATTCCGCCTCGCCGGAAAGGTTCAACGCGCGGACTTTGTACTGTAAGGGAGACGATTTCGCATTGGAATTCATAAAGCCACGATAGCCGAGTTGTTGGGTGGTCGGAATTTCGAGTCGAGAGAACCGAGTTCGATCCCCGGGTGGCAGTACCAATGAGTTTTCACAAAAAACTTGTGTACGAATTGTATCGTCGGCTTGAACATAAAGACGGTAAAGGGCTTACCACCTGTCACGTTGTCGCGAAAATATCTTCGGTGGAAGGTAGGTTAAAGGGACTTAATTATCAAGACTAGTCTACCCCTGTATTGGATTGCGTGAAGATATTTATTTATTTATTTAATTTTGATGGTCCGTCAGCTGTTATTTAGTATAGACGCTTGAATAGAAAGGCATAGGTAGAGAACAAATGTATTAAACAATTTATGCTAGTTTACATGATTATATATCTATGAAAGTATTATATTGTGTCATTCATTATGAATTCGTTTGCATATATCAAGTATTATAATTAAATTTAATCTTAAAACAATTTATATATCATCACACCTATCGCAATAATGGATTCGACAGAGGTCTACACAATTAAGTCCTTTCGACCCACCTTCCACCGAAGATATTTTCGGGACAACGTGACAGGTGGTGAGCCCGTCGCCGTCTTTATGTCCAAGCCAACGATATTCGTACGTAAGATTTTGAAAAACCCATTGGTACGAGCCAGCAAGTTGAGCATCGAACTCGGGTCTCTTGACTCCGAATCCCGACTAATCAGGCGCGGCTATTGTGACTCATAATTTTAGATATTCTACAATATATTTTATAATAACATCCCGATAAATAGGAATTCCGCAAAGTAACGCCCGAGTCTATCAACTTCTTGTCTTCTCTATAATAGCAAAACCATCTTACCTTATCAAGTCACGAGTCAAGAGACCCGAGTTCGATTCCCAAGGCTCGTATCAATGGGGTTTTCAAAACACTTACGTACCATTTACATCGTTGTCTTGAAAACAAAGACGGCGACAGACTCGCCACCTGTCACGTTGTCGCGAAAATATCTTCGGTGGAAGGTAGGTTAAAGGGACTTAATTATCAAGACTAGTCTACCCCTGTATTGGATTGCGTGAAGATATTTATTTATTTATTTAATTTTGATGGTCCGTCAGCTGTTATTTAGTATAGACGCTTGAATAGAAAGGCATAGGTAGAGAACAAATGTATTAAACAATTTATGCTAGTTTACATGATTATATATCTATGAAAGTATTATATTGTGTCATTCATTATGAATTCGTTTGCATATATCAAGTATTATAATTAAATTTAATCTTAAAACAATTTATATATCATCACACCAATCGCAATAATGGATTCGACAGAGGTCTACACAATTAAGTCCTTTCGACCCACCTTCCACTGAAGAAATTTTTTGGACAACGTAACAGGCTGTGAGCCTGTTGCCGTCTTTATGACCAAGCAACGAGGTATTTTATAACATTTAAAAAAAAACATTGGTACGAGCCAGCAAGTTGAGCATCGAACTCGGGTCTCTTGACTCCGAATCCCGACTAATCAGGCGCGGCTATTGTGACTCATAATTTTAGATATTCTACAATATATTTTATAATAACATCCCGATAAATATGAATTCCCGCAAAGTAACGCCCGAGTCTATCAACTTCATGTCTTCTCTATAATAGCAAAACCATCTTACCTTATCAAGTCACGAGTCAAGAGACCCGAGTTCGATTCCCAAGGCTCGTATCAATGGGGTTTTTCAAAACACTTACGTACCATTTACATCGTTGTCTTGAAAACAAAGACGGCGACAGACTCGCCACCTGTCACGTTTGCCCCGAAATATATCATCGGTGGAAGGTGGGTCGAAGGGACTTAACTGTCCAGACCGGACTTCCGTCTACCCCAGCATTGGGAATCGCGTGAAGACATTTTTTTTTCATCTCACCTTGCCAGCATCGGAAGCACTGAAGTGCTTGATCTCGAGCTCGCTGTCCACCTGCCCGCCGACCGCGGTAGTGACGGTGCGGCGCTGGTCGTTCGCCACCACCTCGCCGTTCAAGTACCAGCGCACCTCCGGTTTCGGAACGCCGTCGCAGCGGACCTTCAGTGTGCAGTCCTCGTAATCCTTCACCGTCTCCTTCTGGAGAGGTCTCGTGAACACCGGCTTGTCAGCTATCGGGAAGTAAAACGCAAATAATTAATCTTCTCATACTTAGTCCCCGAGTGTCACGACAAAGTCACGATGGCCTAGTGGTTGGGTGGTCGGAATTTCGAGTCGAGAGAACCGAGTTTGGTCCTACGAATTATATCGTTGGCTTGGACATAAAGACGGCGACGGGCTCACCAACTGTCACGTTGTCCCGAAAATATCTACGGTGGAAGGTAGGTCGAAGGGACTTAATTGTATAGACTAGACCACTGTCTACCCCTGTATTGGGATTTGCGAGAAGATATTTTTTATAGCTCCTGACAGGGTAAATCAGGGAGAACAGATAACAAAGGTTTACCATTTTTTCGCTTCTTTCAAATTCGTCATTTTCTTAGACGTCCTCCGTGGACGAATGGTGTACAGATCACTTTTTGTTGTTTAGCCAACTCTGAGGTCTCGAGTTCGATTCCCAAACGGATCAATGTAGAAAACACTTCTTTTTATATTTTCTCGGGTCTGGGTTCCGATTCTATGACACAAGTGCTAAAGTTGCTTACTATGGGATCAGAACAACGTATGAGATTTTGTCCCTATCTATTTTATAATAAATACACGCACGTCAAGAGTGAGAGGGGAGGGTTTAGAACACTCATATAGTGTTCCAGACTCTTCCCTCTTCGAGCAATAGACCAAGATTAACTTTCGAAGACCATGTGAACAACACATGGTCTTCGAAAGTTACTCTTGGTCTACCTTGAACCCTTTCAATACTGACTTTTGCGTTATATATTATCTTCACCAATCGATCTTCACTCATTCGCTCAATATATTTTTTTTACTAAAACCAATTATAGTACACAAAATAACTTACTGTGTACAGTGAGCTTCGCCTGTTTTGAGGTTTCGCCGATCTCGTTCTTGGCAGTGACAGTGTAAACTCCCGCGTCTTCTAGGGTTACCTTCTTTATCACCAGCTTGTGAGTCTCTGAGGACTTGTCTTCTTCGATGTCAAATCGGGACGATGGTTTTATAACGTAGCCATCTTTACTCCTGGAAAACATTGTGGCGTTATGCATATAGGAATAAAAGAGTTGTTGAGTGTATTGAGTAATTAGGAGTGAAGGGATTGATGCACGAAAGGGATAGAGCGATATTTGTTGGGCACACCTTATTGTACTATAATTGTATTAATCTAAAAATTTCAATATTTTTAAAGTAAAGTTAAAGGAACATCTTTTATTTTCGTGACTCAATAGCATCGAATAGCAATAGAGGCTTGTCCATATAAAACTATGTAAGTATTTATGTGTATGTATTTTTGTATATGTCTATATACTTATATGATTTACACCATTTTAGATTTATCAAAACCTTTATTTTAAACTTTTTTATTTATCTGAAGAACACTCTGTAACCACGCGGGCACCTACCAACTCTTTCCGTCACCACTGAAAGTCAATGCTATCGCAACTGCGACAGCAAACGTTGAGTTGGTGTCCAGTTTGACATCACAACACTCACAAATCTTATTCTATTGTCTAATTTATGTTATTATATTTTATTATATTTGTGGTGTGTGTAAGATGTTAAATAAACTCTTGTCTATGTCTGTTACATACTCTATGATATCTTCTATTACATATATAGTCTATGACGACAGTAGTTGTAGGCAGACGAGAAAGGAAGGACGATTAACTTAAGGCGTTACTGTTATGTGAATGAAAAAATAAGGCGTAAATAAATAATCGACAGTTTTCTCAAGAATCAGCTTTTTTACTTTCCGATCCATTGACCCCAATACCCATACGTATTTTTTTTTTGTAATACTACGCCGATACATCCGTAAGACCGGAATCCGATAGCGTCTATGATAATGACTCTGCCTTCGAAATTGAAGGTTGCGGGTTCGCTTGTTACAAAGATTTGTGTATTTTGATATGAATGTTTGTATTAGAGTGATGCCATGTTTATAGCTTTAAGCATATATTAATCTACGTAAGTATATATCTAAGTAAGTATAATGTAACGTCTGCATGGACTCTAAGACGGCGACAGGATTAACACGTGTAAGGTTGTGCCAAATAAACTCCCGTGAAATGTGATTCAGAATATGAAAAAGAGTAGTTATGCAATTTTTATTGATTTTAAAGCATATAAGTTATGCTGAACTTTTTGTTATTAAATTAAAGATCAAAATCAATAAAAATTGCACAATAAATTAGTTGGCGTTATCTTATTAATGTTTCGTAGCTGAAAAGTCACAAACATTAAGCTGAAATTTTTAAAATATTCCGGTAAATGACGCTGATGCCAACAACAGGCATAAATAAAGAAAGAGATTTACAATTGCAACTGACGCGTGTAGGTACCTCCATACCTCGGAGGTACGGTAAGAGCATTGCCACGGTACGGCAAAGGTCGCGAGTTTGAATCCCGCCCGTGTCAGTTAAAACTTAAAATTTTCCTCTTTAATAAGAGTAATTGTCTTGACCTTTGACTAACCTAACCGGAATATTGTACTCAATATTCCGGTTGATTTGATTGTTGATTGACTTTACTAAGTTTATCAAAAATCAAAATTAGTAATTCTCACCATTGAACCTCGGCGATTGGATTGGCCTGTATCTTGGTAATGAACGTGGTCTCCTCAAACGGCATCGCGGTGACATCTTTCAGACCTTCGACCTCCGGCCGCAGCAGAATGTCCAAGCGAGCTGAACTCTCACCGACGCCATATTTGTTTTTCGCCTGAATCGTGTACACTCCTGTGTCCGAGTGACGCCCTGTGAAAAGTTAAAAAACAATGGTAATGGTATTGCGTATTTTCAAAAGGGGAATGATGTAATAAAAAAAACATCTTCACGCAATTCCCAATACAGGGGTAGACAGAGGTCGAGTCTAGACAATTAAGTCCCTTTGACCCATCTTCCACCGAAGATATTTTCGGGACAACGTGACAGGTGGTGAGCTCGTCGCCGTCTTTATTTCCAAGCCAACGATATAATTCGTACATATGGAATGATGTAATAATCAGCTCATGTTGTATCAGCTTAGTTGGAGTGGTTAACAGGAATACTAGTAACGTTATTTCGCATTTTCTTTTTTTTAATTTAAAAATAAAAAAAAAACATAGAGGCAAAAACGCCAGGATGAAATTTAATGAAAAATAAATTGTGGAGTATTTCATGAAAAATAAATAACATGAGGAATTCGTTAAAGTGAAGTTTAATTTATTTAACGATGACTTTCCATCAAGAGACGCTACTGTTGAGCCTTAAAATAAAACATTTTTTTTAATAAACTACGAACAAACAGTGAATAAATATCTTCACGCAATTCCCAATACAGGGGTAGACAGAGGTTTAATCTAGACAAGAAAGTCCCTTTGATCCACCTTCCACCGGAAATATTTTCGGGACAACGTGACAGGTGGTGAACCCATCGCCGTCTTTATGTCCAAGCCACCGATATAATTCGTGCATAAGTTTATGAAAAACCCATTGGTACGAGCCTGCCACCTGGGGACCGAACTCGCGTCTCTTGACTTGAAATTTCGACCACCCAACCACTTGGCTATCGTGACTCTTCCACCATCTTAAACCGTTTAGAATTACAAGTAATGAAATAAAAATCCGCAATTGGCTTAGGTGTAGTATATATTGTTCCATGTTAAGATTTATGGATTCTGTGCTGTATGAACCAAAATAGTAAAAAAAAAACATGATTTGCTGTATACTTACCGGTAGGAATATGCAGAGTGAAAGTGCATTCCTTAAGCCCATGCTCAATGTCTTTGCTGTCAGCTTGAGTGATGAGTGTTGCATCGGGCGTGAGTTCGATTCCGTTGAGGAGCCAGGCCACGTGGGGCAGAGGGTCCGCCGTGCAAACCGCCTTCAGAGTGACGGGCTCGCGCTGCATCACGCGTTGAGCCTCCAGGGGACACTTGAAGATCGGCTTACGAAGTTCACTTTCGGCTGTCAAACGAAGACGACAATTATTTTAACAGAGTGTAGACAGAGGTCTAGACAATTGAGCACTTTTGACCAACCTTTTAACGAAGACATTTTTAGGATTAACTTGACCACAGGTGGTTAGCCCGTTGCCGTCTTCATGTCCAAGTCAACGATATAAATCGTGAATTGGTTTTAAAACCAAGGGTTTTTAAAAAACATTCCCCACCTGGGGATGGAACTCGGGTCTCATGACTCTATTTCCGATCACCCAACCACTCGCTTATTGACACTGTTGTAATTATTTCGTTGATATTAAAAATTTATATTGAAATTGAAAGTTCAGTTAGTACAAATATATATATATATATATATATATATATATATATATATATATATATATATATATATATATATATATATATATATATATATATATATATATATATATATATATATATATATATATATATATATATATATATATATATATATATATACATATATATATATATATATATATATATATATATATATATATGTATATATATCACACATACATTGCTCTGATTCCAAAGAAAAGCTAAATCACGCGTGTAATGGAATCAGAAATAATGAAGGACACACTGACCCATTCAGAATCGAACCCGGGACCTCAGAGCTGACGACACCTTGAAAATTAGCGTGTAGCTCAATCTTTCACGGAGGTGATCTATTTGACAAATTTTTCTTTTCTAGTAGGACAGTAACTGAAAGGCATCAACTGAATATAACAACTGAAATACTTACGCTTAACAGAAATTTCTGCTTGAAGAACATCTTTTCCAAGACTATTGGTGATTTCGCATTGCCATTTACCAGCATCGCCCATTTGCGCCTTCTCTATTTCTAACTTATATACGTCTCCTTCATTGGTTACACGGATCCTGGAATCAGCCTTCACCTCTTTACCGTCGAGGAGCCAGCGGACAGTGGGCTTAGGGGAGCCACTCGCTTCGACCGTGAACACCAGAGGTAGAGATTCGAATACGCTACTGTCCTTCATGCTACTTTGTTTTAGTTTCGGGGGTGCTGGAACACAAATATTATTCACTGAAACACTATTACCTTCCATATAATCGAGCTAAATTAATTCTATTTACATATGAAAGGTTTCTTTAATAAGACTGGTCAAAAGATCATTTTACATTGGAAGATTGGAGATTTTCAATATAAGAAAGGTTATTAAAATAAACTGAGCTAAAATTAAAGGAAAGTTTCTTAATGTGAATAAAAGAAGAAAGCATAAAATATTTTAGACGAAATATTAAATTTCAATATTTACAGCGCTAAAGGGAAATAATCTGAAGACTACAGCGATAACGAAGGATAAAAAAATTTAATAAAAAAAACATAACGGTTCAAATTGCATATATACAGCTGTTATTTTCAACGTAATAGGTCAATACTCACCCAAAAGTGTGTTTAGAGTGGCTGGTAATAATGTATTATGTCGTATTGCAATGTGTAAATACGTACCAATGATCTGTTGACTTCGAAGAACCTACATATCTAGATCATTTTAAACAAATAGAAACTAAAATCTCATGCAAACGATTAACACACTCTTAAAACATAAAAATTACCTTTTCATGGACGATCGATACAGATAACATCTCCTTCATAACGGGATCCAAGTATTAGTATGCCAGAAGGGAATGTTATTACGCATGCGCGCTAAAACAAACGGTATAATATTAGTGTATCGTAATGATTGAATGCTTAGCAGATATGTTGATTTGATCTGATATTTTCCTTGTCCTCATATTTTAGATAGTTTTTTTTTTTTAAGTGAAGAGATTAATTGAAACAAAAATAGCAGATCACAGTTAGGAAACAACAGCAGCAATTTAAATATATGAATACTAAAGCAACATTGACAAAGTTGTTATTCCCCTCAATCATTCTTAGCGTTACATTATATATTATTTCAGCCTTCCAGTATTCCCATCTGACTAAATAGTGTACTTGAAATTTACCTTTAACATCTTCTTGGTTTAAAATATCATCTAATATGCTTCGTTGTCTTTGACTTCGTTTCAACAGTGCTTCAACCTCACCATCCTCTTCCTCTTCAACACAAAACAGTTTTGCACAATTTCTCTTATTTTTTTCCACAGACGTCTCAGCTACGTTCTTTGTCATACTGTCAGGATTCGTCACATGCCCAATGACTAACTCCTCGATAAGTCGGCTTTTAACATCGTCAATTTTATTTTCAGCATTTTTGATTTCATTTTCGTCAAACTCTCTTGAAATGTGAATAATTTTCTCTGTGATGTCATTTTCAAAAACTTTCTCTCGTTTTTCTTTTACAATTATCGATTCCTCGTCGCCGTCATTTGAAAAATAATCTTCTTTATATGAAGATTGACGAACGTATGAATCTTTACTAAATATTTTGCGAGTTTCATCGATTTCAAAGATTGATTTCGATAGATCCTCTATCGATATCTCTCGTGACAGCGGTTCATTCTGCCAACTGTATTCATCTTCCGAAACAGAATGAATGGAAACCGTTCTATTCGTGGTATGTTTTCCGAAACGCAAACTGTCAGCATCAGAGTCAGTCTGTGGTTCTTCTATTATACCGTAGGTACCTCTCCTTATATGATCTGGTACGGTATAATATCCCAGTTCAGATAAGTAATAGCTGTGACTTGCTATTTCTTCAACTTCTAATGAAGTAGAGTGTGGTTTGTTCGGCGTTATAATTTTTCTGGTGCACTCATCATCATCCTCGTAATATGTTGTTGTCATTTTATGCAAAGTGTGTGTTTCGGCTGGACCTAACAGTTAAGATATTAATATGATGATATTAAAATAATTTACATAAAATAGATCGTGCAGTTAATGATCAGAAAATTTTAAGAGGACAACTTTGAGAGACCAGTTAACGACATATTATATATATGTGTCAGAAAATAAACAATGATATGCAGTATGATATAGTTACGTCATAAGAAAGATAAGTGAAGAAGGATGTAAAGCTAAGCGGTATACCGACCTGTGACAATAGCGCCGTGAGAGCATGTGCTGCTGACCTTAGATACAATGATAGATCCGTCGTCCGCTGTCTTGAATGTGGTTACTGTTTCGAACACTCGGCCTAAAGAATACAAATCACACTTTGTTTGTTAAAAATAACACAAGTTAAGCATGCAATATTATGTGCGAATGTGTGAGTTTCTCACTGATTTTAAGCTGTTTGTTTTTCGACATATGGAGAAGCTTAAAGCACTAATTTTTATACCTTCAGTTTCAGCACTTAACGGTTCTTCTTTTACAGACTGTCTTTTTACTGATTTACGTTTTGAAGGCTTTAAATCTTCATCGATTTTAACTTCTGTGACAGCTTCAGGTTCTGTTATTGCCTTTTCACCTCGTTCCGCCTTGTTTTCGATATCTTTAGTAACAGATTTTTGTATTTTTTCATTATGATTGTCGTCCCATAAATATTTTTCCTCTAAAGATTCTGGCTCCGAAAATGATTTTCTAGGTTGACTTGGCTTTTCTTTAATTTTACTTACTTGAACTTTTTTGTTCTGTTCACTTTCATTGTCATCCCAAAAAGACTTTTCTTCTACTGAATCTGGTTGTGAAAGTGATAATTTTGATTGTTTTGGAATTTCATTAATTTCTTCCACGCTAGTTTTTTTTGGTTCGTCGTTTTCAATATCGTCCCAAAATGATTTACTTTCAACTGTTTCAGACTGTTGGAATGATTGCCTAGAATTTTCTGGCTCCGGGTTGATATCATCAACTTGTGCTGTTTTACCTTTTTTATTACTATTACTGTCCCAGTCATTTTCTATGATTTCTTCTGCCTCTGAAAATGATTTTCTAGCCTTTTGTGGTTCTGTATTTATTTCATCAAATCGAACTTTTCTGTGTTGTTCCTCTTGGTTATCATCCCAAAAGGATTTTTCTTCTACCGTTTCTGGCTCCGAAAATGACTTCTTAGATTTATGTGGAAGTAGCACATCATCTACTTGGGGTTTCTTGACTGCAAATTCATCACCAACATCATCCCAAAACGACTTTTCTTCTATAAGTTCTGGTTCAGTTATTGCCTTTTCAGCTTTATTACTGATCGGTTGATCAATTTCTTCGAAGGTTACATTCTTTGAATTTTCGTTAACTTTCTTCTCTTCTATTGTTTCTGATTTCGATTTTTGCTTAGTTGCTTTCTTTTTATTACTATCGTCCAGGACATCTTCCACTTGCTGAGTTTTCGGTTTATTCTCCTCTTCTAATTGATTTTCAATGATTGCTTCTTTTTTGAATCTTGAATGAACTTCTCTAGCTATTAAACATAACGAAAAATGATGACATTAAAATGATATAGGAGTCTGGGAAGTATTAAGTAAAATTTATTAAGGACGTCACAAAAAAGGTGAAATGCAGGATATGGTGCTTAGATAATTGTGAATTCACACATCAGCATTCTCGTCGAATGAATGCCTTGTTACAATAAAAAAATTACTTCTACGAAATGTCCACGGGTAGGACACAACAACAAAACTGTGACGTGCAATGCAGTAGTAATCTACTTCAGGTAATACTACGCTATGTTACCACTACAATACCTACGTTTGATTTCCGGCAGAGTTCCAATATCATTGCTATTTTCTATGATTTGTCTTTTTTGTACCTTACCAGAGTATGCGATGTCGGTGTGCGTTGTGTGTTCTATTAGTGGTTGCTATTACAGTCAGTAATTGCTACATAATACCAACTGATAAATATTAAATGCAGGAATAATTGATTGGATAAAACAATTATCAATATTGAAGGGATTTTTTTGGATTATATTTTCTGTTAAATTTTGACAAATATCGCATCTAGTTCCCTTGGGAAGGAAACTGTAGATGCTGCTGTATGTGTGACATTGTGTGTGCAATACTCACTGTGTACGGTGACTGTGCTCTTGGAGCTCACGCTGCCCATTTCATTTTCAGCTCTCACTTCATATTCACCGCCGTCTTCTTCCTTCACCAGTGTCACTGTTAAGTTATAGTTTTCAAGTCTGAAATGATAAGCAATTTAACTTAGTTAAAGGTTTTCAGTATTCTGTTCATATTCTATATTTTGCAAGTTCCAATTTTTTTAGGACTTTCCAATATTCATTGTACAATGACCGTGTTTTTAAGTACTGGTAATATAACTAAACTAGTGACATATATTTTTGCACAAGTTTAATAAAATAGTAGTCGGATAACTATAAACATTACTAATAGCTTAAACAACTTGGGGGTAAGTTATCATTGCCATCATCTTTTTATATACAATTTATTTTGGTGTAAGAAAAATATGGAAAATTCTTTAATGGTGTATTGTCATGTTCATTTTAACACACCTTTTAGTATCCCTTTCTATTTTGATCCTTGCATCGGTGTTGACTTCTTTACCGTCTTTATACCACTTGATCTTGGGTTCGGGGCATCCTTCTACTTCCACTTCGAGTTTCAGAGTTTGACCAGCGTCGACTGTCATGTCCACCAAACTCTTGGTGATTCGAGGTTTTCCTAAACATAAAACATTCATCAATTTAGATTAAAAAAATTTTTTTTGCTCCGGGTTATTCATGATGGTCCAAGCCAAGCATTGAATTAGAAAATTTTAGCAAATTCTTCACTTTCACACTTTCTTACTTATAAAAAGTTTGAAACTCTGTCTAAACTACACTAATAGTTAACACAGGTGTCTAAAAGAAAGCACTAGCACGCTACTACATTAGGCAATCGGAATTAGAGTCAAATTATTACGATCTGCGTGATCTCCGGTATCCCAAATAGTCGCCGAATCGCAAAAAAAATACAAAAAAAAATTATTATTAACATTGTTACACAATTTTTCCAGTGTAATTTTTTTAAGCCACACAAAGTACCACACTCTGGATTTTTTTGAATACATTTTCTTACCTAAACAAAATTTTCTTACCAAAATTATCAACATTATTACAACTATTTTCAGATTTAAAAAAATGTCACATTCCCAATACCGGGGTAGATAGAGGCTCTGTTCATGATGACAATAAAGTCTTTTCGACCCACCTTCCACTATAGACATATTTTGGGACAACGTGACAGTCTGTTGTCGTCTTAAAGTTTAAACCAACGATATAAATCGTACATAAGTTTTTGGAAAAAACCTATTCGTACCAGTACAACCTGCCACCTGGGAATGGAACTCAGTTCTCTTGATCCGAATTCCGATCACCCAACCTGACTTTTAGATTTATTTTTTCAAATAGACACAAAGTACACTCCTGAGCGAGTAGAGTCCCTTTTCTTCCCTCAACATTGAGCATCACGTCTCTCTATCTTGACATGAACATAAACTCACTGTTGACAGTGAAGGTGGCCTGGCACGAGTCTTCGCCCAGCTCGTTGGAGACCCGGCAGCTGTACTGGCCGGACAGCTCGGCGGACACCTCCTTGAGGATCAGCTTGTGCGTGCTGCCGTTGTCCACGCGCGTGTACACGGACTTCTTCTCTGTTATTTCTACGTCTCCGAAATACCTGGATTGGATGCAAGGAAATTGGTCTAGTGGTGCAAATAAGGGTAAGCAAATTTTATATCAACAAATTATGCGATGATTTTCGCCTTTACATTAGCACAGCTAACTTAAAATTTTGACAAGTAAGAGGGATTTATATTTATCAAGTAATTGATTAGCGTCTTTAGAAATAAATTAACTTTGACAACATGACATTTTAAACATTTTCCATTTATTTATCAAGTAACAATCATTCAAAACGATATTTTGGTGATTTCACCGAGTATTGATACTATGGCGACATCCACGTCTCGAAATTAGAAGTTAGCTAGTAGCCGACAAATCAGGAAAAGAAAATCTCTCCAGGACGGGTGTTCGTGACCTGGAGGACGTCGACCCCACCAGTGTGCTATCAGTACGCGTATATATGTGTAATGTTAGTGGGGTTTTCTTTATGGGTAAGAGATGTGTATTTATTACAATGACTTTAATTAGACCGTTCTTAGTCAAAACGTTACAATATGTTATATATATATTGTCTTTTGGTAGTAGATACACACTGCATATGCGTGTAATCGTAAGAACTTCGATAGCGCGATGTAGGATATAGATATGTTTCCTGAACATAGATATGTTTCCTGAGTTGTGATTTCACAATTCAAAAATAACATCCAGCATTGTGTTGCATCAGATTGTTTCTGTACATTTCTAAGCATGTATGTGTGTATAAGTATATGTATACATATTTTATCATAATGCTTCTTGTTACTTATATTTGTATATACATATATTTTGTATTTATTTCTCAATTTTATTTTCTGGTTTGTTTAATTTCATTGCATCTCCTCTTACTTCTACATCTCAGTTTAGACTAATAGTTGATTGGGAGAGAATGCCTTCAGGCATTAACAAACATACAATTTTCTTTCTAATCTTAACCTTTCTAGCATAAAGTTGGCCTTATGTTCCTTACTGTTTGTAAGGTTTACACGTATATATATGTATGAGTATGCATGTATATGTGTATGTATGTATTTGTTTATTTTTATTACGTATCTCCGTAGTTTTTGTATATTCTCGTCCCACATTTATTACACCCACTACCATCATTTCATCTCCGCACCACCTAAAGGTTGAATGGTAGAGAATTACCTCTGTCATGTATATGAAAAAATATCTTCACGCAATTCCCAATACAGAGGTAGACAGAGGTCTAGTCTAGACAATTAAGTACCTTCGATCCACCTTCAACCGAAGATATTTTCGGGACGACGTGAATAAAATAAATAAAAATAAAGAATAAGTTAATGAATAAAAGCAGATATCGCCACAGATACATTAGGGTGGGGGACACTCACCACTGCACGCTGGGCTCGGGGTAGGCGTCCACGTCGACGGTGAGCTCGACGTCGAGGTCGCCGTCGCTTGCCGTGACGTCACGCAGGCGCTGCCGGAACTGCGGCGCGCGGCGCACGTGCAGCGCGCACGCGTCGCTCGCCGCGCCGTGCACGTTGCGCACCTGCGCGCGGCATGGAGGGTTGACGTTTGATTCCGGACACAGTTTTATATGCTAGGTGGCCTTTCTGGGGTCGTTGTGTCATGTGTGAGATACACAGACTTATGTGTTTGCTTTTAAAATTGGCAGTTTAAAAGCATCATGAATTCATTGTTTTATTACAGTTACAGTTATATAGTTTGATAATCTATTCCACTATCTAATATTATGTGTATGGCCTATCTCAATAATTACATATAAAGAAGAATTACATAAGAGAATGTAAGAGAAGTTCTAAATGTGGTTAGGAGGAAAGAGATTGAATGTGCGATTCGAAGTTTGAAATGTGGTAAGGCTGCGGGACTAGACAGAGTTACTGCTGAAATGGTCAAGTATGGGCCACGTGTCTGGGACAGCTTTCATCTGCTGTGTAACTTGTGGTGGCGGACGGGGGTTGTCCCGGATGATCGGTAATCCGCAGTCATTGTGCCTTTATATAAAGGTAAAGGTTCACATTTTGACTGCGAATGCTATCGGGCGATCAGCTTGACCAGTTTAGGAAGTAAAGTTTACACAAAGGTTTTTACACGTAGGATGCAAGAAAAATCGGAAAGATTTTTATGGGAGACAAAATGCGGATTTAGACTTGGAAGAGGATGCAGCATCAAGTGTTTTCTCTCCGCATGATCGCGGAAAGCTTCTGGCTTCTAACCAGAAGATTTTCTGTGCTTTTGTGAATCTTGAGAAGGCATTTGATAAGGTTGTAAGGAAGAACATGTGGGAACTGTTGCCGGGGTATGGTGTGGATGGCCCTCTGCAAAGGGATGTGCAATCTCTTTATTGTGACTGCAAAGCCTGTGTGCGGGTAGGGCATGACCCATGTTTAACGTCCAAACGGGCGTAAAACAGGGTTGTATCATGTCCTCCTGGCTGTTCATACTGTATCTCGACAGCTGTTTACAAAAGCTGAAAGATAGTTGTTTGGGTGTGAAATTGGGTGACATAAAGTAAATTGTCTGCTGTATGCTGATGATGCAGTGCTTATTGCACCATCAGAGGCAGAACTGCAGGCATTAGCCACGTGTATGAAAGAGGAATGTGAAAATAACGGTCTCCGTTTCAATGTTAATAAAACTAAGGTTCTGGTATTTGAAAGGAACAAAGAAAGAACAAAGTGTGAAATATGCGTAAATAAGGAATGCCTAGAACAGGTGAATGAGATTGTATATTTAGGCAGTGCTTTATGCCGGGATGGAAGATGTGATATAGATGTGGACAGGCGAGTCGCTGCCGGATTGGCCGTGATGGTGTCGGCCTGAGAATACGCCACTTTCTTTCTTCCCGTGGGTGTTGTTAGAGACGACTATGGTAAGCTCATGACAATATCAATGGCTATCCACACACACAATATACATAAAAAATATCTTCACGCTATTCCCAATACAGAAGTAGACAGAGGTTTAGACAAGCGGCAATAGCCTAATGGATTAGGGTGCGGACTGCGAAACATGACGTCGCAGGTTCGGGCCCCGCCATTCGACTATTGACGTAAACCAACTCCAGACACAAGCATTGCAGCTTAATTGGAGTGGGTAACAGGAATACTAGTAATGTTATTTGGTAAGGCTAGTATTATTTAAAAAATATAGTCCTTCCGACGCACCTTCCAATGAAGACATTATTAGGAACAGCGGTGGAATTATCTCGAAAACCACAAGACCGAATTAAGAGGACAGGACCGGACAGTATCTATGGCGCAGCAATCGCCGATCCGCGTGGCGATGACAGCAAATATTTATCATGGGAGAAGTCTATGTCCAAAAATGGATTTTAATAGGTCAAGATCAAATTGGTACGGAATTTAAGCAGTTGTCCTACATAAAGGAAACAGCTCAAGTGAACATGGTCATGGAGAGATTACCTCACAAGTATATTCTCCAGAATCGGCGCGGGCCGCTGACGTGATGACCAGGGAGTGAGCTTCTCCGGACGAAGAGATCTTCACCGTTGAGGACTCGGTCAGCTCCGTCTTGTTCTTAAACCTAAAGTAATCAAATCAATTCATATCATTTAGTTATCGAAATAAGAATGTATATTCGTTTACCGATCGTCATTTTTTTAATTAACCACCATTTCGTAGTAGGGCTCCTTTAACGGAGAAGAAACAGGCGAAAGAAACTCCGCAGGTATCCTCTTTTTTTTGGTCAACCTTTTTTTTATTGATACAAAAATAGGATATGATATTTTCTAGAAATAGCTTGGGATCACCTAATTCACAGTGTTTACTGTCGTAAATATTAATTGTAAAAAATACCTTCATGCCATTCCCAATACAGGTATAGACAGAGGTCTTTTATGAGGAGAAATTTAGAGCACAATTATGTCCTTTCGACTCTCCTTCCCCCGAAGATATTTTGTTGGGACAACGTGACAGGTGGTAAGCCCGTCTTAGGTACAAGCAACCGATAAAAATCGTAAAAGTTTTTTGAATAACCTCATTGGTACGAGCCTGCCACCTGAGGATTAAACTCGGGTCTCTTGACTCGGATTCCGATCACTCAACCACTCGGCTATCGTGACTCAACAGAGGTCTAGATAGTAAAGTCCTTTCAACCCACCTTAAACGAAGATACTTTTTGGGACTACTAGTTGGTGAGCCTGTCACTGTCTGTACGTCCAAGCTAAAGATATAAATAGCACATATGTTTTGAAAAAAAAAAAAGAACCCATTGGTATTCGAATTCCGATCACCCACTCGTCTATCGTGACATTTGACAATGTCAAGATAGAGAAAGAGACTCACCATTTGACGGTGGGCGCCGGGTCGGATTCCGTCTCGATCTTGAACGTGACGGTCTCCTTCTCCTCGCAGACCCTGCTGCTGCCCAGCTTCTTCACGATCTTCGGCGCGGAGGACACGTGCCACTGCCAGAAGTCCGAGCACTGGCTCACCTCGTTCCTGGACAATTGACACCAAGTGGAGGTGCTGAGGGCACTGAGACGACGCACGACTCGTCAATCCGCTCGCCAAGCGTGGCGTAAATGACAAACCCTCTTTCCGGGAGGGGTCTTTGACCTGCAGTGGACTTTTACGGGTCATGTAATGTATGTAAGATCGCGGGGTTCGTATCCCGCTCAGTTAGTCGAAATTAAAAAATAATCTCTTTAATTTAATAACAAATGTTCACCATAACTCATATGCTTTAAAATCCTAAAAAATTGTACAATTAATAAAAAAGAAACTTAGCTAACATTCTTCGAAATTCTTTTTATTTTGTTCTGATGGCCGTGCTTCCTTCTGACGACGTCAGAGTAAAGAAAGAGATACACAGGACACAATTATAAGCACGAAAGAGATAGAACATATTTATAACGATGCAAAGAAAAAACTCACTTAGCTACAACCGAATAAGATCCAGTGTCGGTTAGCTTGGCGTCCTTTATCGTGATCTTGTACACTCGCTCGGACTCCTTGGCGATGACAATCCTCTCGGAGCTCCTGACCTCGGCGCCATCTTTGTAGAAGGTGACTTCCGGCGCCGGGCTGCCGTCCACCTCAACCGTCACGGTGTGCGTATCGCCAACCTGATTGGCGATACATGCATCGATAAACCGTTAAGCGCCGATAGCCTGATGGTTTTGGGGTGCGGACTGCGAAACGTGATATCGCAAGTTCAGGCCCCGCCATTAGACTTTTGACCCATGCATTGGTGCTTAGTTGGAGTGGTTAACAGGAATACTAGTAATATTATTTGGCATTGCTAGTATTCTTTTTAAAATATAAAAAAGAAAGAAAGGAAAAGATAGTTATAGAAAAGGAAACAACGAAGGCACCTCAAACATGCAGACTCGAGACCACGTCGAAAGTTGTTTTATAATAAAATGATATAAATATACGTTATTCCCAAAACTGGGGCAGTTAAGTTCTTTTGACCCACCTTTCACCGAAGACATTTTTTTTTGGTTCAAAGTGACAGGTGGTGAGTCTGTTTACGTCTTTATTCGCATATAAGTTTCTTCAAAACTTATATACGAATTATATCTTTGACTTGAACATATAGACGCCGACGGGCTCACCACCTGTCACGTTGTGCCGTAAATATCTTCGGTGTAAGGTCTACCCATGTGAATCACGTGAAGATAGTTAAGCTTACGGGAACGTAAAACTATTTAACTAACTTCTTAATTGAAGCGGATGTTATCACGATCTGTCCTTAATTCTAAGGTTCTCATCATGCTACCAAAAGTGCTGACAGTATTTTATATAATACTCTGCTTATTCAGCCTCATCTAGTTACTAGTGCATATTCTAATAACCCTGGAGTCTTGTAAGTCACGATAGCACAGTGGTTGGGTGGTCGGAATTTCGAGTCGAGAGACCCGAGTTCGATCCCCAGGTGGCAGGCTGGTACCAATGGTTTTTTTTTAATTTATGTACGAATTCCATCGTTGGCTTGGACATAAAGGCGGCGACGGGCTCACCACCTGTCACGTTGTCCCGAAAATATCTTCGGTGGAAGGTGGGTCGATGGGACTCAATTGTCTAGACTAGACCTCTGTCTACCCCTGTATTGGGAATTGCGCGAAGATATTTATTTATTTATCTAGAGTCTTGTGGTTGCATAACGTTTTGTTAAGTCGAAAGCAATCTCCGGCCACTCACCATACAGGACTGGTTCTCGACCTTCCTGATGGTGGGCGCGGCCTTGACCAGCAGCTGCATGGTGGTGGTGTCGGCGCCGAGCTCGTTGCTCGCCGTCACCTCGTACTCGCCCGCGTCCGCCGCCGTCACGTTCTTGATCACCAGCGACATGGACTCCTCGTCCTCGTGGAGGAACCTGCGGTGGGGCAAATGTCGAATCTGATGGCAGCTAATGATCTGACACGATGACAGTGTGTAGGAATATGGTCACGCCATTTCCACAACCGTAGGAAGTAGAGGTCTAGATAATGAAGCCCTTTCGGCTCACTATTAACCGAAGATAGTTTTTGGGATAACGTTACAGGTGGTGAGCTCGACGCCGTTTTCATGTCCAAGATAACGATATAAACCGTATAAGAGTTTTGAAATAACCCCATTGGTACGAGCCTAACACCCGGGGATCGAACTCGCGTATCCCGGCTCTAATTCCGATCACTCAACCGTTCGGCTATCGCGACTTCATATTCTATTATTTTAACTTTATATTTTTTTTATCAAATTTTGTATTGGAAAATCGTTTAATTGGATGAGTCATAAAATGGGTGTTGGTAATTAGTCTTATGATTACCTCATTCACAAAACCCGTTTGTAACATTCCAGGCAGTCGAAGCCTTGTGTCGAAAAGCTAGTATAAGCATATAGATAAGCTGTAAGTAAGAAAATAAATATAAGTCACGATAGCCGAGTGGTTGGACGGTCGGAATTTCGAGTCGAGAGACCCGAGTTCGATCCCCAGGTGGCAGTACCAATGGGCTTTTCAAAACTTATGTACGAACTACGTCGTTGGCTTGGACATAAAGACGGCGACGGGCTCACTACCTGTCACGATGTCCCGAAAATATCTTCGGTGGAAGGTGGGTCGATGGGACTCAATTGTCTATACTACACCTCTGTCTACCCCTGTATTGGGAATTGCGTGAAGATATAAATTTATTTATCTAGAGTCTTGTGGTTGCATAACGTTTTGTTAAGTCGAAAGCAATCTCCGGCCACTCACCATACAGGACTGGTTCTCGACCTTCCTGATGGTGGGCGCGGCCTTGACCAGCAGCTGCATGGTGGTGGTGTCGGCGCCGAGCTCGTTGCTCGCCGTCACCTCGTACTCGCCCGCGTCCGCCGCCGTCACGTTCTTGATCACCAGCGACATGGACTCCTCGTCCTCGTGGAGGAACCTGCGGTGGGGCAAATGTCGAATCTGATGGCAGCTAATGATCTGACACGATGACAGTGTGTAGGAATATGGTCACGCCATTTCCACAACCGTAGGAAGTAGAGGTCTAGATAATGAAGCCCTTTCGGCTCACTATTAACCGAAGATAGTTTTTTGGGATAACGTTACAGGTGGTGACCTCGACGCCGTTTTCATGTCCAAGATAACGATATAAACCGTATAAGAGTTTTGAAATAACCCCATTGGTACGAGCCTAACACCCGGGGATCGAACTCGCGTATCCCGGCTCTAATTCCGATCACTCAACCGTTCGGCTATCGCGACTTCATATTCTATTATTTTAACTTTATATTTTTTTTATCAAATTTTGTATTGGAAAATCGTTTAATTGGATGAGTCATAAAATGGGTGTTGGTAATTAGTCTTATGATTACCTCATTCACAAAACCCGTTTGTAACATTCCAGGCAGTCGAAGCCTTGTGTCGAAAAGCTAGTATAAGCATATAGATATGCTGTAAGTAAGAAAATAAATATGAGTCACGATAGCCGAGTGGTTGGACGGTCGGAATTTCGAGTCGAGACACCCGAGTTCGATCCCCAGGTGGCAGTACCAATGGGCTTTTCAAAAACTTATGTACGAATTTCATCGTTGGCTTGGACATTGTCACGTTGTCCCGAAAATATCTTCGGTGGAAGATGGGTCCCCTGTATTGGGAATTGCCTTAAGATATTTTAATTTCAATTCTAATAAGAAAATGAATAGCGCAGTGGACATTTTAAATACGGTACTGCACTGACTTGTGTCGCGCGTCGGGCTCGACGAGCCGCCCGTCGTGCTTGAAGACGACGCTGGGCTTGGGGTAGCCCCGGCACTGCAGTTCCAGCACCGCGGAGCCGCCCAGCGCCACCGCCGCCCGCCGCTGCTCCACCACCAGCGACGGCCGCTGCGGCTCGCGGTGCAGCTCGTGAACGGCGCCTGCGTTCAGACTTACCTAGCTCTACAGACTCTATAGACTCCATGGAGTAAGCAACTCGTTTTTAGTGCGGTGTATACGCTTCCAGCTCGTGTACCGCGGCTGCGTTCAGACTTACGTAGCCCAACAGACTCCATGGACTCCATGGAGTAAGTAACTCGTTTTTAGTACGGTGTATACGCATCCAGCTCGTGTACCGCGCCTGCGTTCAGACTTACGCAGCCCAACAGACTCCATGGACTCCATGGAGTAAGCAACTCGTTTTTAAGGCGATGTATACGCTTCTACAGCAAACTCAAAATCAAACTCAAAAAATTTACATATGTGTGTGTATGTATATATGTATTTATGTAAATGTAGGTATTGCGCTTGTATATATAGATATTAATATGGCGTTATATTTTTGAACAACATATTTTTTTATTGTACGTAACCGCCTTCAACATTTTCTCACTCCCTAAGGTTGACAGGTAGAGAATGCTCTTAGCATTATGTCCGCCTTTTGATCTTACATTATGGTAATGTTCAATAAAGAATAAATAAATAAACTCCCAATGTGCAAAGCCTGTATTTTTTTTATAGAAAAGGGAAGCAAACGAGCAGGTGGCTCATTTGGTGGTGGTGAGTCATTACCGCCACACATGAACGCTCGCAATACCAGAGGCTTAGCAGACGCGTTGCCTCCCTTACTGTGCCCCTCTCCCCCAGAATTGGGGGAGGGCCTCCGGTTACCTGCACTCACCAGACGAAACGCAGAAGTTTGTCAGACTTCTACTTCACGCCGGTATTCTGTGAGGTCGTGGTGCTTCCCCGGTCGAGCCGGCCCATTCATGCATCAACAAAACCTCATGCGTGGCTCTACCACTGTTAGTTTATACTATAACACATTGATTATACTTTCGTAAACTAGTTAAGAGCACGTCTGTACTCCGTCGCAGATAGCGTACGACTGAGTGAAGAATACATATTTCGCCACGCAACTCCAGTGTGTTTTGGCGAACTTTACAAATTTTTTCGATTTTTTTTTCAAACATCGCGGTTTCAGCACTTAAATTATTAATATTATGTATGTGTAACTTAATGTAAAGCGTATGTAACAATTTATCTTACATATATAAATCGTACATAAGTTTTGAATCATTAGCTGCTAATGGCAGTCAATATAGTATAGTTGATTGCAATTAAAAACAAATCATTTTTTTCATACAAAAGGCAACGTACCCTGCACGGTGAGCTCGGCCGAGCACGAGATGTTGCCAGTGCTCGTTTTGGCGACGCACGTGTAGAGTCCAGCGTCCTCGGGCTTCACATGCTGGAACACCAGCGCCAGGGAGTCCTCGTCTTCTCCCAAAAGTACCTGCGAATAAAGATATAGAAAAATTTAACATCTTAAATTAATACCATTCGTCACGATAGCTGAGTTGGTTGGGTGATCGGAATTCGAGACAAGAGACCCTATCCATGATGGTAGGCTCTAACCAAGGGATTTTTCAAATCTTTATCAATAAATTAACGATTTATATCGTTGGTTTGGACATAAAGACGTCACGTCACGTTATCCCAAAAAGTCTTTGGTGAAAGGTGGATCGAAAGAACTTCTTTATATTTTTTTTTTCAAAGTAATATCTGAACTGAAAACCATTTACTTGTTTCATTTTATTCTCGGGTTTAGTTTTATTTAAGGTGTGTAGTTATTAAGTAAGAATATACCACATCGTTTCTTACCGTGTTTACTTTATAGTAAACAACCAAGAGAAAAGCTCTAAAAATATAATAACCTATCGACAAAGGGCAAGATAACAATAACGAAAAATACTAGAACAAAATTCAGAAGACTGAACAGGCAGCAGTTTCTATGGTGCAAGGTACTGCGAATAACAATCCAATCGCCAAGCGTGGCGATCATGACAAACTTCCTTAAGCGAGAGGCATATGCCCTGCAATGGTTATTTAGAGGTTGTTTTCTATGTAATTACATATTATATCAATAGTTTGTCATGTGGTTTTAATCATTAAAGAAAACCAGCACACGACTGTACCCTCAATGTGATCAATATAGATGACGGTCAGAGGTCATGAAATAGTTTTGATCTTTCGGCACCTAATATCGACAGAATTTATTTCGAAAATTCGCAATATAGGGGATAGGGTCTATTCCGGATATTTTTGGGACAACGTGACAGGTGGTGAGCCCGTCGCCGTCTTAATGTTTCATGTATGATCGCCATTTTTGCCGTCCCCATACGGAAAAATGCAAAGCGGATAAAAATTAAGGGGGAGATTTTTTTGCTCTGATCGCAAAGTAATCTGCTTGTGTTATGAAATCAGAAACAACGATGAACCTGTCGAACCTGCGTCCTCAGAGCTGGCAAGCTACCATGAAAACGTGTGTGTCTCTGCTACTCGTCCATAGAGATTATTAATACATGATATTTTATTATTGTATCTTTTTATATATTCTTATGTTATGCGTGTCTTGTGTATTTGTATATTTGTTTTTGTTAATATACATACCTTGAATCTCTCTTCAGGGTCAAAGGGCTGCCCATCTCTCTTCCAAGTGAATGAGGGTTTTTCTCCTTTTGCCAGTAAGCCCTCACCGCCCGGGAGCAGTTCGCCGAAGATATTTTTATCATCTGTAACGAAATTTTCACTTAAAGTAGTAAATAAATTTGCGTCTGAAATATCAACTTGCATCAAACATACATCAATATATACCAATTTTGAAGAATTGGCCAAAAACTCAGCGTTTAAGGAAAACATCCCGAGGCCTCCGATATGATCTTAGAAAAGTGATTTTTTTATGAAGAATACTAATAATGCGACATAACCTATCTAGTATTCCTGTTGACTATTCCAAATAAGGCAATGCGTGTGTTGGGGGGTTTATGACAACCCTAGAATGATCAGCTCGAACCTACGGTATTTCGCAGTCCGCGGCCAATACTGGTTAAACAAAGGTCTAGACAATTAAGTCCTTCGACCCACCTTTCACCGAAGACATTTTTTGAGACAATGTTACAGAGAATACGGCCATGCCAACGATATAAATCATTCATAAGTTTTGAAAAATCCCTTTGGTAGGAGCTTGCCAGCTGGGATCGAACTCGGGTCTTGTAGCTCGAATTCCAATCAACCGATCACTCGGTTATTGTACATTTTCTAATGCCCTTAATGTTTGAAAAATACAGCAAAAGTTCTACCAATTCCGTATCCTACGTTCTGATTAGATCTCATTCCCTACAATCGGCATTTCACAGGCTTTTACTTTACTTTGCTGATGAGATTCATAACTCATGCCCACCCTCTATAAGTGTGGAAGGTCCGGCAGCCCTCCACTCGCCTTCTAAAGCGTCACACCACTAGGGTACCAGCAATTACACAACAATCGTTTCACTCGCAACAATATTCATAGAAATGAGATCAGGTTTAATGTCACTGGGTCGTTTTTTTTGTTCCATAAATACCCAATTGACCAAGTTCTGTATTTTTGCCTTAGTTGCGTAACCGCCGAAGGCGATTCCATATCTTTAGCCGCGTCTATATTTAGCGGACGAGTGTACTAATAAACAAACACTGGAGCGCGTCCAAAATACGTTTCGTTGAGCAATGTAAAGAGAACAGGACAAGATATTTCTTAACAAGTAATTAGTAGACTTGTTAGAGATTGTAAATTTATTCATCTTGAAGCATGATGCTTCAATGATCATGCCTAGATAAAATAGCCATAAACATTGTCAAGTGTTACGATCCTTGTAAACATTTGTCGCTTCCATCAGGACCATTATTTCTTTCATACACACGTCAGTTTAAAATGAAAATTGCTCGAAGAAAGATATCAGAGTATTCTTCATCTCCTTCTACGTGCAATATTCTCTCGTCTTCACATGTGATTCTCGGCCTATCTCGATTTATATTTTTCTCTCGCTGTTCATCTTTTTCTCTCCTTCGTACGAGTAGAGAATTTATATCATAGTTATTTGTAAATTAATTGACACAGCCATTAATATTTGTAACGTCGTCCTATAAAATGGCAGTCACACATCTCTGTTGCTAACATTTTAAAGAGTTTGTGTAGAAATATTCTTTCGAAAGAAAGAAGTAGAAGTTTCGAAAGTTCAGTAGAAAAGTCTTTCGGAAACCACATTTTTTTTGTCATTCATAAGACACAACGACCGAATTTAGGTAATGGAATATCTCTAATGTTATAAAAAAAAGGTCGTCGTTCCGACGGTTTTGTCTTTCTTTTTCAGAGTACAGATGTATATTATGAATAGAAATTGATGTTGGGAAGGAAACCGGGTTTCGACTCACTCTGGCCGAACCTTCACGGCCGTCTTCTAAATTGACGAGTAAAAAAAGTAACGAGGGATTCGTTTTGATAGTGAACATGATCAAACATAAGAGGGATACTTCCCTGATGGAGAAGAAACCGGCGAAAGGAAAAATCGTAGACATTTTATTATTTTTTGACAAAGAATACCAGTGGCGCTAATAACATTTCTGATATGCTCTAAACTAAGCTCCAATTAATGCATTTGGAGTAGTTCACAATAATAGTCAAATGGCAGACAATTAAGTTCTTTCGATCCACCTTTCACCGAAGATAATTTTTTAAGATAGCCTGACAGGTGGTGAGCCTGTCGCCGTCTTTTACATCTAGGCCAACGACATAAATAGTAAATAAGTTTTTGAAATAAACCCACTGGTACCTATCACTTGGAGATTGAACTCGGGTCTCTGAATTCCTTTCTTTCACCCAACCACACGGCGATCGTGACTTTTTGCGTTTTGCATAATTCTAAATGACTTATGAATTGAATTCGATTTAAATATTCAAACAAGAGATAAGTTGAAATTTAAATATTAAGACTAAGAAAGATATCATCGTATATAATTATGAGTGGTGTGTGTGTGTAAATATTTTGTATAATTACTAACTTACACATATTTGTAAACTTACAAAGGATTTCCTTAAAAGCAACACAGATAATATCCAACAAAGTAAACTCACCGACAACTGTGACCCTGGCCTCGGACTCCACGTCGCCGTAGACGTTCATGGCGCGACAGGAGTAGGTCCCGGCGTCGCTTTGGTTCACGTCGGCTATCACCAGCTCGTAGCAGCCCCTTTCTGCGCGCGTGCGCACAATCGACACGCGGTCGCACTCCGAGCTCGCGACGATCTCCTCGCCGTTGCGGTAGCTACATCAATCAAGTGTCCAAGTTAAGTTTATTTTTTTTATGCTCACGCAATGGTCCATACTGGGGTAGGCAGAGGTGTGGACAATGATGTATTATGGATCCATTTTACAACGGAGCTTATTTGAGACGTGGTGAGCTTATTGCCGTAAGTTAAGAAATGTTTGTGTGGTAACGGCGTGAGAATAATACCACTTCTTTTCTTCCCGTGGAAGTTGCAAGAGGCGACAGATGGTAAGTCATTGACTACCGTTTTTTGGAGGGATAACCATCTCAAAAAATACCAGAACACAATTAAGTAGACCGGTGACAGGCAGCAGCGTCTAAGGTGTGGGGTGTCTGGTACTGCTATCCGCTAGGCGATAGCTTAAATCATTGAATACAGTGCTAGACTCCTTCTCTTCTTCCTAAGAGCCTTCTGGGGCAGTACATCTGTGGGATCCTAAGCTACAAATAAAAGGCTTTGGTCTGTATTGTATATATTAGGACATGTATACAAAAATTGGTAATAATTAGGCCGAGTTCGATCCCCGAGGCACGTACTCATCGATTTTTTCGAAATTTATGTACAATTTACTTCGACGAGCTTACCACCTGTCAAGCTGTCCCAAAAACAATGTCCTCGGTGGAAGGAGGGTCGAAAGGCTTAATTGTCTAGAACCCTGCCTACCCCTTAATTGGGAATGGCGTGAAGATATTCCTTAAGGGTGAAAATGCTTCTGGGGCCTTATTCTTTCAAGATGGTTTGCAGATGTTATGTTTTGTAGCAGCCAGTTATCATCCACCAGGAATAGTGTAGATTGTTTTCAACTTACTCTCTTAAAAATTATAAAAAAGTGTCGTTTTGTCTCTGACTAAGAGGAGCTGAAGAGACTAGAGGGATAACGAATTTTTTAACGTCAGTTTTGTATTTTATTTTTATCATAAACATTCACATTATCATTTTGATAGATATTTGATATATGCGGTAGATGGGCAAAAATCGACAACCTATTTCCTCTAGAATATTAAATTTTTAACACTTTAAACTTTCTGCTAGGTAAAAAGCTACTACGTGTAGGAGTGAACTCTAAAAAATTCCGGGAATTATGGGAGCTGTCCCTTGTCCTACAGTAGACTTTAAAATGCCGTTCTATTGTCATTATACATTGATTTGTATTGTATATTGAAAACCTATGGATTGAGGCCAAGCAAAGCATGGTCACAAAGATACAGATAAAGTCACGAATACATAAATTTCTTTTGATAGTGTATTTATGTAAATAATTTTTGAAATCAGAAACAGTATGACGTAAATGAAAAAAGCTGCGTTCTGCGTTTCTGCGTATAAATCCCTTTTAATGCCACGTTTTTGCGAATAAAATGTATTGAAAAGCTTGTCAAGTGCTCTTTTAATAGTAAGACTAAAGTCACCAAACTTATATTTAGACTATTTAGACTATACGATATAGTTCTTTACACCGACACTTCACCGGAGCTTATATGGGACAACGAGACAGGGGGCGAGCTTGTCGCCTTCTAGCATCCACAACATACAAACATTTCATATTCAGAACTCAAATGAACCCTTAGCGAGATTCGAACCTTTAGTTTCGAAGGCCGGGTCACTAACCAATTATTATATTTTATGATGCAATTTTTATTGTATTGTCTACATGCTTCAAAGAATGTGAGTAATAAAGATATTTAAAAATTTAACTGTGTATTTTAATGTGTGTAGGATATAAAGACGGCAACGGGCTACCATTGTCACGGTACGGCACAGGTCGCGGGTTCGAATCCCGCTCGTGTCAATTGATTTTTTTTTTTAAATTATCATTAATTTAATATTATTTTTAATTTAATAGACAACTCCATAGGGTAAATAATAATATTTCAATTACATAATTAAAATCACAAATATAATAATAAAATTAACTTATTGTTATTTCAAACGACGTTACTTCAGTTGGCCCAGAGCCCAGTATTTTAAAGGTTACGAACAAGCGAACAAAAAAAAAACTTACACGCTGGGTTGTGTAACGAGTGACAGCAACAACAATCACCGATAATTTTAAATTTTTCACAAACACATTCCACAAGATTCATGTCACATAACCTAACCCAATTAAAATGGTGTTTGATCTGGAACCAGTATAAGCTATAGAAGCTATTATAACTATTGAATAAGGTGGTATTCCACTGACACACTTAGTCAATCAAAGTGACAACAAAGTTGGCACTGCGTTACGGCTTCTTTTAGACTCGAAACAATTATTAGCACAAACAATAGTATAATTCACAGTTAAATTGTTTTCCACGTACTACGTAGCTCTGTCTCTTAGTAACTAAGCCTCGTCTGGCCGTATTGGCATTGTGTTTGAGGTGACTGCCCCAAGGAAAGTGCCAAAATAACAATTGAGTTGAACGTAAAGTCATTTGGCTCTAACAGAGCTTTACGGGCCGCTGATAAACAATTCCGCACAATTGTTTTAGAAATTGGATCATAACGCAGTAACCTAGATTGAGGCATTAAAAAAGTTGCAAATAATAATTAATTTAAATTAATATGGAAATTGTGCGCGTAACACTGAAATTAACAGTGAGCTTAAAGATAAATAAACGGATAAAGAAATGGTATTCATAAACAAGAATACAATGAGTATAATAACTGATGATCAATGAGCTGAAGCTATAAAAGAAATCATTCATACGGAACTTTTCTCTTTAAGTAAAGATGTACTCAAGTAAATTAATTTATTTATAGAAAATCTTTCTGACCCAGCAAACGTTGTTTTGCCATATAAAAATAGGGGTTGATCGTAGGGTGGTGAGAATTCAGGATTTTATGTATTTTTTAATGATATCATAAAAAAAAAAAAAAAAAAAATTAGGGTTGGACTACCTTTAACATTTAGGGGGGTGAAAAATAAATTTTGTCCAATTCTCAGATCTCCCCAATATGCACACAAAATTTCATGAGAATCGGTTGAGCCGTTTCGGAGGAGTAAGGTAACTAACGTTGTTACACGGGAATTTTATATATAAGATTAACTTATTTAATAACATATTTTATATATAAGATTAAAGCCTGCAACTCTACCCCTCTTTGCTGTTTTGTTTTTCCTTTCCCTTTCTCGAATCCTTTGTGGAAGGTAGCCAATTCACCTACTAGGTGCCCTGATGTTTCGATGTACAATCTTACAATAAGGTCAGGTCATATAAAAATTTTAAACTATATCCTATAATTCTTTCTTAAATCCGACTTGTGAGACTCAGATTTTAGATATGTTTTTTATTATAGAAGATGTAGTAGAAGAAGTATATTAAGATACTAATAAGAATAATATAAAATATCTTCACGCAATTCCCAATACAGGGGTAGAGAGAGGTCTAGTCTAGACAATTAAGTCCCTTCGACCCACCTTGCACCGAAGATATTTTCGGGACAACGTGACAGGTGGTGAGCCCGTCACCGTTTTCATGTCCAAGCCAACGATATACATACATAAGTTTTTAAAAGACCCATTGGTACGAGCCTGCCACCTGGGGATCGAACTCGGTCTCTCGACTCGAAATTCCGACCACCCAACCACTCGGCTATCGTGACTTATTAAATGATATTATTAAGATACTGATATAATGAATTCGGTTTATAGCAATAACTATTTTTATATACCTAAAATGCAGAATCTTAACTTACAATTTAACCGTCGGGTTGGGATCGCCCTTGACTCGGACCATGAAGCGCAGATACGTGTTTTCTAAAATCTCTGTGTCTTTCAGCGCTACCAAAAAGTAAGGCGCATTCAGAGCGTTTCTTTCTTTCCTTTCTTCAGGGGTAACTGCAAGGTTTCGTAAGACTACATTAGTAACGCAAAAACAACAGAATACAGATTCTTTTTTTAACTAATAAATAAACAGTATCAAGAACTATTATCAAACTAATAGAAACAGTATCAAGAACTTTAAAAGATTATTCATTATTCAATCGTTGAGGTATAAAAAATTAAGGTAGAAGTAAATAAATTAAATTCAAAACGAAATTTATGATTGCTTTAAGAACTGAGTGTATTAGCATATTCGCATAGGTTAGCCTAGATGGATAAACCTTCAAATCAAGAAGCTCTAGAGAGATAGAGAGATAAAGCGATAGGGCCAAATTGAAGGAGGTGCTATAGGACATGCAACCATGTATTCTTCTAGAGTTCAGTGCCAAATGCAGGAAAATTACGGGGCCAGTACAAGTGACAAGGAGCTACGAGTTATATGCTTTACGATGTTTTAATTGGTGATATCGCTTTGATACGTGTACATGCAGATTTAAAAAATAATAATCAAATATAATTATAATCTCTGCAATAAAAAAAAGTATTATTGTGAGTTGGACTTGATCGAATTGATTGCCTGAAATATCATAATGGATAATAATTTTCTAATAAGAATTAAATAAATAAATTAAATATCTTCACGCAATTCCCAATACAGGGGTAGACAGAGGTCTAGTCAAGACATTTAAGTCCCTTCGACCCATCTTCCACCGAAGATATTTTCGGGACAACGTCACAGGTGGTGAGTCTGTCGTCGTCTTTTATGTCCAAGCCAACGATATAATTTGTACATAGGTTTTTAGAAAAACCCATTGGTACGGCCACTTGAGGATCGAACTCGGGTCTCTTGACTCGAAATTCCGACTACCTACCACTCGGCTATCGTGACTTTTTCTAAAAAGAAATATCTATAATTCTATTCATTTTGTTAAGTACTGAAGTTGATAACTATTTACTTCTAAACATATCCTCCATTCAAAAATTTTAAAAAGTTTAGAGGTTTCTCTAATCTCCTCCATTGCAAGTTGGTATTATACTACCTTGTCAGATATTTTGAATATTTCGAAGGCATTGGGACTTTCTTACGATAATTATGTACACTAAAGTCACTACTGTGAATCAATCCCAATATTCAGTTGCTTTTTTTTTAATTTCCTGATAATAGGTTTTTCTATCCTACCTAATTGAAATAAGTCAGAGGAAGACCTTTGTTCAGCAGAGAACTCTTGACTGGTTGTAATGACGACGATGGTTGTATATACTTTAAATCCTAAATGTTCGATCAAGTCCTCAATTACAAGTCATTAAAAAAAAAAAAAAACACTCACGCTCCTGGACGACTAACTGAGCTGTGCAATGGGAATTTCCTTTCTCGTTCTCTGCTATCGCTGTGTAAGTGCCAGCGTCATCTTCTCTACAGTGCATCAGCAGCAGCTTGAAACTGCCATCAATGGAGGTTATGGAGCAGCGGTCCATCAGCCGATCGTTCAATGGCTTGTTGTCCTTCAGCCAAGTCACTTTCACGTCATCAGATTCGAGAAGCGAGCAATCAAACGCCGCATTTTCACCCGCTGGGGATTCAGGTCATCGTTACAATTACAAGGGTGAATTCGTACGGTTCTTTGACATAACGCATGGAATATAATACGTCATTATTTAAAAGGAAAGAATTCAATAAATTTAACTTATTGTGAACATGTCTGTGCGAACCGTACAAATTCTCTTTGGACATGGAAGCGTTAGAACAATGTAATGTGTAAGTTAAGTAACTAAAAGCATATGTACAAGCTGCTAAGGTGTTTCTACTTCTACGATTGTCTATCCCATATTTGTGGTGTACTTACGCTCAATGTTTTGCCCTTCGAGGGTCTTCGTGAAAATCGGTTTCCCGTCTAGTGTTTCAGATTTTGAAACAGACTTTGTTGATTCATATTCACCCGTTACAGAGCCGTTAGACAAAAGTGTGTTTGAATATTTTCTCTCATAAGTGGACTCTCCGTTTTTAGATTTTTCGTATGAAGATTCTACTCTTGCCCCGCCTTCAATTGTTTCACCTTCATAACTTGTATCAATACTGAATCTCGTGTTACGACTATCTTTCTTTCCTTTAATATCACGTCCATATTTAGAAGCGATACTATCGATTTTACTAGTTGTTTCCAATGAAGACTCAATTTTGTTTCCGCTTTCAATCGTGCCTCCTTCATAGTTGCTCTCAATACTGTATTTAGATGAAACACCATTTCCATTAGTGTCAATGCCATATTTGGATGCGATGCTGTCAATTTTACTTGAAGATTCAAAGTTTGAGTCAATGGCGTATTTTGATGCTCCTTCTGCCTTACTTTCATAACTAGACTCGACACCGTAAGCACTTCCTCCCTCAATTTTAGCGCTGGCGCTAGAATATTTAGATTCGTATCTGGAGGAGTTGACTCCTTCCACAGTTCCGCTTGTCTCATATCTTCCACTCTCTATTCTTGAACCACTTTCACGTCGGGAGTAAGATGACAAGCTGGTGCCGGTAGAAGATTCGTATCGACCACCGCTAGAAAGCTTTCGCGTACTACTGGAATATTCTAAAATAAAAAAATATAATATGAAGTCACAAGATCATCTTGTGATGCCTGTCAACGCAAAGCAATGGGAAACCGTCTTAAAATATAATAACAATAATAATTGGTAAAACTTTGGTTTTTGAGGGGCATTATTGGAAGAATTAAACACCATTTTTGCGACTAGTATGGATTGGCAGACGTTTTTGAGAAAAATTCAGATTAAATAATTGGAGATGTCATGATCAGAAATCAAAACACAATCAATCAATCAATAAAACACAAATCAATCTGTGCTGGCAATGGCAGCTTATTATCTATCACAATAAAAACAGTGACATGATTCGGTTTTCATAATTTATATAATTTTAAAACATAATTAAACTGACACATACAACATTATAAATCCAAATATAAAGAATAGCAAAATAAAATACCTCCAGATAGCCGTGAACTACGACTATTATACTTCGAAGACATCTCGTCCTCAACGTTTTCTACCGTTGTTACAGTTTGATTATTTGTAAAAACGATGTCTTCAGAATCAACGCCAGCTGCGCTAACGTTTACCGACTTTTCGTCTTTGGAGTATGTATTCTGAGGTTGTGTTGTTAATGCTTCACCAGTTGACGTATCTTTATTAAGAGTATTAAACTCGGTAGAAACAAATTCTTCAGTTTCTTTATTAGATGTTGTGATTTCTGTATTGACTTCTGAAAATTCTAAATTAGTAGTATTTTCTACTAATTGTTGTTCTTGCTTGATTAATTTTGCTGATGATTCCTCCCGCTCTTTGAGTATTATCGTAGAATCTTCCTTATTTATTAATCTTGTTTCCGTACTATCACAGTCATTGACTGAACTCGGTTCATTTAACAACAGTTCTTGTGCAGATCTTGTGTCTTTTGAAGATACTGAATGCTCCGCTGCTGCTAGTAATGATGTCTCTCTATGAGTAGATGTTGTTTCAGTTAATATATCCTGATTAATAGTAGTTGCCGCCGCTGTTACATTCGATGATTCAACTTCCGAAACCTGTCGGGATGATTTTCGTATAGATTTTCTTGTATTTTGTTTAGATTTACTTTCTAGATCAATATTTTCAATAGGCGAGTTTGTTTCAACAGATTCTGTGCTATTAGTTTGTTTAGACTGAAAATTATTTTCAGTGTTCGTCACTGCTTCTTGTTCAGTGCAAACTTGATGAGATATTTGTGATGACTGTTCACCTGAATCACTTTCTAAAGTAACTGTTGTAAGTTTTGATAGAGACACTGTAGATGATTCTTCTTGAATGAACAATCCTGTATTTGGTTTGTCTAGCTGCAAAACTTGAGGAGAAACAATAAAAGTTTCTTCGTTTTCAATATTAACTTCTGCTTTAAAAGTAGCAAAAGAAACTTCTTCTCCTTTTTCTAATATTTTACTTTTCGATAACTCTATATTTTGGTTACTTTCTTTTACTTCCTCAGATTCGGTAGTATTTCCCCTAGATTTGCTATCTAAATGAAAATCGCAAAGCTCAGTTTTTTGTACAGTCACATTCGATTTATTTTCAAAATCAGTAGTGACTCTACTGTTTGCAATACAAATTTCTTCTGCAGTGACTGATTCGCAAGTTTGAGTAACAGATGAAACCTCTTGAATTTCAGACCTTGCAACTTTTGTGGCTTCAGTACTTTCTATAGATGCTTTCCTTTTCGTTTGTAACACCTCAAGCGATTGTTCTTTTGTTAAAAATTTAGTTTCTTCAACTTCTTCCAGTTTAGATCGTTTTTCTTTATTTTCTTCTTCACCTCCTACTCCAGTCTGGTCAGAATGTTGACGTTTCTTTTGATTCTCTTCGTTTTCTGGGGACAGGTAGTCTGATGCTGATTGTTCTGAAGATAAAACTTGGAGATCGTCTGCGGCGTGTTCAGCTAGTGCAACTGCAAAACATATTTATAAATAGAACAACATGAAAACAACAGTTGAACATTGGCAGCCAGCGTTACATAGTAACAGTTGGGATATATATTTTTTAAATGGATTCAGTTTAAAAATGGTATATATTTTGTTTTCACTTATTGAAATTGGTTTGTAAAAGTTTATGGAAGCTAACAATCAATAGCGTGTTTGTTAATAAATTTATCTACAAAAAATCACCAACGTTCTCTGATGATATTCCTGTTATTACTTCATATTTTCTTGTACTAATCACTTTTATTATTTCCATTTATATTTTACAAAAAATCCTATGTAGCAGTCAGGTCGTCCTTTGTTATCTAATCAAGTATTGTATACGTACTTGAATAAGTCACGATAGCAGAGTTGTTGGGTAATCGGAATTCCAGTAGAGAGACCCGAGTTCGATCCCCGGGTGGCAGGCTCATGTTGTATGGGTGTTTTCAAAAACCTATGTACGATTTATATCGTTGAATTGGACATAAAGACTCGCTGTCTTTGTGTTTTTCTATGTCCAAGACAACGGATGTAAACTGTACAAAAGTTTTTGAAAAAAACCCATCGGTCCGAGCCTTGGGGATCGTAATCGAGTTTCTTGACTCACCCAACCACTTGGCTATCGTGACTCTAAAGGTAGGTAAAATGTTATAATATAAATATTCTATTTACTCCGTCCTCCATGTTTACAACGTAATTTTCAATCAAATTTATCCAAATAAACCCTTCATGCATTTAAACAAAATTCAACAAACAATCATATTTGTGTATTTCGTAATATAAAGCATCTATACACCAACGTTATTATATTTCAAATGATCCCAAGATTCACCCGTTGGCTTTTTATTACCGATGGTCAGATAGCATGGTTGGCACCCGTAGGATGATAAAGCACTCTATTGTATTGTTTATAGTTTGCGACCAGCTATATTCGCCAAGTTATTACATAATATAAGCATTGCAGTATTTAAATTCTGGAATATGGATCATTTTTTGGCATTTGGCGGAGTCGACAGTTACGACTCCCACACGGTATGAGATTAAATGATCTATTTATAACTTGGCACGAAAATAATATTAGTAAATATAGAATTCTGTCAAAGAGTAGACCAACTTACCGACGTCACTGGAGTGCTGTCTGATCTCTTTGAGCCAGTTGACCTTCACCGGCTCCTTGTGTGCCGCGAGGATGAATACCAGCGGGGGTGATATTTGACGCAGCTCAAATTTAAGCTTATCTGTTGGATAGTCTTTGACTTCAACTTCAGGTAGCTGCGAAAGAATTTTAAAAATCATCACTATGTATTATCACTTAAAACTTTACTTACTTACTTATTTACTTTACGCTACTACTTCTACTTCTTATGAATATCTTTTACATATAACTTTATTTTTTAAATTAATTAATTTTACAATTCATGCCCAGACGAAATTAGAGATGACGTCAAGTATCACAGCCTTTTTCGCTTCCATCAAATTCATCATTTCCATCATATGAGCTCGTAGGACTATTACTTTTGATCGGAGAAACTTAGTCTCAAATCTTATATGTTTTTATTTTATTATTCACTTGCTTATTGCATTTATTCGTTCCCGTTCGTTCCTAAATTTCTTCAATGTGCCTTAACCATGAAAGCCTTTTATTATCTATTTTAGGGAGAAGATCATCTTTCAAGCCAGCAAAAGTCCAAGGACTCAGTGAAAATCAGTGCTGTATTTGCAGCTAATGCTGAGTGAGGGCCTTTTTGTGTATATGCTGCAATATAAAATGTACGGCTTGTCAAAATTTAAATTTTTATTTTTTATTAATGAAATAACCTGTGTAATGTATTGTTTAAGTAAGTTGTATTGTTTTTTTTTTTTTTTGTAAAATGCTGTTGTTTATGCGCAAATATAGTTATTCTATTCTATTCTATTCAAAAGGAACGTCAGAGAATTAAATACTAATTGCCTATAAATCTCTGCAGAGAGAGTTCCTTTTTCTTAGTCATCGATTCGTTTCCTTACCTAATCGGAAACGAAATGATTTGATTCCTTATACGGCAGGCTTGAAAGATGATCTTGTCGCTAAAATAGATAAAATTATCGATAATGTCGATAAAATTATCTTATACACGTTTCGGAGATGCAGCAGTTGGTTCAGTCACAACTCTCAGCATCCTTTTCTCGATAATAACAGAAACATGCAAACCTTAACGTGCTTATGTGGCTTGAATTCTTTTTTTTTTTTAATAAAACTATGTTTCCTCACCTTGATGATATGTTTAAGTACAAAAACTGATCTGTCTTCCTCGATCCTCTTAACTTTGCAGATCAAGATCCTGGCCTTGAATAAAAACAAGTATCTTTCTCTCGACTTCCCGTCCACGGAGACCGTGAACCAGTCGTGAGTGAGGAGTCGACCGAGCTTGTAGATGTTCCCACGGTATCCTTCGATGCTAGAGATGAATTTGTTGTCGGTGGCGCGGTTGGGGACACCAAGGAAAAGCTCTAGAGCGTTCTGGAGGTCGGTGCAGTCGTCGCCGAGGCGTTTCGAATACTTCACGAGTTCCTAAAGGATAAAGTTCACGTTAATAATAGCTTAAAACATTTAAATCACGATAGCCGACTGATTGGGCGACCGAATGTCACACAGACAAGAGTTCCGAGTTAAATCCTTAGGTAGCTTCGTATCAAAACTAATATACGATTTATATCGCTGGCTTGAACATAAAGACGGTGACAGGCTCACTATCTGTCAAGTTGTGTCAAAAAATGGTGGGGTGAAGGGACTTAATGGTTTGGACCTCTGTTTACCCCAGTATGGAGTAGCGTGAAGATATTTTTTTGAAACATTTGGTCAGTTTGCATTTTCACGCAATTTGCCATGCAATATATCCTACATATATTACATGGCAAATTGCGTGAAAATGTCTATTGTTACACTTCTACTTCACGCCGGTATTCTGTGAGGTAGTGGTACTTCCCCGGTCGAGACAGCCCGTTCATGCAACAACAAAAGCTGATGCGTAGCTCTACCACTCTTAAAGCTTATTTGGAATAACCCATGGAAGAAACAATTGTTCATCCTTTACGAACCAAAAATTTACTAAACTTATTTATTTTTTCTCTTTTCACGAATCAAAACAAATGCCAAATCAAAATAAAGTACGTCAGCGTTACGAATGCACATTAAGTGACTGCAGATATTTTTAAACAGGAATTTCATATAAATAATCCCGAATCAGAGTCTACGTAATTCAGTTGTTTACGATTTTGGTTCTTTGCAGCGAATACGTAATATGGAATGTTTATTGTGGATTTTGTGGCCAACAGAAAAGAAAATTTCTAGCTGGAATTAACACGTCGCAATATTTTGTTATATGTATAAAGTATTCATGTCTACTGAACGTATATTATTAAAAAATAATATGCTACAACACGTGTTGCTAAGTCCGAATGATAATAAATTGATCGTTTGAAAATCCCGATGACGTTAGGATAGATACATAAATTAACAGCACTTCAGTTTTAGATCTTGTGGCTTGGATATAAATACGGCGACGGGCTCACCACCAATCACGTTGTCTTCGTTAAAAGGTGGGTAGAAAGGACTTAATTGTCTGGACTTCTGTCTACCCCGTATTGAGAATGGCGTCAAAAACCTTAAATGGCTACCGAATTTAGATTAAAATTTGTAATCCATTAAATTTTTAACTATGCAAACATTATAATGCTGTTTGTTTATTTCGACGGAAACAGCGCGGCGCTGCCAGCGCACCGTGTTTACGCATTCCGTTGAACAGATCTATTACACATAATTATTAGGTTATCTATACGAGATGAGAATATTATATATAAATACATGCATACACAGATAGATGGGGAAAATATCACATACTTTGCTCTGATTCCAAATTAAGCAGCTTCAGCACTTGTGTTATGGAATCAGAAACAACGAAGATACCAGAAACACCCAGACCCGAGAAAATGTAGAAAGTGTTTTCTACATTTACCCGACCCGGAATCGACGTCAGAGATGGCGACACCATGAACACGCGTGCGTACGCCACTAGCCTACGAAGGTCTTCATAAATGTTAATATTGTATTGCGTCGATTTCAATTAAGTACACGTTACTAGACTCAGTAGGAGAAAAATTGGAGCGGTCTATATAGCGTAAATATTATTCTTTTTACAACTATTTTACTTAATTTTTTTCAATTACTCTACACGCAATTCCCAATACAGGGGCAGACAGAGGTCTAGTCTAGACAATTAAGTCCCTTCGACTCACTTTCCACCGAAGATATTTTTGGGACAACGTGACAGGTGGTGAGCCCGTCGCCGTCTTTATGTCCAAGCCAACGATATAATTCGTATTTGAAATCCCATTGGTACGAGCCTGCCACCTGGGGATCGAACTCGGGTCTCTTGACTCGAAATTCCGACCACCCAACCACACGGCTATTGTGACTGAACAATTACTTACAATAACTCAAAAGTTCAAGACGTCTTTTGACTTATGCTCAGTTTACATGTCGTAAAAATTAAACCTTCAAAACTATAAACTTCGATGTATTCTATCTCATTCTCTCGCAGGCTATATCTTAGATGACGGCGATGACGCACAATTGATCTTTTATGAAGCATCTTCTTACCTTTAAAAGGAGTTGGTAATCGTTGATCCTTTGTATGGGAAGCTTAAGGTGTTCAGCAAGGCCTTTGTCGTCACCGAGCTTGTCTGCAATGTTCTGTGGACAATAGGAATTTATGAGTGGTTATAAATAATGTTGTATCGAAAAAAGTCTTCGGTGGAAGGTGGGTCAAAGGGGCTTAATTGTCTGTACTAGACCTCTGTCTACCCCTGTATTGGGAATCAAGTATAGCATAATTTTCTGTGATATATCTATTATTCTATGATTCTACACATGACACCGATCAGTATAATCTTGGAGCTATCTAAATACAAAATATTGATCACCAAAGTAGTTGCCACGATGGCATAGAATACATGCCTATTAACAGAAATTATTAAATAAAAACTTTATAAGAAGGGTTATTATAAAATATTCATGATGAATATATTAATGACAGTAGCCCCTGGAAATGAGGTGATCTCTCCCAACCTATTTCCAGAAAATATCACATCATATATTATAATTATATAATACTGACCGAAAAAGAGGATACCTACGGAGCTGTGTCTTCTACGTTAGAGGAACCTTATTACGAAACCGTGGTACGGTGGTAGATTAAAACTGACTATCGATAAAAGAATGTACATTCTTATGTCGGTGAATAAATGATTTATTTGATTTATACTAGTCTAACTTTCTGCCTGTTTTTTTTTGTGGCGGTAGCCAGAGGTCTAGAAAATGAAGTCCTTTTGATACACTTTCTTAGCCGCTGAATTTCACCATCGTACCTAACGGCATAGTCAAAAATTCCATCAACACTATCTTGATACTTGGCATTCCACCACAGTGCGTTTTTCGCTGTATTTTCTGCCACGCACTTGCACTTTATGGAATGTGCTGCCGTCAGCGGATTTTCCGGACCGATACGACTTAGGGAGCTTTAAGAAAAGAGCCTATACCTTTCTCACTGGCCGGCAACGCATCTGCTATGCCTCTGGTATTGTGGATGTTCATGGGCGGCGGTAATCACTTTCCATCACGTGAACCACCTGCTCGTTGGCCTCCCTTTTCTATAAAAAGAAGCCTATCGCCGTCTTAGTGTCCAAGGTATCAGAACAATATACTTACATACTTTTATATTTACATAGATTCAGTACCAACTAGGCTATTGGGTCTTCAGTAGTTCCCAAGATCTCATTTTATAAGCTTATACGTGTATTTACTTTACAAAATAATACATATCTGCAAGTTATTCTCAATACTGGGGTAGACAGAGGTCTCGACAATTAAGTCTTGTCGACCCATCTTTGACGACGACTTTATGAAAGGCGGTGAGCTGGTCGCCGCCTTGGTGGCCAAGCCAATAATATAAGTCGTACATAAGCTTTAAAAAAACTCACTGGCACGGACCGACCACCAGGAGATCGAACTCGGGTCTCTTAAATGGAATTCCGATCACCCACCACTCGGCAATCGTGATTTTGTTACCAATCATATCAAAATAATTATACCACAACTTATGAGAAGAAGTATTTCTAATCAGCAATCAAAATGTCTAGTCCCACTTCATCATCTTAGTTCTTTAGGTCCATATTTGAATGACACAACCTTTGATACCAATTTGTAATATCTCATATTTATTTAACTTACTAATAGCATTTCTGGAACGGATGGTCTAGTTTGTTTGGCACGAGTTCTAATTCACTTTATTGCGCAAAAAAAAATATTTATTTTAATCATGTTAACTAAATCAGTAATATGGTAATATGTTTGTAATGAAGAATTATTTTAATAAGCGCAAATAAAAAGTCACGATCCGACGAGACCCGAGTTCGAACCCCAGGTGGTAGGCTTGTACCAATGGGTTTTTCAAAAACTTGTGTATATCGTTGGCTTGGACATAAAAACGGCTACGAGCTCACCACCTGTCACGTTGTTCCGATAATATCTTCGGTGGAAAGTGGGTCGAAAGGACTTAATTGTCTAGACCAGACCTCTGTCTACCCCTGTATTGGTAATTGCGTGAACATATTTTTGAGAGTATTAAAACTATATTGAGTAAATAAAAAACAAAGTATGAAGCAAATAAGTCACGATAGCCGAGTGACTCGAATTAAACATGACTCCATTGATAATGTCAACCGTCATTCCCTTTCCATCAAATGGACGATATTTATTCTTACCGAATGCATGCAATGAAACCTGGCTTCCGTCCAAGCGATTGCTCTAATACGATTGATTATTTCTTCTTGAATACGCCAATAGAAAGATTTATTAGTTTGCCAATTGCTTTAAATTTAATTAAGTCCACGGCAATTTGATTTTACTATCTAATGATGTTATTTGTAAAGAAATTATTTCAGATAAAAAGGTAAAAAAGCAGCAAAAAACCGAAGATCGGAAATGAATTTGTTTTGCTATTTTTAAAATTAAATTAAAATCAAACTAACACTCCTCCTGATGGTAAGAAAGTACTATTGCCTAAGTACATGTACCAACTACAAACGAAGATGGATATATATCTCATTGATTATCGCTGATATAACTTAAATATTACCAAAGATTTTTAATCTTGTTATTGACTAGTGTATTTCCTAACTTAATGAAACGCAACAAAATAGTACTTGTCTTTAAATTGGATAGTTGAGAAAATTCATAAAATTTCCGTCCCATTTCGGTGTGGCCTACCGTAAGTAATTTTTTTCTAAAAATAAATGCTCATTGTTCATTTTTTTCATTATAAAACTTATAAGTTATGCTGAACTTTTTGTTATTAAAGAGAAAGAATACGATAAAAATAATGTTCATTAATTTTAGTATAAGAAAAATTTTAATAATAATCAATTCGGAGTTATAAAATAACGTACTACATCAAACGCGGATGTCAAACTGGTGTCGAAGATTTTACAGGCCTGAGGCCTGGGCAGAGTTTCGTGACATTGTGGGTGTTTTTTGTGACCTTGCAATGGTTTTTAATTGTGTAGATAATGGTATTTACGTTTTAATATTCAAATATTATAATGTTCGCGTTTCACTTGCACTTAAACAATAGCCTCATGCATCTTAAACCGGCAGCAAAAGATAAGATTCAATTGTATAATCATAGGGTAGTCTGATAGAGATGGCTGTCCCTCAAGGTTCGATGTTCGGACAATTTTTGTTTTAGTCTATAAATTTGAAATCGAAACATAACATTTGTTACAGTCCTTTGGGCGGTAGAGATGGTTTGGAATGTGGTACTGATCTAGGCGACTCCTAAGTAGCTAAGGAGTCTACCACTTTGAAAAAAGCCGTATGTTACGACTATCAGCCATACACGAATATCACTTCTTTGGAAATTAAAAGTTTGTTCGCTTCCTGGTAGACTGATGCAAGTCGTTACCAAGGGGAGGTTTATGATGTCGGCATATGACAGAAAAAATATCTCCAAAACTATAGATTAAATTGACTAGTTAGTATTTGTTACGTATATACTCATGATAGTCTCTTTGTAGAAAATTTGATTCATTGACATGATTTATCAATTTATATTCACATCAACTTATTCCTTAGTTTAATAATTTTTACTTTAATTACCTGTGTGGTGTCGCGCATATGGCATTAATGAAGGTTTAAAGTGAATGTGTATGTACAAAAGATTGAAAAAATATCTCTTTTCATATTTTAAAATATTATAACTATTTTAGAGATGTTATAGACTAAAAACAAGAGCATGGTTAACTTGTATGATGTCGTAAATTCAAGTTTATTTAGGACTGGATGTAAAACAATCATAAATACAGCGAAGTACATTTGCAAATGTTGTAAATGTTGCAGTAAAAGTAAATCCCCGCGTGAATAAATTTAGAGGGATTTGAAATATTATGCTGAAGAACGTTTGCCGCGGGGCACAGTTGTGGCGCAGAACTTGGTACGCCAAGTACGCTTTATAAGCCATAAACATAAAATAAATGAAGACGTGATTTTCGTACATAAACAAACTATGTAAATTAATATTTAAATACAAATCATATAATATAATGCTCCAGTCCCAAAGCAGCTACTTGTTATGGAATTATTATTATTTTTTTATAGAAAAGGGAGGCAAACGAGCAGGTGGCTCACGTGATGGTAGGTGATTACCGCCGCCCATGAACACCTGCAATACCAGAGGCATAGCAGATGCGTTGCCGGCCTTTGAGAAAGGTATAGGCTCTTTTCTTGAAGGTCCCTAAGTCGTATCGGTCCGGAAAAACCGTAAATTAGATCCGACACGATGTAGATAAAGTGTTTTCGTATTTAACCCGTTTGCGAATCGAACTCGGAAACCTCAGAGTTGGAGACAATATGTCAACCGGTGGGTACAGCACTTTCCCACAGAGGTCGCTTAAGTTCAGAATAATGTTCTCGATTCGAATGATCGATTCAAGAATCGAAAGAAGAAGAGTACAAGTACTGTCCATAATTTTTAACAACAGTTATATATTTATATAACTGTTGTAATGGTTTGTTAAATTTTACATTATTATTGCATGTTAAACATTATGGACAGTACAAGAATCGATCTTTCTAACACTCCAACCTGGCGTAATAATCGACGAATACAAAGTAGCCTATGATTATAACTTGCCTATACAGGATATTCCTTTCTGGCTACAAACCTTAAAATTCTTTATCCAAAACGAATAAAGCCCAAATAGCTAGTGTTTCATTCGTTAAAAGATTATGTAACATTCTATTTCTGACGATTATATAAAGCTTTTTATGCTTTTTTGAAAGCATACCTTTGAAATCGACGACAAAAATAGTACCAGATCCAAGTGCTTTGGAAACTAGGTCAAGGTCACCGAGCGTAGCTCTAAAAGATCAACGCAGATCTAACGCCGATATATTCCCTCCCGTATAACCAAGCGCCCACGCATACATCAGAAATAAACCAGACGAGAACTTGAAACACAACACCGGCGCGTCACGTTGAAAAGCTTTTCGTTCTCGATACGAATCGATCAAAACTAACTGTGGCGCCCGATTAGGGCATTCGATTCGCGAACGTCGCGATTCCTACCTGGGCGCTGGCGTCACAGTCGGTATGATGATGGTGCACAGTTGGCAAGTTCACAGGTCACAGATCACAGTCACACACTTCACTCGGGCGAGTGGTCGAAGGTCGTGTTAACGCTGGAGCGTGCGAGGTGGTCCCGGCCGCGGCTTCCGAGCGACTGTCCGCTTCCAGGCCCGGTCCGGACCGCCGCTATAGTTAGACCGGCGCATCGACGATTTTTAGAGGATAACGCAATTTCACCCGTGACGTTGCGGTGTTAGCTCACGGCCGGCGTCTCCCGCAAGGTCGGCACGACAAAACAAACCTTGAGAGCATCCTTTTCGGGTTTGATATCTCGGTTTCTGTATACACACAAGTGGTCCAGTGGTTAGCGCAGCTGGCTGCTCCCACACGATATCCAATTCGAATTTCATTCAAAATGAAAAGCAAAAAAGCGAAATACATTAGAAGAGTGGTTGGATGATCTTGATTCCAGTCGGGAGATCCGAGGTCGATCCCCAGAACGACGACTCGTACTAAACCATTTTTTACGAACGGAATTTTCTACACTAAACTAAACCACGATGTAGTACTAGAATAGCTAGAGTAATATGTTTACTAGTATTGGGAAACGCGAGTAAAAATATAAAAACAATTGTACCTGCCTGTTGTACTTGTGTTTCTGTTCCTAGATCTGTTAGTATACTATATGCACCTGATATTATCGTATCTCGGATTTCATTCAAGTTTAATAAAGGCGATGGTAGCTTTAATAGCTCCTGCGATAAATACATAGAAATTACTAACTATGTATATATCACTGCAAGGCTGTAGGGTGGTTGCACCAGGTCGAAATACCGATAAATAAAATGGAGTAAAAAGTGATTAAGATAGTAAATTATTTATGCGTATTATTCGAAACTATATGGTTAACATAACACATACTTTAAGACCACTTGTAAGACTAAACTGCTATACTTATTGTTAAATGTTTGAAATTCTGGTTTTTCTTTCTTTCTTTGCCGCCTATCTAGAGTCCACTGGTGCATATAGGCCTCCCCCAAAGATTCCCATAAAGTACGGTTCTCTGCCACCTCCATCCATCGTCTTTCCATAGCAGATCGTCACTCGTTCTACACAGCGATTGCCTAAACAAGGTTGTCAGTCGAGAACCTTTTTGCCCATACGGTTTTTTGCAATGGGTCGATCACTTAGCTCGTTGAATTGATACTCTGGTTTTAAATCAATGTAACTTACATCAACTTACAAGATTTACTTAACTTACAAATGTAACTTAGAAGAGTCACAATCGTCGTAGGGTGATCTAAATTCGAATCAAAAGGTCCGAATTTTATCCCCAAGGCTACAAGCCTTTTTGAAAAAAGCCAATGGGTTTTTTCAAAAACTTACGTACGATTTATACCGTTGTCTTGGACATAAAGACGGCGACGGGCTCACCACCTATCACGTTGTGCCAAAAAATGCCTTCGATGGAAGGTGGGTTGAACGGACTTTATTCTCTAGGAGCTCTGTCTACCCTTTTATTGGAAATGGCGTGAAGACATTTATTTATTAATCAAACAGCGCCATCTGTCGACTAAAGTACATGTATAATGTATGTTATTATCACGACTCTGTAATTATAGAGACTAGTCACACAATTGAAGTTAAATGTGCTTTTATTTGTGGATCTGACTAAGGTGGGGGCGAGCTGAGGATGCGTAGGATTGTTATTCGGGGACTCGAATCGTCGACAGACAGTCATACGTAAAGTATTCGAACTATTTCCAATACAAAACTTAGTCATAAACAAATTAATTTTTGTATAATAATTACTGTTCTCGATCTTCATGTAAAAAGTTGTCTATGTATCTAAATTACAATTATTGAACCCTTATAATATTATATATAATATTAATACTAATACAGTATTATATAAAATATTAATAGTAGACCAGGTATCCATATCAAACTCCTTACAGTCTAAAACTACATTTTCTCGTTATACTTAATTATGTATCTACTGTACGATACATTTTTGATCGGATTATTATTAAATTTTTTCAAAATATATATTATATTGTGAGGGATTGACACGCAAATTGATCACATGTTCTTCGAAAGTAAATCTCGGAGTACCTCGACAGTAAATCTCGGAGTAACATTCGCGGTGTATATTTTCTTCACCATTGGTTCTTCACTCATTCGTTCAACGTGCCCAAGTTATTAGAGAACGTCCTAATCCATTTTGTTATAAGATCAACTTTCAAGCCAGCCATTTTGCGTATCGTTTTCAGTTGGTCAAAGTAAACAATACGTGACAAATTTTTGCAAACTAACTTTTTTTTGAAACGCTTAGCTTTGGACCATTAAAGCGCTCTATCGTCTGGAGCAATATAATAACATTAACTACCGACAAATAGCATTAATTACCGACAGAAGAAAACATTGCTATTTCGAGGTGCGAGGTGTCTGGTATTGTGAATAGCAATCCACTAGTAAAGTTTCAGGTAATGGCATATCTCCCTAAGGCAGAGGCTTATGTCCTACCTAATAACCGTTATCCTACATACATACATACATACATACATACATACATACATACATACATACATACATACATACATACATACATACATACATACATACATACATACATACATACATACATACATACATACATACATACATACATACATACATACATACATACATACATACATACATACATACATACATACATACATACATACATACATACATACATACATACATACATACATACATACATACATACATACATACATACATACATACATACATACATACATACATACATACATACATACATACATACATACATACATACATACATACATACATACATACATACATACATACATACATACATACATACATACATACATACATACATACATACATACATACATACATACATACATACATACATACATACATACATACATACATACATACATACATACATACATACATACATACATACATACATACATACATACATACATACATACATACATACATACATACATACATACATACATACATACATACATACATACATACATACATACATACATACATACATACATACATACATACATACATACATACATACATACATACATACATACATACATACATACATACATACATACATACATACATACATACATACATACATACATACATACATACATACATACATACATACATACATACATACATACATACATACATACATACATACATACATACATACATACATACATACATACATACATACATACATACATACATACATACATACATACATACATACATACATACATACATACATACATACATACATACATACATACATACATACATACATACATACATACATACATACATACATACATACATACATACATACATACATACATACATACATACATACATACATACATACATACATACATACATACATACATACATACATACATACATACATACATACATACATACATACATACATACATACATACATACATACATACATACATACATACATACATACATACATACATACATACATACATACATACATACATACATACATACATACATACATACATACATACATACATACATACATACATACATACATACATACATACATACATACATACATACATACATACATACATACATACATACATACATACATACATACATACATACATACATACATACATACATACATACATACATACATACATACATACATACATACATACATACATACATACATACATACATACATACATACATACATACATACATACATACATACATACATACATACATACATACATACATACATACATACATACATACATACATACATACATACATACATACATACATACATACATACATACATACATACATACATACATACATACATACATACATACATACATACATACATACATACATACATACATACATACATACATACATACATACATACATACATACATACATACATACATACATACATACATACATACATACATACATACATACATACATACATACATACATACATACATACATACATACATACATACATACATACATACATACATACATACATACATACATACATACATACATACATACATACATACATACATACATACATACATACATACATACATACATACATACATACATACATACATACATACATACATACATACATACATACATACATACATACATACATACATACATACATACATACATACATACATACATACATACATACATACATACATACATACATACATACATACATACATACATACATACATACATACATACATACATACATACATACATACATACATACATACATACATACATACATACATACATACATACATACATACATACATACATACCTTGTTAGACACCATCCGACTGCTCATAAAGGGTGCAAAGCTCCATTCACCATGTTTCCTGCATTCACTCTTCTTTCAATATCACTCTCACACTTTCCATCTCTTGTGAACTTTGAACCCAGATACACAAACTCATTCACCTGTTCAATTTGTTCATCTCAATCACTATATTGCAGTCTGTCATGACCTCATCTCTTTCAAACACCATTACTTTCGTCTTCTTTACATTCATCTTCATCCCCTTCTAACAAAATCTTCACTCATAGCAGTTACCATCTCCTGCATCTCCTCGGCTGAAGACGCAAGTAATACTTGATCATCAGCATAGAAAACATTTGACGAGTAACTCATTCATTCTCAACCCACTTTCATTCTCTTTTAAATCTGTCAAGCAATTGTCCATAAACAGATTAAACAGCCACGGTGACGCTACACATCCCTGTCTAACACCTTTTCGATATTAAACCATTGCTATTTCGAGGTGCGAGGTGTCTGGTATTGTGAATAGCAATCCACTAGTAAAGTTTCAGATAATGGCATATCTCCCTAAGGCAGAGGCTTATGTCCTACCTAATAACCGTTATCCTACATACATAACTATCTAATGGTCAGTACCTAATACTCCGCTTCTGGGCATAGTTCTTTAGCAGCGTTGATGGGATCCCTATCACGTTGCTCCGAACAGGCTTCGTAAAAGGGGGGTCAAAGGGGCTTAATTATAAACATCTATCTACTCCAGTGTTGCGAATATGTGTGTAGATAAGAAAAGCAAATTAGAGGATTGCCCACGATATCGCGTTGGAAATTGACAGCAATCATACGCCGACCGGCGAAGAACTATTCTAGTTTTTGGCCATCTGCCTAGAATCCGCCGTCGGCGCCGCTCTCCTGTGTCAACGCGATCTTTGCCGAGGCGAATGCCGATAGACTGTACCGGATACGACTTTTGAGAGCTTGTAACGAATTTCTACACTACTAGCTACACCCCGCGGAGCCACCGGAAGTTTAATTTAAAATAATTCAAAAAAAATCCTCACGCAATTCCCAATACAGGGGTAGACATAGGTCTAGTCTAGACAATTAAGTCCCTTGGACCCACCTTCGACCGAAGACATTTTTCGGGACAACGTGAAGGTGGTGAGCCCGTCGCCGTCTTTAGGTCCAAGCCAACGATATAATTCGTACATAAGTTTTTGAAAAACCTATTGGTACGAGCCAGCCACGGGGATCGAACTCGGGTATCTTGACTCGAAATTCCGACCACCCAACCACTCGGCTATCGTGACTTTTTTAAAAGAATTCACATTAATAATAAATAATTTAAAGCAGTTAAGATTTTTTCGTTTCATCGTAATATTCTATCTGATCTTTGTCTTTTACTCGTCTTTTACTTTACATAGAAGGCTTCCTCAAGAATTGGACTATCAAATGTGTCCGAGGTTAGGACGTTTGAAGTATGTACTTTTAGAAGAAGAAAAGTACATATATTTTGTCATGTGTAGTATATATTTTGCCCGCCGTTTAACTCTTAACCGGAACCATAATTTTTTTTCTAAAATAAAAGGCTGAATTACTCCTTATAACATTAGGTATCTGCCACTAAAAGTACCGTTGAAATCGGTCCCGCCGTTTCAGAGATTAGTCGGAACAAACAGACAGATAGACAAAAAATTAAAAAAATGTTATGTTGGTGTATGTACCGTATATATTGATATACATGTAGTAATAAACGGTTATTTCAATATTACAGACACTCCAATTTTATTTATATTTAAATTTAATCTATACAATGAGAGTGTATTATTGATATAATTTTAGTATAATGATGTATAGAGGTGCAAAATGTTTGGTACAACGATTGCCAATCCACTTGCCAAGCGTGTTCATTAAGGAAAAGAGTCGTTTAAGATGATATAGAATACTACAATAATATCTTGAAAAATATATTCACGCCATTCCCAATACTGGGGTAGACAGAGGTCTAGATACCACATATCACTTAAATGCACACACTTAAAAATTCCACCTTCCGAAGCAATTTTTGGGACAGCGACAAAGGTGGATAAACCATCGCCGTCTTTATGTCAATGCATTTGATAGATAAATTTAGAAAATGTAAAGATTTAAATGTAAAGAAGTGAAAATTTTGAGTTATTTACCTTTTTATTTAGGAAATAAACTATAGATATTGAATCCTATGAAACAACGAGAAGAAATATTTGGAAAGCACCAAAAAATAACACTCTCATACGTTGTGAATATTTTGGTTAACACCGCCATCTGTTATCTAATGGAGAAATGATTAAGCAGGGCTTTCATTGACATAGACTTTGCTCCTAACTCTTGTAGGTATTTTGTGTTGAATAAAAGCTGATTTCATTTTAGTTACTAATGCATGTACGAGATGTCGCTGTCGTAAATTCTGTTTGAAGAATAGCGTTAATTATTTTACGACCTCAGTTCAATTGAAGAAAACATCGCAAAGATTATCATAACTATTCTCAAACGAAGTGTCTATGTTTACAAAACAGTGTTCCGAATATTTCAAGAAGTTTGAAATTAAATAATTAGCTCACCAAGACGATGTTGCAATAAATATTTTCACAAGGAGCTAAAAAATGAAAATTTACACACACTCCGTCGGCAAATTTCCTCACTTTCCTTTGTGTAAAGGAAAGGAGTTGCTACTTTTGGACTATAATACTGTAGTATTGTTTTAAAAATAAATAAAGTAAAAAATAAAAATTGTTTTACTTTATATTTAGATTTACAAAATTGCATCTACGTCAGGACATCTTTTTAAGTAAATAAATACTTAAAGACTCTAAATTGCACATTCTGTCTAAAGGAGAGCATAAATCATAGTCAAGCAGATTTAGATCGGTATTACATGATGACCAGTCCTTAGAAACTTTTTTCTGAAGTTATAAACGTTTTATTCTTGCTGTAGATAGAGCTTTAGGACCTGGTGTTGAGTCTTGCTGAAACCTGGTTACGCAACTGTTATAAATAGTAAATTAAATATAGAACATATTAAGGGCATAATTTAAAAGTATCTTGACACCTGGGCCGCTGTTTTGATACTTTTTCCACAAAGAAACGATTCACTCACTCCTTGTTAGCTAGTCTAACACTGTGGCTTCAGCCAGAGTAAGCTTCTCACGAGCTTTGAGCATTAAGTCTCATTAACCAGTAAAAGTCTATTGTAGTACAGGGGCCTTTCGTTTTACATACATACATAACAGCCTATTAAAGTTCACAGCAGGACATAGGCCTCTTCCGTAGCGAGAATTTGCCACAATCGCCACGTTTGGCGGATTGGCGATCGTAGTACCAGACGACTGGCACCTCAGACACTGCGTCCCATCTTCGGTCTGAATAATTTGGGCAGATATTTTTAGAAATGGTTATCCTACCATCTATCAGTTATTGTTACAAGGCCTTCCCTTAGGAGCATATTTTTGTTTCATTTATATATTTTATTTCCGTAATAGCAACGCTTGAAAAGCTAATTGGCGCAGGACCAGATAACGCAGCTTAGAAGCTACTGCACGTTACCGGTCTATTTAATAGCGTCTGGTATTTATCGAGGTGGTTATTTCGACATCTGACGGAAGCCATTTACATGGCTCTCCACTGTTTCTACGACACCCACGGGAAGACAAGTTGGTATAATTTTTAAGCCGCAACTAGTTCTTCTATACGGCCTAAAAAGAGTCCACTGCTGAACATAGGCCTCCCTGGAAAATTTCCATAAAGGTCCACTGGTCCTCAGCCTGTAACCATCGACTTCCCGCAACATTTTGCAGGTCATGACTCCATCTCGTGGGGACTCGTCCTGCACTGCGCTTGCCTAAACTCCACTTTTTGCTACTCGCTGGTTGCCACTCATAGCAACTTGACTTTTCTTAAATGCCGCTCGAAAATATTTTTTTTTATTTATTATTCAGTAACAATATCACATTGTGTTTGAAATACATAATAATTTGCTTTATATCCAGTTTTTTAAATATTTTTTTTTTTGTTTTCAGACATATTTCCTACAGATCCATCTACTCGCTGCAGGGCGCGATTTTGACCCACTTTACATACATTTATATTTATTGAAATTTTTAAGGCTATTCTTAATTTAAATTTATTAAAATTTATTTTCTACTTTTTAGTTCGGTTTTCTATAAAAAGCGTGTTTTTTAGTTTTTTTAACTATTATTTATTTTTTCTACTCAAATCGACGAGGTTATGTTCTACCATATCAAAAGAAAAAAAAGCAATCCCGTCATCCATCGTTATTCATAGCAAATTACTAGGTTTTAAATAAAATAGATTAAAATTCATTATCCTAAAAAATGTTTTCGGTGGAAGGTGGGTCGAAAGCTTTTAAAGCCAATGTCAACATATATTCCCACCCTGTCAACCATAATATATATAATATGTTCAAGTCTGTTCCTCAATCTAATTATGTAATTTTCTATTTTTAAAAAAAAGTAACGACAGCTGAGTGGTTGGGTGGTCGGATTTTCGAGTCAAGAGACCTGAGTTCGATCCCCAGGTGGCAGGATCGTACCAATGGATTTTTCAAAAACTTACGTACGAATTATATCGTTGGCTTGGACATTAAGACGGCGACGGGCTCCCCACCAGTCACGTTGTCCCGAAAATATCTTCAGTGGAAGGTGGGTCGAAGGGACTCTGTCTACTGTATTGGGAATTGCGAGAAGATATTTATTTATATTTAATATTATATTTCTATTTTAATATCATATTAAAATTAAATACATTACAAGTTTTTTTTATTGATTTTATCATTGCAAGTTAGCTGTAAGATTTCCAAAATTGTAAAGTGCAATAAAATAAAAATAAAATACAATAACATAAAAAGGACTTGATTGTCTAGACCACTGTCTGTATTAGGAATGGGTGATGATATTTATTTACTTAAAATTCCGACCAGTTTAGGCTTACAACATCTTCATTTTATTAATACAGTCTTGAGATATGTGTTATTATTATTATTTATCTTCACGCACAATCCTTGACGGGGTAGCCAGAGAGAACAGATCGATCGTCACGATCCTTACATACCTCTTTCGCTTCATTCAGATTCATCACTTTCTTCATACATGCACGTCGAGGTATCCGAGTACTCTTGACACTCCCCTCTTCGAGCAATTTGCTCACATGGTCTTCGAAAGTTAATCTCGGCCTCTTTTAATATTAACTTTCGCGCTACTTATTTTCTTCACCATTCGGTCTTCACTCATTCGCTCAACGTGCCCAAAGCATCGAAGCTCGCCCTTATCAATTTTAGTGATAAGGTCATCTTTCAAACCTACCATAGTGCGAATCTCTTCGTTTTGCTCTCGGTCGGCCAAGGTAACGCCGCACATTTTTCAAAGAGATCGCATCTCCACTGCATTCAACTTGCTTTTATGCTTCTTCTGGCATACCCAAATGATATATGTGTTGCATACAGCTATTTCAGCAAGAGACAACAATTAAACATAATCTTTACAACTATACATATAATTAAAATTGAAGTGTCTAATTCTAAATTCTAACAGTTTTTCACTAAATGCATTTTTTTTAACATTATAAGCTAGCGTTTAACTACAATCCCACCTGATGGTAAGTGGCGATGTAGTTTTTGTTGGTAGGCACACTAGCTTAGAAAGAGCCTATTCACTCTTCTCTTGAAGACACCCACATTGTAATCGGACGGAAAGACTGATGCAGGCAAATTATTCCAGTCCTTTGCTGTACGCATTATGAACGACGAAGCAAAACGCTTCGTCCGAATGCAGGGTATATCCACAACAAAAGGATGGAAACCCGCCGTGCGGCTTGTTGTCCGATGATGGAAAGGGGAAGGGGGAATTAACTCATGTAATTCCTTCGCACACTCTCCAAAATGTAACCTGTAGAACACCGAGAGGCTGGCCACGCGACGTCTGTGTTCGAGACTGGACAAGTTGGTAGTAACCAAGTCAGGATCACTGATTAGCCGCTTGGCCCGTCCCTCCACAGAGTCCAAGGCTGCCAGTTGATATTTAGGAGCTCCAGCCCATATGTGGCAGCAGTACTCTACAGCCGACCGGACCTGAGCTTTATATAGGGTCACAAGCTGTCCCGGAGTAAAGTAACGCCGCACTTTTGCAAGAACTCCCAATCTCCTTGCAGCGGCGTTAGCCTTAGACTCAATGAACCGCCCAAAGTTAAGGTTTGACGTGATTTCGACTCCTAGTAACTGGAGGCGGTCGGTGTATTCCAGAGATACATTCTGAAATTTAGGAGCCAAGGTGAACTGGCTCCTTTTGGCGGAGAACAGACACGCTTGCGTTTTGGTGGCATTGAATCTCACAAGATTGGTATTGCCCCAGTTGGAAACTGCCTGTAATGTAAGATTCATACGCTCTACCATGGCCTCCCGAGCAGACTGTACTTGATCCTGTCTGGACTGAACACGCGCCAGATATCTCTCCACAACTGTGCTGTCATCTGCATACCCAAAGAGACCGGGCTCGAGCAGGTCGTTTATGTGCAGCAGAAAGAGAGTTGCGGACAGAACAGACCCTTGAGGAACTCCGGCATTAATTGCCATAGCCTCCAATGAGCAGCCGTCAATAACGACTCGCAAAGACCGTTCCCGCAAAAAGTCTTCTATCCAGGCTATCAGTCCAGGGGATATACCATATGAAGGAAGCTTATTGATAAGGCTAGCATGCCAGACCCTGTCAAAAGCCTTCGAGACATCGAGCGAAACCGCGAGTGCTTCACCACTGTTCTCGAAGGCCTCACCCCATGGATGTGTGACATACACTAGAAGGTCCCCAGTCGACCGATTTGAAAGTATATACGGTTAATATAAATGAAAAAAAAAATAAACATAATTGTATTATTAATTTCTTTTTATCTTTTGTCTGTCTGTTCCGACTAATCTCTGAAACCGTTGGATTTTAACTTTTCACCGTATTTTCACTGGCAGATAGCTAATGTTATAAGGAGTAACTAACGCTATTCTTATTTTAGAAAAAATGATCAAGGTTCCGCATTAAGTGTCCGCAGGCAAAGCCGCGGAGGGCACCAAGTATATATCCAATAAAATAGAACATATTACCTAAATCTAAATCAGCACTTTTGCTGAAATGGATGCAGCAATTTGACGTCACAATTTTTGTAATTTTTTTTCTCAGTATTTTGTGCAATGTCATTTTTTCTCTTTGTGACGTCAATAAAGAGAGTTCCTTTCTATCTGTATTTCTTACCTGGAAGTAGGTTTGAACGACAGGGTTATTCGCGAGCAGATGCTGGGCCCTCGGCTCGTCGCGGCAGTACGCCACGTGCTTGTCGAACTCGCGCTCCATGCGCAGAAGCGCACGCCCGAGCATGCGCGGCTCGCCAGAGTAATACCTGATGCCTTCCAACAGAGACCTATGGCGAATAGAAACACTTAGTTATTAAGTCACGATAGCCGAGTGGTTGGGAGGTCGGAATTTCGAGTCGAGAGACCCGAGTTCGATCTGCAGGTGGCAGGCTCGTAGCAATGGGTTTTTCAAAAACTTATGTACGAATTATGTCGTTGGCATGGATGTAAAGACGGCGACGTGCTCACCTCCTGTCTAGTTGTCCCGAAAATATTTTCTGTGGAGGGTGGATTAAAAGGACTTAATTTTCTAGACTAGACCTCTGTCTACCCCTGTATTGGGAATTGCGTGAAGATATTTATTTATTTTTTTAGCATTATTTTAAAGCACACAGTTAATACAGAAAATATAAACAGTAAAACAATTAGGCCAAAGCTTCCAAAATTATTTAAAAAGAGTGATTACTTGATGTTTATAAACAGTACAATGAATGACAAAAGCAGTAAAATTATTGCTACCGTATATCGGCTACAGGCTCACCACCTGTCACGTTGTCCCAAAAAATTACTCCGGTGGACCGGGGGTCGAAAGGAGTTAATTGTGTAGACCTCTAATGATTTCTTGTATTTCCGCGAATACTACACATTTAAAATAAAACGATTTTCGGATTTTATCGCGTTTCTAATTAGTTTTTACAAACTATTTTTATTTCCCGACGTTTCGAATGCTTTACAGCAACCGTGGTCACGGGGGGGGACTCAGTCACGTTTCATTTTAAATGTGTACACCTCTGTCTACCCTTGTATTGTTAATTCGGGCGAAAAATATGTGTTTGTCTATATTATACTCACGTGTTGTGAAACTCGCAGATCTGTTTGAAATTAGCAAACAGCAGCTCGCGGTTGTCGAAGACCGGCTTGGGAGTGGTGGCCTTGTCCAGCGGGCGCATGTAGCGCGCCACCACCTGCGCCATGTCCCTCCCGAACTCCTCCTCCGTCTCGATCAGCTCCCTCACCACCGCTCTGACATTCAGAATGACTTTAACACCATCGCCGTTAGTCTATGTGGTGCGAAACCAGGAAAATACGTGACCATCAATAAAAAAATATGATTATCTCGCTGACGCTATGGTCTTGGAACTCCGTACCAATGAATTGTTTTTCAAAACTTATGTAGAATTTACATCGTTGGCTTGGACATAAAAACGGCGACAGGCTCACCACCTGTCCGTAGTTACAAAAAATGTTCGGCGAAAGGATTTAACAGTGTGGAACTTTGTCTACCTCAGAATTGGGAATGGTGTGATGTGGCTGTTTTTAAGTTTTCTGTAACAAATTATGTTTAAATATAAATATCAGCTTCGACACTTGGATTTACATCTTATATTTTTTATTCATTTATTTTTTATAAGTCCTTCTCGAACTTCTAATATAACAAATCTGGGACCGAACTTCTAATACCGATAAAAAAGGGGGTAGTACTCAATAGGATAATCATTCGTAGAATAAGCAACATACATAACACCCATCGGTCTTGATTTTTAATCCACCACCGTTTTCCTTCCTCTAACGAGGTTCCGATACCGTTGAGTTCCGATTTGAACCCCCATGAACGAGTTACCTACTCTATGGAGTATAGTTACAGACGTAACCCTGTGTTTGCTCCTGGTTGTTGTTAAAGTTTTTATGTGCATACAATACATTTTCAAATATAAGAGTATATTGAGAAGCGAATGTTAAAATTTTCATTTTTTTTTATATTTTTCTATTCTTGCACTATCAAGTATGCATCTCATTGGTAAGTTATTAATGGGGTCAACAGAAATCGCCCAACCAAATGTCGTGGGCGTTGTCTCTTCGTAAATTACAGCTAAATAATCGCCCGCGAACAGGGCAGGTGACGTGGCAGCCCGCTGACCAATTATACGTAAAATTGATTTATTGCAAATTCGAGAAATATGGCATTATGGTAACAAAACTTACGCAAATAAATAACATTTTTAATTCCATTCCACTTGAAAGCTATTTGGAAAGTTATAAACTTTATAGTATAATAAACTAAATAATCACGATAGCGGAGTGGTTGGGTGGTCGGAATTTCGAGTCAAGAGACCCGAGTTGCTCAGGTGGTAGACTCCTATAAGGAGGATTCGCAAAATGTCACACATAACAAGCAGGTTATGCGACTTTAAACCGGTCACCAGTCTGCTCAATTTTAATCTGCCAATTTTTGAGATAGTTTCCTTCTGGCACCTCACGGCACTCAATATTCTAACTATGTGCCTATCTCTTACGCTTGTCACGGCTTAACCTTGAAACTGATTTGTATGAAGTTTGCTATGGATGTCGCTTGAAATATGAGGAAAAACGAGGGATACCTTTTGTCACAGAAATAAAATACTCGATAAAGGGTTTGCTTGCGTGCAAAGCTGCAAGCAACAACATTCTTAATACATGGTTTATCCAACAAAATCAGGTAATATTTTAGTCACCCTAACAAAATCATATCATATTTTGGTCACCTGAATGGTTAGTATGACTAATGCGTGAAATATTATTTCTGTCTTTCGCAAACGTTTGAGAGCATTGCTTGATGGTGCTGTGATTTGCCAAAGTACTCCTAATGCATACCCTTCAGTTCGTGGAGGTCGCCCAATTGTCAAATAAGTAAGACAAATTATGTGTCAAGTGTTATCAATTATTAAATTAATATATAAATATATATACATATATACAAATTTACGTACATTGCTTTGATCACAACAAGTAAGTAGCTAAAGCACGCGTTTTATGGAATTGGAAACTATGAAGGTGCCACAAACACTTAGATCCGAGATAATGTAGGAAAAGTGGTCTTCTACATTGACCTGTTAGGGAATCGTACCTAACACCGGGCCTTTAGAGCTGGCAACACAATGAAAACCGGTATGCAAGTCTCGTCCCTGTCCCCGGAGATCCTCATAGCAATACCACTTGTATTAAGCTTTCGTTCTAAGAAGCTAATGAACCCAGTATAAATATGTATGTCTATCAACTTTATATCGCATATGGAGTAAGGTTTCATAATCAAATCAAATTTTTTATTTTTCGAAATATATTTCAGAACATAAATTTCACTTGTGAGAAGTCACAATTTTAAACATACTACATTTACCTGCTTTTTAATGAGGTCTGGTTTTAAGGAAGTCTGACGGAAAAGAAATCAGAGGAAGAAACACCACGTTATATTCCTGATATCAGACGAAACGTAAATATACAGTTTTTTGTCGTCTTTATTTCAAACAAATGATACAATTACAAACCTTTTTAATAGCTGCAAAAAATAGTCCCAAAATATTCAAAGCAAAGTCTAAAATAAAAATTAGAGAAAAAAAAATCGAGGACTGCGATGAGCAGATTAAAGTATGATCGTACATCACTCTGTAGTTGATACACAGTAATACAAATCAGGAACGTCCGCCTTCAAGGGTTCGAACCCATACCGCGTCAGTTGATTTTCAATTAATTACTTTTGTAAAAAAGTCTTTATCGAAATTAGAATTTTTCTCCTATGGAGTTACAATTTGTCGTTTTGGTTCTGTTCCGATGACAATGCTAAACCTGACCTGTATCCAGAATAAAAAGGACCTCCTCTAAATTTGTTATAAGAAACAGCACATGTAAATGAGAGGGAAAAGTTCCTCTCTTCTGCATGTGCTTTTCATGTGAGTATTTATAGTGAACATTAAATAAATAGCTAAATAAGTGATAATGGCTGTCTTTATTTGATTGTGATTGGGACAAGTGAGAGGTTTCAAAGTGCGGAGTTATTTAGAGGTTTGGAAGGTTAAAGTGAGTGAATAAAAGCTTTGCGCTCGAGAGATTTCACGTTCTCTCATAGGTTGGTAATAAAAAAAATATCTTCACGCCATTTCCAAAACAGGGTAAAGAGAGACTAACCCTCCACAGAACACATTTTTTGGATATCATAACAGGTGGCGTGGCCGTCGCTGTTATTATATCCAAGCCAACGATGTAAAATGTATATGTTTTTGAAAAAACCCATTGGTACGAGCCTTGGGGATGGAAGTCGGGTCTTTTGACTCAAATTCCGATCACCCAACTACTTGGCCATCATGACTACAAAGGTTGATTATTCATGGTAAATAAAGTTGTCCTTAGATGGTTTTTCTAACTTAGCGCAGACGACAGGCCCGTGGTCGAAATTCTAAATATGTTTGTTGAACGCATTTCGGATATGTGTATGTAAAGCGTTTCCGCCACATACTGAAGTGACTCTGCTTTCGAAAATAAGAGATGCGGGTTTGAACCCCACTACATTTAAGCATGAATAAATGTTTGTATAAGTGAATATTTATATTTTTAAATACATATTATACAAAATTTATCGTAAACAAGAGCCCAACAACCACTAGGTTTCGCACTGCAGTGAAAAATATTTTTAAATATCCAGCCACAAAAAGTCAATTCTTACGCCTGTCTTGAGAGAGACAGTACGTATAAAATTATTTGAAAACGGCCGTAAAATATATCATCGAGTTGACTCGACTGCGACACATATTAATGGAAGTTACGATTCAGGTGAAAAGAGTACTTGGAACATAAACGAAATTAATCATTTTGGAACAGTGTCAAAATAATAATCATTTGTCATTGAAATCGTCTATAATTTTAGGCATGTTTATTTGTTGTCCCAGTAGCCAGAGAGAACAGATCGTCAAGTGTCACGATCCTTACATATCTCTTTCGCTTCTGTTAGATTCATGATTTTTTTTCATACATGCACGTTTAGGTATCCGAGTAGGGGAGCAAGAGGCTTGTTGTGACAGGGTTAAGTATTAACATACCTTTTTCAATAGGAATTGAAACTTTATTCATGATTTTTTTTTACCTAATCTTACAATTATTAAGCGCCGCGCCGCTTTATCATAATTTGAGTCCCTAAAATAAAATACAAAACGCTCCAATTTGGCGAAAATAGTACAGCTATCCAAAAATTTACAAAAGTAAAATTATACGGTAGCTGGCAACAACGAAGCGCACATACATACTAACTGCGCCGCCTGGCGGTTGGTATGTATGTGCGCTTCGTTGTTGCCAGCTACCGTATAATTTTACTTTTGTAAATTTTTGGATAGCTGTACTATTTTCGACAAATTGGAGCGTTTTGTATTTTATTTGATGCTAAAATATAACTTTTTAGGATGTTGTGTAACACATTTTTAGATTAGTAAGTTAATTTAATAGTTAACGTGACAAATATTAAGAACTATACCCTGGGGCTAGTTGAAACAAAATCTTGGGGTTTGTTGTAACATGTTACAACTAGCCCCAAGGATGCTGTAAGTTACTGTTATTATTTGTGAGAGAGAGAGAGAGAGAGAATAAGAGAAAAACAGAGCGGGCAACACATAGCGAGGACGTATACAAGACAACTGCAGCTAAAGTTTTGTAGTATTTGGAAGGCGAGTAAAAATTTCGGTCTATATCAAGAATCTCTCTACAGATACATCAAGATGAAGAAGAATAGTGAAAGTTTAAAAGTAGGCTATGTTAAGTCTAGACAAGTATTCACAGGAGAATGAGAACATAAAATGTATTCATATATTTAAGTGCGACGAAATATATTTTGGATTACCTCCTATCGAAATAAGGAAACTACCTGACCAATGTTTAGCTTAGCCTAACTTAAATAAAAAAAAATCTTAAAAAAATTAAATTAAAAAAATATCTCTCACGCAATTCCTAATATAGCTTATCTTGGTGCAAAAATTATTATATCCCCCTTTTGAGCATCAAAATAAGAGTGCTGGTCCCCAAATTTTATACGCAGAAATTCTCGCCAGTCTTTAAGGACTCCTGAAGCGATATCACTGAGCCGAGTAATATAAGTTAATAAGACTAACGTTAATGCTTTCTTTGAAACATATAATCTCCATAAACATATCATCACAAAGACACGAATTTAGCGCTGCTCAAATTGGGAACTGAGGTCACGACCGATCAAAAACCAAATAAAATAGATGTTACAATAAACCCCAAGCACGGGGTAAGTTGTAACACTTCCCTTTTTTTAATAAAAAAATTTATTGTGAAAGAATTACTGGTTCATTTGATATTTTTTCGATTTGTCTCTGTAGATGAATAGTTACATCACCGATCAAAGTTTGGTTAATGGAAATTTAACCAATACACCTCCCTCCCCTCTTCGAGCAGTTTGCCCACGTGGTCTTCGAAAGTTAGTCTCGGCCTACCTCGACACTTTTTTAGTATCAACTTACGCGCTGTATATTTTCCTCACCATTCGGTGTTCACTCATTCGCTCAACGTGCCCAAACCATCGAAGCATGGCGTTATCAATTTTAGTGATAAGGTCATCTTTCAAACCTGCTATATTGCCAATCTCTTCGACTCTCTACGTTTTCGGTCGACCAAGATACCGCCGCACATTTTACGAAGAGACCGCATCTCCACTGCATTCAACTTGCTTTATGCTTCTTCTGGCATACCCAGGTTTCGGAGTATTAAGCACCTTATTTAGCACTAAGCTTACTACTTAGCACATTTATCATAGTACTTACTTTAGACGTTACCACTTTACTTGAGACTTAGCCTGTTCATACAATTTTGGTATTTTGGTCCGTAGCCGTTGACTTTCCAAGGCTTTTACCATAGATACCTCTCACGACACTCACGGGAAGAAAGATAGCGGTATATATTTCCTTAGTGGAATTTGGTGGTATATTTTTATATGACATATACAATTATATTCATAATTTTTTTGATACACAACCGTTTCGCAATAAGTTTTCTCTAACGGAGATGAAATAGGCCGAAAGAAACTCAGCAGTTATCCTCTTTTTTGTCATTTAAAAATGGATTACTATATTAATCTTAGAATATTTAGAAACAGCGTAGGAGCGATCAACTTATTCCCGGGGGTTATTATCATTATGTATTCATTTATAAAGTTAGTCTTTAATAAATCTCTTAAATCTGTTGATAGGCAGGTTCTGGTAGCCCTAACCAAACCGCCCTATAAACGAGTTAGTTCAGTTATAACTTACTGTCTTCTGGCAGCCAGAGCTGTCTGGTCACGTTCAGGCTTCTTCTCCTTGAGCACCTGTGCTGGTACCCAGCCCTGCCGCGTCCGAAGCTCCCCATTTTCCACGTCCTCAACGACGCGTACTAGCCACCTGGAATAATAGAATTATAAAACTATTATAGACTGTTAAAAAAATATCTTCACGCCATTCCCACATTGATTCAGACAGAGGTCTAGAGAATTGAGTCCTTTCGATCTACCTTACACCGAAGACATTTTTGGGACAACGTGACAGGTGGTGAGCCCGACGTCGTCTTTATATCCAAACCAACGATATAATTCGTACATAAGTTTTTTTAAAAACCCATTGGTATGAGCCATGGGGATCGGACGGTGGTCTCTTGCATCGAGTTCCGATCATCCAACCACTCGGATATAGTGACTTATTATGATTATAGAATGTTAGGATTATAAAAGAAATATCTCCATTATTTCAATGGTAGAAAAATGTATTTTTCAGAGTATTTTAAAATCCGTTCGCAGTGAGCGTCTTGTAACATCTCTAAAACTCGTGCCTGATCAGATCATGAACAGAGCCGTTTACAATTTCAGATATTGCATCGACGTTAATACTTCTTATGGCACAATGTTGGCAAGCGGATTGACGATCGCAGTACCAGACAACAGATTCATTAACTGAATTTTGATTTGAGATAATTATGCCGCTATTTGTCGGTAGCCAATATTATTTTGATGAAATAAGAAGGGTTGGTAACCAAACCACAGGTACGACATATTTTTAAAAGTTGCACAATAAACAGAAACATCTGTTTACAAAATTCTTATAATTAAAAAATAAAATTACAATCAAGAGCCGTGCAAAGTCACGATAGCTGAGTGGTTGGGTGGTCGGAATTTCGATTCGAGAGACCCGAGTTCGATCCCCAGGTATCAGGCTCGTACCAATGGGTTTTTCAAAAACTTATGTACGAATTACATCGTTGACTTGGACATAAAGGCGGCGACGGGCTCACCACCTGTCACGTTGTCCCGAAAATATCTTCGGTGGAAGGTGGGCCGTAGGGACTTAATTGTCTAGACTAGACCTCTGTTTACCCCTGTATTGGGAATTGCGTAAAGATATATATTTATATTATATTTTTATAAGAGCCGTTCTTTTTGGAACAGTTTGGAAGAGGCTGTGGAGTCTTGAAAGTTTATTGTATATAACCTAAGTAATATCAAAATGTTGTTGGTAAATGGAGCCACAGGAAAGCCATATTAGTTTTTTATGGAGCTCTTTCACTATGATGAATTTAAAAGGAGCTCCTTTTATATATAAAGGACCGTGAAACTAAGCTATCTGTTCTCTCACGCTATCCCATCAAGGACTATGTGTGAAGATATTTATTTCATCACCAGTGTCACTTACGATTATGTAAGGACTCTAACGCCACTCCATACATCCAAAATTTAAAAGGTATAGTACTATAAAGAAGTTAGTTTCTTGCACATGCATACAATTACCCTGAAAACGTGATTCTCCTTTTTGAGCAGTCGACTAAAAATATCCTTTCACGAATGCAAAAATAAATGTTTCTTAAAAGTAAATACAGGAATTGTGTCAACACGAGTGCAATAAGCGAGATAATGTTTATCTCACGCGCAAATATAATTGAACTTTCAGCGCTTGTCTCATTCCCGGCGTAATTAGGAGCGACTCGACTAAATCGTAAACACGTGTTTTTTTTCGCTCTTTATTGTCCAACATAAGAAACATAGACGATATTTGGGTTAAGTGGTTATTACATCGTTGCCAAATATACGAGTATAACTGGTATGTTATTCATAACCAGATTTATATAATATGTCCCATATTGAGAAATTTCTAACAGTTCTTATGTATAAACAACGACTTGTAGAATACATAAATAGATACATAGATGGGGACAACATCACATCTATTACTCTGATCCCAAAGTAAGCAGCTAAAGCACTTGTGTTACGGAATCGGTAACAACGAAGGCACCACAAACCGATAAAAAGTTTTTATTCTACATCGAACCGTTTGGTAATTGAACCAGGAACTTTGAAAACCGGTGTGTACGCCATTCTTCCATAAATCAAACGTCCATTACTGGACATCAGTCTCTCCCAAAAAAAGGATTACAACCGCCACGTTACATCCGCTTGCTAAAGAGGATTGACAACTGCAGCACCAGATACGTTATACCTTACACATAACAGGCCGTCGACTGGTTCAACTTTGGTCTTGTTGTTTGCGAGATGGTTATTCTGTAATTTGTCGGTATCTTGTCGCTCGTCTCGTCGTCGTAAGCTTGATCCTTAGTCACCCTTTTACGATACCCATTGGAAGAAAGAGTAGCTGGTACCAAAAAAAACATATTTCCAATACAGGGGTAGACAGTGGTCTACATAATTAAGTAGACATACATATTAAGACATTTTTTTTGGGATATTGTAACAGCTGGTGAGCGCGTCGCCATCTTTATGACCCAGCCAATGATATTATTTTTAGTTATATAGTTAACAATATGTTTTTGAAAAAACCGTTGGTCGTGTACCAACTGGGGATCGAGCTCAGGTCTGTTGACTCGAATTCCGATCACCCAACCATTCAGCTATCGTGACTTTTAAAATATTATATTTATATACATAGTGATAATCACTATTATTGTGGCATTTCTTAAAAATAATTATATTATAATTACTTCTATTATAATTATAATTAAGTAATGTCACATTTGTAATAATTCTCAGATGTAGTAGTTAAGATTATATTTGATAAATATGTTGTAAATCTGTCATATTCTGTGAACCAAAGCAGTTCGTGTTGCCAGCAGCGACTATCTAATTTAAGATGATTTATCTTTGATAAGTATCAAAATGTATTTTCTTTTTCTAAAAGTTCACATTTTCAAATACAAACATTAAAATACGTTTCGAAACTATTAAAAAGGTCACACTCAGGATTGTTGTCGCTTGGTGGAATTCCAGTTTCCATTTTTTCCATTTGATTTTTATAACACAAACTTGTACTTTTTCACTTATTATATTGTTTAACCTGACCGGCTTCATCATCAAAGATCGCCATGAAAAATTACGATAGCCGAGTGGTTGGGTGGATCGGAATTCGAGTCAAGAGACCCGAGTTCGATCGCCAGGTGGTAGCCTTGTACTTATGGTTTTTTCAAAGCTTAGCATGTTGTGAATTGCTAGTAAGAAATTGTCCGGTTTGCGAATTTTAATGAATTACTTTTAAAGTGTTTGGATTGGTTTGATCCGATTTACCTTTCTTGGACAAAGACACATGAATCAGACACATGATATTCAATTGCAGGTTGAATTAGAAAACACAGCGACACTCAGCCAGCCATGTGTTGTCTGCTAGATACAATATAAAAAGAGAATGTACGTAGCTGAAATAGTGTAACCTGCCGTTCAAAAGTGCATTTACCGGTACGAGGTTGCCATTCGATAATTTGCCCACAACAACATCACATAGTCACGCCATCAGTCAATTTCTTGCTGAACCTATCGTTTATCGTGCCTATAGGCAAACCGATAGGCGATCGCAGTACCTCTCACCTGGTCTGATATTTATAACGATGGTTATTCCAACATTTGTCGCCACTGATGGGAACAAAGGAGAAGACAGTATATTTCTTAAAAAAATCACTGCAAGACAGGACTCTCTTTTTTTAAATGTAAACAATAAAAGTATAAATATATAAGTGCAAAGATAAGGATAACAGGTAAGAAGCTTGAGAACAAAAGCTAAAAAGTGAAGCACTTGTGTTATGGAATCAGAAATAACAAAGGTTACACAAACATCCAGTCATGAGAAAATGTAGTAAAAGTGTAGTCAACATTGACTCTGTCGGCAATCGAACCCGGTCCCTCAGAGCTGGCTACACCATGAAAACCGGTGTCAACGACACACGTCTCTTAAATAGCCTTATCATACATACATCTGGTAACTTAGACGCTACCTGCGTAAAAAAATTTTAACCCATCTTATTAAAGCTCATCTTATTAAACATCTAAACTCAAGCGTATAACAATAAATTACATGATTATCATTAAAATATATACACATTTACAAAAAAAAACTTCAAAGAACTTTTGTAATAAACTAGTTTTCTCCGAATTACACGAAGCATTTCCAAAAAAATTACTCACAACAACAGATTAACAGTCGTATAACATTAAATCAAAATGTCAGTCTAAAAAAAAAACGAGTCCGGCACGCCTTTTTGGTTTTTGAATTGTCAAATAAAATCACAATTATCGTGTCGGAAGACAAATGGCATTAGCGAAATGGGATTGAACAATAAATGATTTCGAATGTAAATTCTTCACATTTAAACATAAGAAAAAGATAAAACTACTTTAGACGATTCTTCTTCTTCTTTACAGTCCTGCAAAACTCCACTGCTGAACATAGACCATCCCCAAAGCTTTCCACAAAGAACAGTCCTCAGTCACTCGCATTCATCGACTTCCTGCATCAATTTGTAAGTAGTCACTCCATCTCGTGGGACTACTACACGCTTATAATGTATGTAATAAATAAATACATACATTATGTTACATCAAATACTTTGGTCTGATCCCAATGTTAAAATTCTGAAGCCTTTTCAGTCAGGTACCTTACACCCATACCCGAGAAAATATTTTGTATACGAAAAATTTAAGTAGTGTTTTCTACATTAATCTAACTGGAAATTGAATCCGGGACCGCACAACCGCCAGCTCTGAGATCCCGGATGCCACATGATACAGTTTGCAAATACATTTTTGAGCTTTTCATTTTGATCCCCATTTACAAATTTCGTTTTAACAATCACAATTTCTGTGATACAAATGCAGTGGGCGCGTATGGGTATGGTGGAAATTAATATGTGGAATTTCATCTTAAACGATCCAGTTGAATTCGAGAAAATCGACAACGAAGGGCTGACGGAAAAACGAGAGATCCCACAATGGATCCTTTTTTTAACCTTAAAAATTGAAACGACAATCTCAAATTGCATGTCAAAACCGACACAACAATTACTAGAGCGGCTCCAATCTACCACCAGTCTATTGACTCCCCGGACTTCATAAATCCTGAGTGACACGTGACGCGCCGACGTAAATGGGTGAACGCGGCACTTCCCGGAGAGTGAATTTTCAGCATGAATTTGGGGCGGGCGGATCGGACCGTAGCTGACAAGGCTATATGCGCAAGATCACGATGAGTTCAATGCGCTCGGAAGAATATATATATTTTTTATAATTTGGCACACCTGTACGAATGCCAAGATATTAATCGTGTATGATCTGACGAACTCTGTGGACCAGTGACGTGACACAACGGTTTTGATGGTGATCGCCATCTCTGAGAACTAGAATTCGATTCCTGGACGGGTCAATGTAGAAAAATACTTTTTCTATATTTTTTTGGGTCTGGGTATATGTGGTGCCTTCATTGCTAATAGTTCTTTAAAACAAGTAATTTAACTGCTTACTTTGAGATAAGGGTAAGTGATGTTGTAATATACATACATACTTTACGTTGTATAATATAATATACATACATACAACATGTAAACATATAATATATACATACATAGATAGGTATGTATGTAGTAATCCCGGTCATTGCCAAGTCAAGTCTGTTTCGCGGACTGATGCTGTAGTTAGTATAAAATAAAATACACAAATATCTAGATATTTGTGTATTTTATTTTATACTTGTATTTAATTATGATTCAATATTTAACTACCTGTTGTCAGTAATGAGGCCGTGTTTTTTTCTGTCTTTGTTATGTAAATACCTATATTTCTTTCACAGCCAAGTGGTTGAGTGATCGGAATTCGAGTCAAAGTATCCGAGTTCGATCTCTAAAGCTGGTACCAACGGGCTTTTCAAAAACTTATGTACGCTTTATAACGTAGTACATAAAGAAGACTAAGGGCTAACCACCTGACACATTGTCCCAAAAACGTCTTAGGTGAAAAATGGATCCTTTCTACCCCTGAATTGGGAATGGCGTGAATAAATTTTTAAAATTTTTACTTTATGAGAGTAGGGTGAAAAAAGAGCTAATAGTCTACCTGACAGTAAGAGGTCATCGCAGTCCAAAACATCCCTGAAACCATTTTAAAAGTAGAACATTTCTGGTTTGTTATCAACCCTGAGGACTAAGATATTGTAATCTCTCATAGCCTGTGATTACACTGCTATTAGGCTGCAGAAATTGGTAATTGTGTCGTATTTTTTTATATGTGTATCTTTTTCTTATTTGTTTTCATGTTGCCATGTGATTACCACAAAAATTCACCACGCGTTTTGTTCTCTTGGGTGTCCTAACATAAGACTAAGGAAAAAGCCTTGAAAAGGAAACGGTTAAGGACATCTGAGACGATCACGAATTACACCAGTTCAAAATGCTACAGACCGGCGAAGGGCCGCAGCGTCTGGTACTGCGATCGCCAATCGGCGTGCGAAACCCGGTAAATGTCAATGTCCTACAGTGCAATTACCTTCCCACTTTACTTTCTCCATTCTTTTTTAAGAACAAGAACAACGCGTCTGGAGCAACGCAACTGCAGAACCCTCAGGAGTTGAAGTTGTACATGGGTGTTAAGGGTCACTTCTTCTTCGTCTTTACAGCCTAACAAAAGATCGCTGCTAAACATAGATTAACCCAAAGATAATAAAAAATAAATAAATAAATATCTTCACGCAATTCCCAATACAGGGGTAGACAGAGGTCAAGTCTAGACAATTAAGTCCCTTTAACCCACCTTCCACCGAAGATATTTTCGGGACAACGTGACAGGTGGTGAGCCCGTCGCCGTCTTTATGTCCAAGCCAACGATGAAATTCGTACATAAGTTTTTGAAAAACTCATTGGTACTGCCACCTGGGGATCGAACTCGGGTCTCTCGACTCAAAATTCCGACCACCCAACAACTCAGCTATCGTGACCCAAAAGATTGTCACAATTATCGGTCCTGTGCCACCTGCATCCTTCGACTCTCCTTCGTATAGTTTGTCACTTATCATCAATAAAACTATTCCTCTTTAACCACCTCCCCCCTTAAAAAAACGTGTCCTTTGTTAGAAATGCATCATGAAAATTACGTATCCTGGAAGTCTATTTTCATGAGATTAGCTTTTAAACCAATATTTTATAAAAAAAATGTCTCGTCTTACTAAGTGATAAATCGCTAACAATTCCTATAAACTATTTAAAGTTATTAAACCCAGGCCACTTCCACTAAATAATGGAAAGCAAGCATCCGTTTTCTTTTTTAAATTATCCAAATGGGACACATTACAGTTACATTTGACATTAGTCTCTTGTAACGAAAAAATCTCACATCGTATTCTTTTCATCGACAAATTTCATCGCATCGATTATTTTGACTCGACTTATTAATGATGTCGTATAACTTCTCGATACAAAAATGCATGTTCCAGATTCACCACTCCAGTTAGAGTTCATGGCGCAGGGTTAGGAAAATAACGCCAACAACTATCGCCAATTATAATCATCAAACGGAAAGAAGCGAATCGTAAATTTTGTTAAACGAAATGAATACTCGTAAATGGAACGATGATATACTTTGATTAGGACTGTGCTACAACAGGTGAAGAGAATATTTTACACGAGACTAAAACTAAAATGTATTTATAGATATTAATAAAATTTAAGTATCTGTTTTTCATTCCAAATTAACAAATTATTATGAACTAAATGATTATGAAACGGAACGGAGCTTGCATAAAGAAAATAAATAATTTTTGTCAGTCTATGTGTTCCGGCTAAAGTCTGAAACGGCTGGATTGATTTTACCGGGACTTCTACTGGCAGATAGCTGGTGTTATAAGTAGACTACTTTTATAGAAAAATAAGCTGATATTATGAGGAGTAACCTAGGCTACTTATATTTTAGATAAATAATTCGGGTTCCGCGTTAGGTATTAAACTGCGGGCAAAACTGCTGGGGTCAGAGAGTAAGGAATATATCTCAAAAGGAATCGTATTATATATGAAGAAAAGTATAATAATTAATTGTAAAGATAAATTTATTATGTAATATTTTCTATTATTGCGTTATTAAAAATAAAAATAAATATCTTCACGCAATTCCCAATACAGGGGTAGACAGAGGTCTAGTCCAGACAATTAAGTCCCTTCGACCCACCTTCCACCGAAGATATTTTTCGGGACAACGTGACAGGTGGTGAGCCCGTCGCCGCCTTTATGTCCAAGCCAACGATATTTTCGTACATAAGTTTTTTTTTTTGAAAAACTCATTGGTACGAGCCAGCCATTTGGGGATCGAACTCAGGTCTCTCGACTCGAAATTCCGACCACCCAGCCATTAGGCCATCGTGACTATTGCGTTATTCATTAACTAATTATTGCTAATAATTATGACTTCAACAAATTTCAATTAATTTAAACTTGAAACTATATTTGCACACTATATAATAATTTTATAATTGTAACATACAAACTTTCTTTCTAGTAATATAATTTACGTACGTACGGTTGACAACAATGTAGTGCTCTCAAATACGGTACATGTGTTTTTTTAAAGTTTGATGCCTTGATTTAAAAAATAAATAAAAAAAGGAAATTAATTATATTAATTCATTGTACTGTAATATCAGCCTTACAATGAAGCATGTACTTGCAGTTTTACACATTTCTGTTTCTGGGAATTACAAACATTGTCACACTGCCCGTTTCACTTAATTTAAGAATTTTTCCTTCGATTTTCGAATTAATTTATTTGCAATCGTAAAATGGTCTTAAATTAAAACATGTAAAAAGGTATTTATGCTTTCCGGCCTAATTACTTTTACACCGGAGTGTTTACGGTTATAAATTTCTTCAGTATGAATCAGTAGAGGATTTGCGGTTTAAATTAATGTTATTTGGCTGACTAAGCTTCACTTGACGTCAAATAGATGCAGCTTTAATGCATTTTTAATAATGGAAGCGTCAATAGCCTTATAGCTTACGGTGCGGACTGCGAAACAAGGCGTCGCAGGTTCGAACCCGTCATTCAAATATAGTCGTAAGCTGCTCCAACTATAAGCATTACAGCTTAAGAGGTCAGGAATTATAGGAAAAAATCAGTAAATAGTCAATCAGGAATTGTAATACTGTTATGTTGTTGCTATGTATCTCTTAAAGAAAATAATATATTTACGAACGAGAAAGACCCTTCTCCATATAAAATTGGAACATCATTATCATTACAAAAAAACTGACATAAATTTATTTAATACATTATTTTTGCTTGTTTTGAGCTCTATAGTTTGTTAGTCAGCAAGTAACTCGACTAACAAACAGTCAGAACATTTGTATGATACCAGGACGCGCGTCGACCATCGCAAAATTAGATATGTAACTTGGTGACTTCTTCTTAGCTCCCTCGTCAGTGTTAATTATTTTCCGAGACATAAATTTATATAATACATTATTTTTGCTTGTTTTGAGCTCTATAGTTTGTTAGTCAGCAAGTAACTCGACTAACAAACAGTCAGAACATTTGTATGATACCAGGACGCGCGTCGACCATCGCAAAATTAGATATGTAACTTGGTGACTTCTTCTTAGCTCCCTCGTCAGTGTTAATTATTTTCGAGACATAAATTTATATAATACATTATTTTTGCTTGTTTTGAGTTTCATAGTTTGTTAGTCAGCAAATAACTCGACTAACAAACAGTCAGAACATTTGTATGATACCAGGACGCGCGTCGACCATCGCAAAATTAGATATATGTAACTTGGTGACTTCTTCTTAGCTCCTCGTCAGTGTTAATTATTTTCCGAGACATAAATTTATATAATACATTATTTTTGCTTGTTTTGAGTTTCATAGTTTGTTAGTCAGCAAATAACTCGACTAACAAACAGTCAGAACATTTGTATGATACCAGGACGCGTCGACCATCGCAAAATTAGATATGTAACTTGGTGACTTCTTCTTAGCTCCCTCGTCAGTGTTAATTATTTTCCGAGACATAAATTTATATAATACATTATTTTTGCTTGTTTTGAGTTTCATAGTTTGTTAGTCAACAAATAACTCGACTAACAAACAGTCAGAACATTTGTATGATACCAGGACGCGCGTCGACCATCGCAAAATTAGATATGTAACTTGGTGACTTCTTCTTAGCTCCCTCGTCAGTGTTAATTATTTTCCGAGACATAAATTTATATAATACATTATTTTTGCTTGTTTTGAGTTTCATAGTTTGTTAGTCAGCAAGTAACTCGACTAACAAACAGTCAGAACATTTGTATGATACCAGGACGCGCGTCGACCATCGCAAAATTAGATATGTAACTTGGTGACTTCTTCTTAGCTCCCTGTCAGTGTTAATTATTTTCCGAGACATAAATTTATATAATACATTATTTTTGCTTGTTTTGAGCTCTATAGTTTGTTAGTCAGCAAGTAACTCGACTAACAAACAGTCAGAACATTTGTATGATACCAGGACGCGCGTCGACCATCGCAAAATTAGATATGTAACTTGGTGACTTCTTCTTAAGCTCCCTCGTCAGTGTTAATTATTTTCCGAGACATAAATTTATATAATACATTATTTTTGCTTGTTTTGAGCTCTATAGTTTGTTAGTCAGCAAGTAACTCGACCAACAAACAGTCAGAACATTTGTATGATACCAGGACGCGCGTCGACCATCGCAAAATTAGATATATGTAACTTGGTGACTTCTTCTTAGCTCCTCGTCAGTGTTAATTATTTTCCGAGACATAAATTTATATAATACATTATTTTTGCTTGTTTTGAGTTTCATAGTTTGTTAGTCAGCAAGTAACTCGACTAACAAACAGTCAGAACATTTGTATGATACCAGGACGCGCGCGTCGACCATCGCAAAATTAGATATATGTAACTTGGTGACTTCTTCTTAGCTCCCTCGTCAGTGTTAATTATTTTCCGAGACATAAATTTATATAATACATTATTTTTGCTTGTTTTGAGCTCTATAGTTTGTTAGTCAGCAAGTAACTCGACCAACAAACAGTCAGAACATTTGTATGATACCAGGACGCGTCGACCATCGCAAAATTAGATATGTAACTTGGTGACTTCTTCTTAGCTCCCTCGTCAGTGTTAATTATTTTCCGAGACATAAATTTATATAATACATTATTTTTGCTTGTTTTGAGTTTCATAGTTTGTTAGTCAACAAGTAACTCGACTAACAAACAGTCAGAACATTTGTATGATACCAGACGTGCGTCGACCATCGCAAAATTAGATATGTAACTTGGTGACTTCTTCTTAGCTCCCTCGTCAGTGTTAATTATTTTCCGAGACATAAATTTATATAATACATTATTTTTGCTTGTTTTGAGCTCTATAGTTTGTTAGTCAGCAAGTAACTCGACTAACAAACAGTCAGAACATTTGTATGATACCAGGACGCGCGTCGACCATCGCAAAATTAGATATGTAACTTGGTGACTTCTTCTTAGCTCCCTCGTCAGTGTTAATTATTTTCCGAGACATAAATTTATTTAATACATTATTTTTGCTTGTTTTGAGTTTCATAGTTTGTTAGTCAGCAACAACTCGACTAACAAACAGTCAGAACATTTGTATGATACCAGGACGCGCGTCGACCATCGCAAAATTAGATATGTAACTTGGTGACTTTCTTAGCTCCCTCGTCAGTGTTAATTATTTTCCGAGACATAAATTTATATAATACATTATTTTTGCTTGTTTTGAGTTTCATAGTTTGTTAGTCAACAAATAACTCGACTAACAAACAGTCAGAACATTTGTATGATACCAGGACGCGTCGACCATCGCAAAATTAGATATGTAACTTGGTGACTTCTTCTTAGCTCCCTCGTCGGTGTTAATTATTTTCGAGACATAAATTTATATATAATACATTATTTTTGCTTGTTTTGAGTTTCATAGTTTGTTAGTCAGCAACAACTCGACTAACAAACAGTCAAATTGTTGTATGATACCAGACGCGCGTCGACCATCATAAAATTAGATATATAACTTGGTGACTTCTTCTTAGCTCCCTCGTCAGTGTTAATTATTTTCCGAGACATAAATTTATAATACATTATTTTTGTTTGTTTTGAGTTTCATAGTTTGTTAGTCAGCAACAACTCGACTAACAAACAGTCAGAACATTGTATGATACCAGGACGCGTCGACCATCGCAAAATTAGATATATGTAACTTGGTGACTTCTTCTTAGCTCCCTCGTCGGTGTTAATTATTTTCCGAGACATAAATTTATATATAATACATTATTTTTGCTTGTTTTGAGCTCTATAGTTTGTTAGTCAGCAACAACTCGACTAACAAACAGTCAGAACATTTGTATGATACCAGGACGCGTCGACCATCATAAAATTAGATATATAACTTGGTGACTTCTTCTTAGCTCCCTCGTCAGTGTTAATTATTTTCCGAGACATAAATTTATAATACATTATTTTTGCTTGTTTTGGGCTCTATAGTTTGTTAGTCAACAAGTAACTCGACTAACAAACAGTCAGAACATTTGTATGATACCAGGACGCGCGTCGACCATCGCAAAATTAGATATGTAACTTGGTGACTTCTTCTTAGCTCCCTCGTCAGTGTTAATTATTTTCCGAGACATAAATTTATATAATACATTATTTTTGTTTGTTTTGAGTTTCATAGTTTGTTAGTCAGCAAGTAACTCGACTAACAAACAGTCAGAACATTTGTATGATACCAGACGCGCGTCGACCATCGCAAAATTAGATATGTAACTTGGTGACTTCTTCTTGGCTCCCTCGTCAGTGTTAATTATTTTCCGAGACATAAATTTATATAATACATTATTTTTGCTTGTTTTGAGTTTCATAGTTTGTTAGTCAGCAAGTAACTCGACTAACAAACAGTCAGAACATTTGTATGATACCAGGACGCGTCGACCATCGCAAAATTAGATATGTAACGGTGACTTCTTCTTAGCTCCCTCGTCGGTGTTAATTATTTTCCGGACATAAATTTATATATAATACATTATTTTTGCTTGTTTTGAGCTCTATGGTTTGTTAGTCAACAAGTAACTCGACTAACAAACAGTCAGAACATTTGTATGATACCAGGACGCGTCGACCATCATAAAATTAGATATATAACTTGGTGACTTTTCTTAGCTCCCTCGTCAGTGTTAATTATTTTCCGAGACATAAATTTATAATACATTATTTTTGCTTGTTTTGAGCTCTATAGTTTGTTAGTCAGCAACAACTCGACTAACAAACAGTCAAGAACATTTGTATGATACCAGGACGCGCGTCGACCATCGCAAAATTAGATATGTAACTTGGTGACTTCTTCTTAGCTCCTCGTCAGTGTTAATTATTTTCCGAGACATAAATTTATATAATACATTATTTTTGCTTGTTTTGAGTTTCATAGTTTGTTAGTCAGCAAGTAACTCGACTAACAAACAGTCAGAACATTTGTATGATACCAGGACGCGCGCGTCGACCATCGCAAAATTAGATATGTAACTTGGTGACTTCTTCTTAGCTCCCTCGTCAGTGTTAATTATTTTCCGAGACATAAATTTATATAATACATTATTTTTGCTTGTTTTGAGTTTCATAGTTTGTTAGTCAGCAACAACTCGACTAACAAACAGTCAGAACATTTGTATGATACCAGGACGCGCGCGTCGACCATCGCAAAATTAGATATGTAACTTGGTGACTTCTTCTTAGCTCCTCGTCAGTGTTAATTATTTTCGAGACATAAATTTATAATACATTATTTTTGCTTGTTTTGGGCTCTATAGTTTGTTAGTCAACAAGTAACTCGACTAACAAACAGTCAGAACATTGTATGATACCAGGACGCGCGTCGACCATCGCAAAATTAGATATATGTAACTTGGTGACTTTTCTTAGCTCCCTCGTCAGTGTTAATTATTTTCCGAGACATAAATTTATATAATACATTATTTTTGCTTGTTTTGAGTTTCATAGTTTGTTAGTCAGCAAGTAACTCGACTAACAAACAGTCAAGAACATTTGTATGATACCAGACGCGCGTCGACCATCGCAAAATTAGATATGTAACTTGGTGACTTCTTCTTAGCTCCTCGTCAGTGTTAATTATTTTCCGAGACATAAATTTATATATAATACATTATTTTTGCTTGTTTTGAGTTTCATAGTTTGTTAGTCAGCAAGTAACTCGACTAACAAACAGTCAGAACATTTGTATGATACCAGACGCGCGTCGACCATCGCAAAATTAGATATGTAACTTGGTGACTTCTTCTTAGCTCCCTCGTCAGTGTTAATTATTTTCCGAGACATAAATTTATATAATACATTATTTTTGCTTGTTTTGAGTTTCATAGTTTGTTAGTCAGCAAGTAACTCGACTAACAAACAGTCAGAACATTTGTATGATACCAGGACGCGCGTCGACCATCGCAAAATTAGATATGTAACTTGGTGACTTCTTCTTAGCTCCCTCGTCGGTGTTAATTATTTTCCGAGACATAAATTTATATAATACATTATTTTTGCTTGTTTTGAGCTCTATAGTTTGTTAGTCAGCAAGTAACTCGACTAACAAACAGTCAGAACATTTGTATGATACCAGGACGCGCGTCGACCATCGCAAAATTAGATATGTAACTTGGTGACTTCTTCTTAGCTCCCTCGTCGGTGTTAATTATTTTCCGAGACATAAATTTATATAATACATTATTTTTGCTTGTTTTGAGCTCTATAGTTTGTTAGTCAGCAACAACTCGACTAACAAACAGTCAGAACATTTGTATGATACCAGGACGCGCGTCGACCATCGCAAAATTAGATATGTAACTTGGTGACTTCTTCTTAGCTCCCTCGTCAGTGTTAATTATTTTCCGAGACATAAATTTATATAATACATTATTTTTGCTTGTTTTGAGCTCTATAGTTTGTTAGTCAGCAACAACTCGACTAACAAACAGTCAGAACATTTGTATGATACCAGACGCGCGTCGACCATCGCAAAATTAGATATGTAACTTGGTGACTTCTTCTTAGCTCCCTCGTCGGTGTTAATTATTTTCCGAGACATAAATTTATATAATACATTATTTTTGCTTGTTTTGAGCTCTATAGTTTGTTAGTCAACCAAATAACTCGACTAACAAACAGTCAGAACATTGTATGATACCAGGACGCGTCGACCATCATAAAATTAGATATGTAACTTGGTGACTTCTTCTTAGCTCCCTCGTCAGTGTTAATTATTTTCCGAGACATAAATTTATATAATACATTATTTTTGCTTGTTTTGAGCTCTATGGTTTGTTAGTCAACAAATAACTCGACTAACAAACAGTCAAATTGTTGTATGATACCAGGACGCGTCGACCATCGCAAAATTAGATATGTAACGGTGACTTCTTCTTGGCTCCCTCGTCAGTGTTAATTATTTTCCGAGACATAAATTTATATAATACATTATTTTTGCTTGTTTTGAGCTCTATAGTTTGTTAGTCGGCAAATAACTCGACTAACAAACAGTCAGAACATTTGTATGATACCAGACGCGCGTCGACCATCGCAAAATTAGATATGTAACGGTGACTTCTTCTTAGCTCCCTCGTCAGTGTTAATTATTTTCGAGACATAAATTTATATAATACATTATTTTTGCTTGTTTTGAGCTCTATAGTTTGTTAGTCAGCAAATAACTCGACTAACAAACAGTCAAATTGTTGTATGATACCAGGACGCGTCGACCATCATAAAATTAGATATGTAACTTGGTGACTTCTTCTTAGCTCCCTCGTCAGTGTTAATTATTTTCCGAGACATAAATTTATTTAATACATTATTTTTGCTTGTTTTGAGCTCTATAGTTTGTTAGTCAGCAAATAACTCGACTAACAAACAGTCAGAACATTTGTATGATACCAGACGCGCGTCGACCATCGCAAAATTAGATATATGTAACTTGGTGACTTCTTCTTAGCTCCCTCGTCAGTGTTAATTATTTTCCGAGACATAAATTTATATAATACATTATTTTTGCTTGTTTTGAGCTCTATAGTTTGTTAGTCAGCAAATAACTCGACTAACAAACAGTCAAATTGTTGTATGATACCAGGACGCGCGTCGACCATCGCAAAATTAGATATGTAACTTGGTGACTTCTTCTTAGCTCCTCGTCAGTGTTAATTATTTTCCGAGACATAAATTTATATAATACATTATTTTTGCTTGTTTTGAGCTCTATAGTTTGTTAGTCAACCAAATAACTCGACTAACAAACAGTCAAATTGTTGTATGATACCAGGACGCGCGTCGACCATCGCAAAATTAGATATATAACTTGGTGACTTCTTCTTAGCTCCCTCGTCAGTGTTAATTATTTTCCGAGACATAAATTTATATAATACATTATTTTTGCTTGTTTTGAGCTCTATAGTTTGTTAGTCAGCAAATAACTCGACTAACAAACAGTCAGAACATTTGTATGATACCAGGACGCGCGTCGACCATCGCAAAATTAGATATGTAACTTGGTGACTTCTTCTTAGCTCCCTCGTCAGTGTTAATTATTTTCCGAGACATAAATTTATATAATACATTATTTTTGCTTGTTTTGAGCTCTATAGTTTGTTAGTCAGCAAATAACTCGACTAACAAACAGTCAGAACATTTGTATGATACCAGGACGCGCGTCGACCATCGCAAAATTAGATATGTAACTTGGTGACTTCTTCTTAGCTCCCTCGTCAGTGTTAATGTGTGATAATTTGTGTATAATGTTGGGAACTCTTTTATATGTACATTACATATTTAAATATGAATAACTATATGAAAACATTCGGGAAATTTTATTTTATATCACGCCCGTAAATTTCCAAACGTCGCTTGCAGTTTTACAGCCGATGCTTTTGAAATAAATTAAGGAAAACCACCGTTGGCAAAATTCATATTGGGCGGGTCTTTAATATACAGAGATATTTAGTCAATCCGCTTGTCAAACGAGGCGATTATGGCAAACCGTCCCTTATGGGCTAGGCCTGTATCCTGTAGTGGAATTATACAGGCCCCTTTTACCTTTTGAATTCCGTTATCTCCAAGCGCGGACATAGGCCTCTCACGCCGGGTAGTGTTTGCCTTAATCGCCAGCCTTGGCAAACGGATTGGCGATCGCAGTATCAGATACCTTGCACATTAGACACCGATCACTAGTCTGTTGATTCTTCTGGTATTTATCGAGACATCATTAATTTGGAGGATATGAAACACAGATGTTGTACTAATTCATATCGGACAGGTCTGTACCCGACATGCACACGAAATTTCATGAAAATCTGTCGAGGTATTTTTGAGGAGGCAACAAACACCGCAACACGAGAATTTATATATTAATAAATATAGATATGTATGTATTATGTATAGATTACTAATTTATATACATTTTACAAAAAGTCACGATAGCCGAGTGGCTGGGAGGTCGAAATTCGAGTGAAGAGTCCCGAGTTCGATCCCTAGCTTCGTACGAATAGGTTTTTTCCAAAAATTTATGAATTATATGTAATGAACTTACGAATTATATCATTAAGACGGCGATGGGCTCACCACCTGTCACGTTGACCTAAAAATATCTTTGGTAGAAGGTGGGTCGAAAGAACTAATTGCCTGGACTTCTATCTACCCCTGTATTGGGAACGGCGTGAAAATATTTTTTTACATACATTATAATAATAACTCTTTGATAAATTAATCTCCGGATACACTATTATATCGGAACTCGGTCTACTTGATATATGCTCTTGACCTGTTCTCGATACTGCGCTGCGAGGGTGGAGCAAAGGAATGATGTACCAGATACGTCGTTACATGTGTTTTTATGTTGCTCCGTCGTTTTTGATCGTGTACCGTTTCAATCAAAAACTATGTTGGACTTAATAGTTTTCGTGTCTTTAACCCGGATGCCTATTCCTAATGTTGTTTTGCTTTAGTTTGTTTTTTCACACAAAGAGCTACAGTTACATTTTTTATCGGGCGTGGATAAATACGGTCTTGGATGATTCTGGAATATAATTGTTCAAATTGATATTAATATATAAGAGGATTTTTTAGGAGAGAAGGAGATAAGACATATTTTTAGTAAGAACTCTTTTACAGACACAATTGCCGAATTGGGTGATTGGAATTCGAGTCAAGAGACCCGAGTTCCATCCCCAAGGCTCGTGCTAATGGGTTTTTAAAAAAAATTATGTACAATTTACTTCGTTGGCCTCAACATAAAGACGGCAACGGGGGACCACCTATCATGTTGTTCCCAAGAATGTTTTCGGTGGAAGGTGGGTAGAAAGGACTTTATTGACCAGACCTCTGTCTAACCTAGTATTGGAAATGGCGTGAAGATTTCTAATCACGAGCGCCCAGGAGGATTGTTGTATACAACAGTTTTATGGTGTCGCCAGCTCGGTGAAAACCATTTTTTTTACATTGTCTCGAGTCTGGATGTTCGTAGTACCATCGTTGTTTCCGATTACATAACACAAATGCTTCAGCTACTTATTTACCGCCTGGTACCATAAAAATCCAGACCCAAGAAAATATAGAAAATGTTTTTTACATTGACCCGAGCGAATCGAACGCGAGACCTCAGAGCTAGCGACACCATGAAAACTCGCCACTCGTCCTCGGAGGTTGTCGAATAAATTTATCCACCAAAAACAGGTCATCTTTTTCTGGATTAACCTTAGATCCCACGTTCTCTATCAGAGGGCCGTTTATTTAATATTTGTAAGTTATTAACACGCTATTTTCTATTCCGAATAGCTACATTCTCAACGGTATCACCCATAAAATTTTACGAGAAGATGAGTGCATCGAGTTAAAAATTTTATGATACATTTCCTTTGTTGCTTTAGCATCGTACCGCTTAATGTATTGTTCAGACTGTTCTAAAAACCATATGGTTTAGCTATAAAACATTGTGGCGCATCTGAAAAGAAATAAAAATCTTTGTTTTTTGTTTCTTTTCAGATTATTTTTGACAAATTATCTCCACATAGGTGTGTGAATTTCGGTATAGTTAAAGTTCATATGGAGGAAAAGTGCACAACCCTAAAATTAATAAATATTTTTTTAACCTTCACGCTATTGCATATACTATGGTAGGCAGTGGTGAAGTCCTCTTCAATTCATTTTTCACCCCAAACTTATTTGGAACAACGTCGCTGATAGCGATCCCATCGCCGTTAAAAATTCATCAAAATGTTACGCCATGTTAATACAGCAAATCAAACGATTTGACAAAATAGACACAGAGAGATGGGCGGTAAAAAATTTAGAATTACCACCACTTAATAATTAATAAAAATTGAGGCCGAATGTCGACCACAAAATCAGTCACAAGTATTTATGTTGTATGCCGGCCACAACAATGTATGGTTGACAATTGAGACAAATATGATAAAAGTGGTTCAACCTACGGACGTAAAATTTAAAATGCTTTTATCTACTATAAGCAAAATAAAAGCATTTTAATACATCTTACTGGAGTGAAACCTTGTCGTGGTTTTACTGTCGGTAATTACCCATCTCCGTCACCACATAGCGTGTAGCAATAACGTGATCCTATTAACAAGATGATTAGGGGAGAACTGAAATGGTTAGAGAATAAAATAGTTAAGCATCGTATATTAGTCATAAGGGTGATAAAGTATCTAGACTTTGTCTAATGGCTGCAACAGATACTATCAGCTGGATTTTTTGCAGCGTTTTTAGCATAATTTAAAAAAAATATATATCTAATTCGAGATATAGCTTCTACGTTGCCATGAACTCTAAATTACCAACGGCTGTTCCTATTTCTTAAATTTGTCGTACGATTGTCATATCGAATTTAGAATTCTGAAAACATCAGCGCTTGTAATAAATAAAAATCACAATGATGAAGAAGCCCGCCAACGCAAATCACTCGAGCGGACGCCACAGAACAAACGGCGGCAACTATCCATTTTATTGCATCCGATTAGATTTATCTCAGAAGCAATCAATTGATGTGAAACCAACCTCGTGCTCACAGAGCGTTTAGAAAATAATTTCCATTATTAAACGAAACTGTCTTTGTGTAAACAATTTATTGGTTTTGACTGGAGCGAGCAGTTGTGCGATGTTTCGCGGATTTTCATTTTGATTTTTATAAAATGAAATTCGCACTATTATAACAAATGCAAAAGTTTATGTTGTAATATTTGTTACTTGATTGAGTTATTATTGACTTACTCTTCTTCTTCTTCGCAACCTATAACATTTTCTTCATACACGCACGTCTAGCTGTCCGAGTACTCTTGAACCTCCCCTCTTCGAGCAATTTGCTCACATGGTCTTCGAAAGTTAGTCATGGCCTACCTCAATGAATTGTTTACTATAATGTTAAAGTACCAATAAATGTATCAGTTAACGATATTTAACGAAATTTAACTATTTAGCAAATGCAATGGATATTATTTTAATGCCTTCGCTGTCACAGTTTAGAAATAAATATCGTGTTCATGTATAATCTTGACCGATATAATTCAAAGATGCATTCCATGTATCAATTACTCAACAACATGAGATGTAATTAGAAGCCTCTGGGGCTATTGCCAAGGTAACAAAATCCAAAAATATATTCCACAAAAATTATGTTTGTATCGGTCAGTGCAAAGGACGTCCTAAATGTTAACAAATTGATAACACTTATGTGACTTTTTATCTTCGTAGTTAAATTAGGGCGACTGATGAAGATTAGATTTTAAATTTAGATTTTACCTTCAAAGAAACGCACCGATTAGGTGTTCACCCATATTCTTATTTAAGCTCCCTATTTATTTTATTTATTTATTCACTTTATTACACACACCATAACAATATAACACAAAAATATTTTTAATTAGATTTACATTCAAAAAGATTATATATTGAGGTTGTACAAAGGGCGGTGTAAAATAGCGATTTCTTCGATTTATTTTTAGCTCTCTAGTGATATGGTCGAGTCTTTCTAGAAAAGAGCATACAAATACTAACTGAAATCCTTTGAAAGTTTTGCCATTATGTGCATTATGATGGAATACACCTAGACTTACAGATTAAATTTGTTCAAACAGTACATTAAAACATTGCTTTTGGCTAAAAGTTGATAAAACTGATTTCGATTGTTTTAATACATTATTTAATATAAGAATCATAAGAAAGAAAACGTTAACTGTTGGAAAGCTGTTCCAAAATTAATCTACATGTTTGAAGTAATGAGAAATCCGTCAAATAAATTAATGAAGTGATAACAAGCGGTAACGGTATATTCAAAACATCAATAAACAAAAATGGACAAGTAACATTTAGGAACCAAAGAAAATATAACTTTTATTTGGTGAATGTGACCATTGTGAATGTTAAGGCGGAACGTGACTGGGTATTTTTATGAAATAAAATGAAATTCGTAGAACAGAAGAGAGAAAGAAGTAATTTCTACTGCATATCAATTAAATATGCCTCCAAAAGGCAGGAGCATAAGTTTGGTTTTGAATGAAGTCATAGCGTGACGCAGGACCAACATAAAGTTCGATACAATTTCGTGTCAAGGAATAGAGATACTACTGGCTAAATAAAATAAACGCACACATAATTGTTTTATTTTAAATGTGAATATAATAAATAAAAGAAATCAATTGATTTTCTTTCAACGTCATTCCAGAATAATTTTATAATAATTCCTAGAGTGGAACATATATTGGAGGAAATTTTTCATTATTTTTCGTGGGTAACAACAAAAAGAAGAAACATTGACATAAATTAGCTTAAATATGATATATTTCTTTTTCATTCCTAGCATCTCACGTACATTGATCTTTTGTACAAGCTATTTCTCCACATTAGATTGTTAGCCTCAATTCGTGAATTTTGTAATATTCGCAACGGGGTCACCTGAATAGAAACATATTTCATATTCTGTTGCGTAATATTAGGCTTGTTATGTGTTAAAATATATGTGATTTGGCAGAGCGAGCTTAGAACTCGGTCACTGTACTGCTAATTTGTTCCAGCCATGTCGCGAGTGGAGTACTACCTAATATTTCATTGTTGTATTGAGGCCATATGTCTGGGGATTTATTTTGGCATGTACAGGGGGCGAAAACTGACATCATTATTCAGACGTTTAGTTCGAATAGTCAATATTTCACTCTTTTAATTTAGAAGAACTGTTGTATTGTAGCGTTGTGTTTTTCTCTTTCTTTTATTTTTGAATTGTATGAAATATTATCTCTAATCAAGTCTTTTGACTTCGATTCCTTTTTAACTATTTCTTCTTAGTTATTTTTTTCAAGAATGGGTTCCAAATAATTATCATTTTCCAATTAAGATATAACCTACTTTAAATTTGAGAATATTTAAGATATTTATATGGGTGTATATAAATTTGAGAATATATAAGATATTTATAAGTCACGATAACCGAGTTGTTGGGTGGTCGGAATTTCGAGTTGAGAGACCCGAGTTCGAGCCCCAGGTGGCAGTACCAATGAGTTTTTCAAAAAAAAAATACTGTACGAATTTCATTGTTGGCTTGGACACAAAGACGGCGACGGGCTCACCACGTTGTCCCAAAAATATCTTCGGTGGAAGGTGGGTCAAAGAGACTTAATTGTCTAGACTTGACCTCTGTCTACCCCTGATAAGATATATTTTATATTTATATGGGCTACAAGTATTATGGAGTTACTAGGAAGAACAGATTGCCAAGCGTTACGTCCCTTAAATACAAGAGGTATGTATCCCTTCCAAAAAATCTATAATTTTCTTCATACACGCATGTTTAAGTATCATCGCACGAGTACCTTGTTGACATTGAAGTTATACTTAAATACATAGATACACACATAAACAGGGATTACACCACATACATTGCTCTGATCCCAAAGTGAGAAAATAAAATACCTGTGTTATGGGATCGGAAACAACGAATGCGTCACAAACACCCAGTCCCGAGAAAATGTAGAAAAAGTTGTTTTTGTACATTGATCCGTCCGGGAATCGAGCCTGGGCCTCTGAGATGACGACACTATGAAAACCAGTGTACGCAACTCCTCTACGGACTACCATTCATCGAACGTTTGTGTCAGCGTTAGTACAGTTAAACCTGGCATAGGTTGCAGGTATCTTTTTTTCCAATCCACACGATTACGAAAAAGCTTCTAGCTGACAATCAGAATATTCTATGCTTTTAGAAACTTCGGGAACTCTTACCGGGACATGGTGTGGATTCACTGATTAGGGCAGTGCAGTCACTTTAATGTGACAGCTTTGTGCGGGTAGAAGAGGACTTATCACAAAAGCTTTGGAGTCCGAACCGGCGTAAAACAGAATTATCTGTCTGTGAAGCGTAGTTGTCTGGGTTTTTTTTTTATAGAAAAGGCAGGCAAACCAGCAGGTGGCTCACGTGATGGTAAGTGATTACCGCCGCCCATGAACACCCGCAAAACCAGAGGTATAGCAGACGCGTTGCCGGCCTTAGAGTGCCCCCCCCCCCCAGAATTGGGGGAGGGGGGTGTGTGGGCCTCCGGTTACCTGCACTCACCAGACGAAACGCAGAAGTTTGTTAGACTTCTACTTCACGCCGATATTCTGTGAGGTCGTGGTACCCCGGTCGAGCCGGCCCATTCATGCAACAACAAAATGCGTGAAGATTAAAAAAATATCTTCAATAAGTAAATGAAATTTCTTTACTTGTGGAGCGGAATGGGAGACATGATGGAAATATGGCAAGGCGTGTGGCCGGCAACAAAATCAATGGTTCCCTGACAGCGTTATATAAAAGGCAATATGTAGTAAAAATGCATAAGACAGTCGACACTAGTCGACTTTGTTACCTGGGAGTAAAACGGGAAAGAAGAAGCATAAAAGAACACAGAATTTTGGCGAAAATTGCACGGGAAGCTTTAAAGAGCAGCAGTTTATTGAACAGCATATAATTAACAATACTGATACACAAATTGTTAAACATAATAGATCAGAAACAAAACACAATTCGGGGACAAAAAATACCTTTCTCCGTCGTCAGTCTTTGTCGTTTTTGTTTTGCTTTTCGGATGATTCTTTTTCGGACGAACGGCTAACTTGTGCTTCGCAGCTGAAGCGTCGAGCAGTTGGGCTTCCACATCCAACTCGGGGTCCAGCCGCGGCTTCCTGGTGGACGGGATAGGTGTTAGAAAATGGATATCCCATGCATATTTATTTACTTTAGGGTTATAAAAGGAGTATTAAAGAAAGTGAAACTACTATATTTTGAGTTAATGAGATTAACTACTGGTTTTTTCACCTCAAAATGCATTAACTACTGCACTCTCTTAAAACTTGATGGTTAAAATAGGCTAGTCCTTTTGGCTATTTTTGATTACTACCACTTTTAAATACTAGCCGAAAGTATCGAATGTATTTATACCCTTATCTTTACTGGCTTCGAGGTTTGCAATCTTAGTCCTGAGGTGTACTATAGAATATGCGCTGCAGTTGTCGGTAATCATTAGGTGAATTATTTACTACTCTGTGGCACGGGTTCGACGACAAATATATTGTATATTACAACTGATGGCAGAAGTTGGTGGGAGATTTTGGTGCAAGATTCGGCTCAAGGTGGGAAGAGGAATACCTGGCCTCGCAGAACAAAACCGTTAAGTAGAATCTAGAGTTTTTTTCCTCCTCTGTCCCTCCTAACCCAATCCTTCGCAATTCCTTGTGAAGGTTGGCAACGCATCTTACGATCAGGCGAGCAGATTAATTATGTTTTTACATTCATTCTATTTTTTAACTACTCCAAACTTTTGGTTTAGTTTTAACAATGACACGCACGTGAGCGCTTAAATCTAAACTATAAGTAATTTTCGTCTCGGCTTTATCTTATTAATCTGCTTTATCATTTTAAAAGAAAATCACTAAAATTATCTATAATTACATGTATAGTCCTTTGATAACGTAATAAATAATGTTGGTCAAAAAATTAGGCAAATACAGACTGAGACCCACACACCCCCCTGCCCCAATTCTGGGAGACACTCTAACTCTGGGGGCACTCTAAGGGAGGCAACGCATCTGCTAAACCTCTGGTATTGCGGGTGTTCATGGGCGGTGGTAATCACTTACCATCACGTGAGCCACCTGCTCGTTTGCCTCCCTTTTCTATAAAAAAAAAACCTCTATGCGATTCAGGGAAAATAATAATGGCTGCTGTCAAATAGCGGGAAGACCATCTCGAAAAATATCAGACGAAAATTAAGAAGACCAGGGATAGTCAGCAGTATAGTATATATAGTATGGTAATCGCTAATACGCTTGACAATCGTGGCGATTGCGGCACAACGTCCCTTAGAGTAGACGCATATGTTCAACAGTGAACTTTTACCGTATTAAGGCAGGTGCGGATTCTTTAATATTAAATATTATACATAAAGGAGCTTATTATCGAAATTAGGTGCGACAGAAGCTGACTGTCCACCACATTGTTGTTGATACTGCTGCTCAAAGACACGTGACAAAGTATGCTTAAGTTGGTAGATCCCATCTGTGCATTCTTTCTTAGTAATGGTTTCGTTTTTTCATAGAAAATATATAAATATCTTCACGCAATTCCCAATACAGGGGTAGACAGAGGTCTAGTCTATACAATTAAGTCCCTTCGATCCACCTTACACCGAAGATATTTTCGGGTCAACGTGACAGGTGGTGAGCCCGACGCCGTCTTTATGTCCAAACCAACGATATAATTCCTACATAAGTTTTTTGAAAAACCCATTGGTACAAGCCTGCCACCTGGGGATCGAACTTGGGTCTCTCGACTCCAAAATTCCGACCACCCAACCACTCGGCTAACGTGACTATAGAAAATATATAAGAGTTATAGATGCTTTGTCAACCCGCGAGGACTGAGATGGTATGCATCATAGTCCATAATCAGAGAGCGAGTCTCCTTATATCTTTCAAACAGGAACACATCAGTTATTTGGCAACAGAAATGAGTAAGCTTGTGTACTTCTTCTAGGCAGATGACAGAGGTGGTAGATGTTTCAGGAAAAAGCGAAAATAAAAGCTGAAAAACCGATTGTTGCTATTTTAGTTAGTTAAGTTTCAATCACTATTATTTCTTTTATTCCAGAAAAATAAACTTCGATGTTAAGTATAACATCGAAGTTTATTTTTATTTACATTTATTTGCAACAGTAGTTGCAAGCTAAACTCTATGTTTGTCCCGTTTTAATGTCGGTTTTTGTTTCATCTCGTTTCAAATCACAAAGTATTCACTTCAAAAATGTTTTACTCAACATTTTCACTAAATATTTCTAACAAATGAGTTCACGCATATGTCTACTACTATGAAATGTGAAAACATTGGATAGTCTGTTTGTTTACCTTTTCATCAAACACTTGGTGAAATTATGTATTTAATGGCATTCTAGCATGGTTCATAAACACATAAATTTTTCACATATTTTGTTTATTCCCTCGCATACCCATTATAAATATAGTAATTTGGTTCAACGTGACGTCTTCCGTCAGTCCTAATTAATAGGCCCCGTCGTGTAAATAATTAATTCCTATACTTATCTCGGCATGTATAGGCTCCAAATAGGCTTAGAGGGCCTACTTGCACGTTCATGGGCTGGGAAGGGAGGCTCAGCGCTTTTGCCAGCATGCGGTGAACCTTACCTACGTATAACTTACAAGTAACGTATTAACGTACCCCACGTTGTAAAACAAAAATAAAACTTTGCTATTGCGATTTTAGTGTACCAAGACACTCCATTTTGATTTGGTAATTGATCAGTCCATTTTGATCAGATTCCATAATTGATTTGGGGCAACACAAACACTTGTACATGTGTGTATGTTACAAGTGTTTGTATACAAATAACATAATAATGTGTATACGAGTATATATAACGGCCTGTAAATGTACACTGCGATACACGGTTCTCTCCTGTTGCTGTAAGAGTCTGTTTTCCATAATCACCACGCTTGTCATGCGGATTGGTGATCGCAGTGCCATACACCTCGCAAAGTAGATGGCGTCATCGGTCCGCTGAATTTTCTTCTGGTAATTTTCAAGCAATTGGATTATTATTCTCAAGCTTCGTTGTCTAGTCTGGTATCTTTTATTAGAGGGCTTATGTAGGGCGATGGTGGTAGTGGAAAATGAATTTAAACTAACATATATGTTCATTATGATGATGATTGTTGGTCATAACTAACAGGCTGATATGTATGTATGTAAGTTGTATAAATCAGCGTTGGTTTATTACTAAGATTACTGAAAGGATTTTAATACTTTTTTGGTTTGTGTTAATTGGCTAAAATATGGCGAAAATTGTAATCAAAGAATAATATCAGTATATTTTAAAGTATACCATATATTTATATATAGGCTGACAGAAAAAAATTGAGGCGGGAATATTTAAGAACTTGTTTTGATTGTGTGTAGGGCTATTTTTGCTGACTTCAAAAAGGCCTTAATGATCAGTCCAGGTAACAATTATTACAGATAGAATAATTATAATTTTAACTGTCTTTAATTTAAAAAAATAAGGGTTACAGATTCGTTATCTCATCTTTGAGCACTTATATGACATGTATTAAAACCTGTAGTTACAGTTAAATATTAAACAGAAGCTACATAGCTTACATATGTATACATATACGTATATATATTCATATAATCGCTGGCCACCCCTTGAGGGTCGATGATCCGTGAAGAAATAATAATAACACATAGTTTTCTTTTAAATTTTAGGTGCAATAATTAGCAACTCTTTTTCTTTAACGAGGAATTTTAAGAGTGGACTAACTTAAATCCTTGGAAAAAAAAACTCTACCGAGAGATGAGGGAAAGTCGTATGGGTGTATACTAAGATTAAAGTTTGAAAACATTCTAAAAGTATACAGACACTGTAGTGTCGAAGACGAGTGGTTTCTGATACTGCAACTGCCAATTAGCTTGACGTACGTGCCAATTGTGTTCAATGTTCTGCACTGGATGTGAACTGCGGTCGAATTACCGCATGACAACCGAAATAACTAAAGAGCAGTTGGCACGAACTCTTAAAGTAACATTTAAACTTTTTACTTGAACGACCCCGGTGGTCGAGTGACCTATGCACAGGTGTTCATGGTGTCGTTAGCTCTGGGGTCAATAAACTTGAAAAGAAAACACTTAATATTTCTGGGGTCTGGGTGGTTGTATGTACCTTTTTTGTTTCCGATTCCATAATACAAGAGCTTTAGCCACTTACTTTGGGATCAGAGCAATATACATGATGCACTCAGAATTTATTTATTCATTTATAAGTAGTATGAATCCAACCGTGTGGTAAAGTGTGGTAAATGACGAATGACGAGTGGCCAATGATGGAGTGAGACTCTAAGTTTGAAATGTGGTAAGGCTTACTAGACTAACTCTGTCTAGTCAGCCTCACCACATTTCAAACTTCGAATCGCACGTTCAATCTCTTTCATACTGATGACCTCAGTGTCATCGAGGTCCGAGTCTGGCGTACCAGTCACGGCGTCACCCCCGAATCCGTCACTAAGATCATCATACGCATAAATTTCTGTAACAGTAAATATGATTTTAAAACAAGAGGATAACTACAAAGTTGCAGTTGTTTTTTTGTTTTTGTTGTTTTTTTTCGCCAAAGGAACCTCGTAGGCGGATCATTACAATGATGACAACATATATATTCATTATGAAATTTAGTCGCAACTAAAAATACGCTAAAAATTTTATCACTGATTTTTCAGTGAACCATTCACTGTAAAATCAGTGATAAAAATTTTCAGCGTATTTTTATTTTCAGGCGAAGTATGATGCGTCATATTGGTTTTCCAATTTAACAAATTTTCTTCTTAGAATGTCGCGACACTAAGACAAACAAAAGGAAACAAGAATATATTAAATGAAAGTGTGTATATTAAATTAATATATACATTCACAGAAATAATAAAAGGTTTTTAGTCGACTTCAAAAAGAAAGGTAATAAACTCCACAGGAAAGCGTGCAATTTTATTAGGATTTCCTAATAAATATTTTATAAGTACGTATGTTAGAATGTATACGTGTGTATTTGTTCACGCATTCCTAAACATAGGCTTCTCTCGAAGATTTCTTTGAACCACCTGCATCCATCAAGTCACCAATGTATTGTGTCTCACTCCATCATTGGCCACTCGTCATTCGTCATTCTATCTTGTGAAGGGTCATCCTACACTGCGTTTGCTAGTACGAAGTTGTCACCCGAGAACCTTTCTTCCCCTAGCTTGTCTGTTATGTGAACTATGTGGCCGGTCTTTTGCCACTTTGGCGTGCTGAACCTTGTGGCTGTGTCGGTTACCAGGGTTCTGCTGCGGATATTTTCGTTGCGGATTCTATCGTGCAGAGAAAAACCTTTCCATCATTGCTCAATAATCTTGCTTTTCTGACGGATTACAAAATTTACACTAAAAATATCAGTACCAACAATAGAAAATTAAACTGACTCCGTAATAATATCAACTGATCTGTTTTTATAAAACATCTTCACGCATAATCCCAATACTTGTGTAGACACAGGTCTAAACCATTAAGTCCTTTCGATTAACCTGTCACCGAAGCCTATCTGGGGCAACCAAGCAACGTTAAAATATACTTACATAAAAATATAAAATAAAATATCTTCACGCCATTCCCAATAGCAGTCATTGGTCTCGAAAATTAAGTCTTTTCAACCAACTTTCCACCGATGACATTTTTTGGGATTATGTGACAGATGGTGAGCCCGTCGCCGTCTTTTGTCCAAGCCAACGATTTACTTGTACTATACAAGTACATAAGTTTTTAAAGAACCCATTGGTACCAGCCTGTCACTTGGGGATCGAACTCGTGTCTCATGACTCGAATTTCGATGACACAAACACTCGGCTATCGTGACTTACATAGATATATATTTATATAGAAGTATACATAAGTATTAATAATAATAACTCAAGGGAATGCATTCAAATTGTTTGCCCCGAGCTCATAGTCTTCAGATACAAAAGAAATTCAACGAAATTGGTGAAATCATTTAGGAATAATAGATTTTTTAATTATTATTTATTATTATTTATCTTCACGCACAATCCCTGACGGGGTATGAATAGCCAGGAAGACATGACACAACCCTGTTTTACGCCCGTTTGGACGCTAAACATGGGTGACAGGTCATGCCCTACCCGCACACAGGCTTTACAGTCACAGTAATGTGACTGCACAGCCCTTAGCAATCGACCATCCACACCATACCCCGGCAACAGTTCCCACATTTTCTTCCTTACAACCTTATCAAATGCTTTCTCAAGATCCACAAAAGCACAGAAAATCTTCTGGTTAGCAGCCAGAAGCTTCTCCGTGATCATGCGGAGAGAAAACATTTGATCCGTGCATCCTCTTCCAGGTCTAAATCCGCATTGTGCCTCCCATAGAAATCTTTCCGATTTATCTTGCATCCTACGTGTCAAAACCTTCGAGTAAACTTTACTTGCTAAACTGGTCAAGCTGATCGCCCGATAGCACCCGCAGTCATAATGTGAACCTTTACCTTTATATAAAGGCACAATGACCGCGGATCGCCAATCATCCGGAACAGCCCCGTTCGCCAGCACAAATTGCACAGCAGATGAAAGCTGTCCCATACGCGTGGCCCACCATACTTGACCATTTCAGCAGTAACTCTGTCTAGTCCCGCAGCCTTACCACATTTCAAACTTCTAATCGCACATTCAATCTCTTTCATACTGATGACCTCAGTGTCATCGAGGTCCGAGTCTGGCGTACCAGTCACGGCGTCATCCCCGGATCCCTCACTAAGATCATCACACGCATACATCTCTCTATAAAATTTGCTCCATCGCTGCATGACGTCCGATTTTCTGAGAGGACGTCATTGGTTCCCTGAAAGCACTTTATTCATTCTTAAGGCTGTCGCACCACTCCGGGTCCTCCCAACCTCTTTCCAGAAGAGTTTGGAGTTCTCCTTGAAGTTGTGCGACAACCTTCGTCCGCTTCCATTCTACTCCTTTCACGCACTTCCTCAATCAATGCTTTCGTGTGAACTTTCTGGAGCTTATATCTTTCTTTCCTCTTCTCTCTCATATCCTTATCATTACTAGAGGCCAAGTAGTCTAACCATGCTTTCTTCTTCTTATTTACAGCTTCTTTCACTTCGTCATTCCACCATGCATCACACTTTTTACTACTACCTCTTTTCACAGTTCCACACACGTCTTCCGCTGCACTAACCATTCCATCTCTAAGGCTCTGCCATATTTCTTCCACACATTCTTTCCTAACACCAATGCTGTCCAGCTTTTCGGCTACCCTTGCTTGATATTTATTCCTAGTGTCCGCTTCCTGAAGCTTCCAGCTTCGGATGCTACCGACCGACTGTGGTTCTGGTATCGCCGTCCGGTGGCTCCAACCCGCGACTCATTCTCTCTTGTTCTAGTATACATATGGATTTTCTTGTGACTAAACATAGTGTTTGTCACAAGAAGACCCTTTTCCTTGCATACAGCCAGTATAAGCTTGCCAGCATCGTTAACCCTTTTATCGCCAAACATTCCAAGCACCGACTCGTACCCTGGCCGAGCGGTACCAACCCATCCATTCAAATCACCACATACAACAATTCTTTCGTTTCCTCTAACCAAGTCTAGAACTTCTCTTACATTCTCCCAAAACTCCTCCAGCTCAGCTCTGGACGACGAAGCCACCGGCGCATAAACAGCCAAAAGGAATAACTTCGTCAGTCCCAATTTAAAGCGAACCCAGAGAAGTCTCGAGTTCACAACCTCATATTCAGTCATAACATCGACCAACCGAGACGACAGCAGCACCCCCACTCCCTGGCAGGCGCTCTCGCTCTCCGGGACTCCGGACCATAGAGCTAACGCCCCGCCAGGGAGCTCTTCAGTACCGCTGCCCTTCCGCTTGGTCTCCGACAAACACACGACATCTAATTCTCTTTCTTTCATTATTTCAATCAACTCATTCGTCTTATCTCTCATGCCTCCTCTAACATTCCACGTGCCAACTCTGCACTCCGTCCTCCACCTGCCGCCGTGTCGGGCTGTGCGTGACGGGTGGCGGTCCCCATCGCCGCTTTGCGCGCTGCATTTCACACCAACGGGGACGAACTGGTGTACGTCGCCTTGGGGGGACGCCCTAACCCTCGTTGGCATGGGTGCGCAGCTGTGTAGAATTGCAGCCCTGAAAAGGGCTGGCAGGGGTCGCGACGAGCACGCTTCTACAATGACCCCCCTAGATTTTTTAATAAATAAATAAATACATATACAGGGACAAAATAATATACATTACTCAGATTGCAAAGTAAATAACTAATGCACTTGTGTTATGGAATCGGAAGCAACGAAGTTACCTATCGCAAACACCATTGCGGTATCTTCGTTGTTTCCAAGAAATTGCAGAAAAAGTGGTTTTGAACTACAACGAACCGTCCGGGAATCGAAACCGGGACTCAGAGCTGACGACACCATAAAACTCGAATGAACAGGAAGTCGTAGATTGGGATTGATTAAGAAATATTCAAATAAGTGACATGAAGAACTCGTGACAGACGAAAAAAAAACTAAGCGACTTTTTTAAGAGCCAGTGTTTTATTTCCATCAATCATAACAGCCGACGCGAAAGAAGCGACGCTTCAATGTCAGGGTCCGACACGGCTCGGATTACCTTGGTTTGTTGAATTTTTAAAAATAAAAACACTCAGGTCTGTGTGACAGACAGACGTTCTAGATCATTCTGGAGTTTTCATTAAGTTTCGACATGGTTGACAGCTGGGTGACCTAGGCGTCAACAGTGATTAGGTCTAAATTTTATTTTGAGTCACGCTTTTGTTTAAATTAACTGAAATGTCGGAAATTCACAGGTTATGTTTTTTTCTATTTGTATTAAAGAATAAAGTGGGTAACATCGGAGTTTTTTTCGCCTTTTTGTGCCCCGTCAGAGGAAGCGGGGTAAATAAAAAATAATATTTGATAAGGAAAACGTTAGAAAGCGAAAGTTTTGCGATAAATGCAAAATAACAAAGCGATTTTGATTTTTTTATCTCTGATCGTACCTTCAAGACCAGGCCTACCTAAATACTAAGAGTGTATTGGGTGATTTAGGAGGAAGTATATAATAACAGCTTTTGCATAGAAGTCACGACAGACGTAGACTAGACGTAGTTGGGTGATCGGAATTCGTGTCAAGAGACCCGAGTTCGATCATGAGGTAGGAGACTCGTACCAATAAGTTTTTTAACAACTTACATTACACTTTTCTATATCGACAAATTTTTTTGAGCTTTCTTAGGACGAATAGTACCATTTAAGAGATCAATATAATCTGTGTAATAACATGCGACTCTTTAAAACTCGATAGCCGCATGTTAGAGTGATATGTATTCAATGTAGGAAACTTGAAATGAATCCCCTTGTGTATTCGTAAGTTGCTTTGGTGAACATTACAGAATACAGGGACTCTAAATCTAGTCACGGCAAATCTGTTTTTTTTTATATATAAAAAGGGGGCAAACAAGCTGGTGACTCACGTGATGGTAAGCGATCACCGCCGCCCATGAACATCTATAACACCAGAAGAATAGCAGATGCGTCGCTGGCACTTTGAAAAATATTCTATTCTAAGCCGTATTCTAAGCCGTATATTCTAGGCCTATTCTAAGCCGTATCGGTTACATCGTCCCAAGCATTCTCTGGTGAAATGAGGGTGTCTCTGTCGGAAAAAGCCTTTGTCCTGCAGTGGACTATCGCAAACCAGCATGGAGTTATGTATATGTGTACCTGTACACATTTAACAATGTTCTGACATTTAAAATTATTATTTACTTTTTTCTTTTACTTTACAACTTTTTCATGTTCTTTCTCGAAAGTCTAAAGGCGACGACAGAATATACTACTCAGCATTTTTTTTATTCTTTCTTATATTCATTTGGATAAACATTGACTAAATTTAGATGTTACTGACAATATTGTCGGTATTGCCACAGCTTCTGTAATTAATTAAAAGAGGAATTGACGTAAATGTTGCAATTTAACATTTTTAGTTTTTTAGTTTTATTTTTACATAGATATCAACTTCTTAACGTTATTTCGTTACATATTTTTATTTTCTCCGAATGTTAGACGTTATTACACGGCACTATGTTTAAGGTAAAAGAGAAAAATTAAGTTCGCTGTGCGGCTATTTCAGGCTGCCCCAGAAACCGTGTGACGTCAATGCTGGCATAGTTTCCAGCTACTAGCATCGGAGCGCTCCAGAACATTGGCACATTGGGATTTTCCTACGTCCATGCTTGACTTATGTTACTATGTAAAACTTAAACATTTGAAGAAGAAGAAGCTCTTGTATATAAAACACTGATTTTTTAACAATATTTTAACAATGTATATTTTTATATTTTTGTTTAATATAACTAATTTATTTTACGAATTTTGTGGCCATTTATTTTTACTCCCCGACATTGGCGTGTGGACACGCGGGGTGTGGAGACAAGGGTAGAGGATGAGATGTGTGACGTCCTTCAGTTTTGATTATTGAGAAATATTAATAATTGAAATCTGAATATACTCATGTTAACTATGACCTTAGTGCTTAAAAAATCACTCTAAACATGTGTAATGTTTTCACATTTTGATTTTTATAGGTTTTAAAATATACGCACGTTATAAGTGTTGACAGCTTATCTTATGTCTACCACATTTGTCTTTCTAATTCTATGAAATTCGAATAAAATCTATGAAAATCTTGAATATTTTTACGTGTTACTCACATCTTTTTAATTATAAAGTCATAACTAAAATTTACCGTTCAGACGGCATTGGAATTAGGCCAGGTGTACATCAGTGCGGGCACAGAACTTAATATTACAATGTGCCCGACTCTTCTCAGAAATCATTCGGTGGGCGATATCTACACGGCCGATTTTCAGTTTTATGATTTCACGCCATAATTTTTACCTGTCTGACTCAACCTCATATCTGCCATCGTTGCTGAAATTATGATGAAAAAAACTCTTATGCTATTCTAGTATTTATGCTATTCTTTTTAAAAACACAACGTGTCGTGTGACACAAACCGGAAAAAGAGCGAATAAACATCGTTATTGTGCAATTTATATAGGATTTTTAAAGTATTTAATTTATTTATAGAGTCACGATAGCCGACAATATCTTCGGAAGGTGGGTTGAAGGGACTTAATTTTCTAGACTAGACTCTCTGTCTACCCCTGTATTGGGAATTACGTGAAGATATTTTTTTACGATAGCCGAGTGGTTGGATCTTCGGAATTTCGAGTCAAGAGACCCGAGTTCGATCCCCAGGTGGCAGGCTCGTACCAATGAGTTTTTCAAAAACTTATGTACGAATTATATCGTTGGCTTGGACATAAAGACGGCGACTGGTTCACCACTTGTCACGTTGTCCCGAAAATATCTTCGGTGGAAGGTGGGTCAAAGGGACTTAATTGTCTAGACTAGACCTTTGTCTACCCCTGTATTGGAAGTCGCGTGAAGATATTTTTTTTAAAGTATTTACGTAATGGTCTTTTCTTACTTAATCTTTACTCAATCTCTTTTACTATTAAATTAAAGAGAAAAAAATTAACGTACGTGTCTGTCGATTTTTTAAAACTTATCTTTTTTTAGTAAGTTATATCTACACGCCAATCCCAATACTGGGGGAAGACAGTGGTCTAGATAATTTAGTTCTTTCGACCCACCTACGAAGACATTTTTTGGGACAACGTGACAGGTGGCTAGCCCGTCGCCGTCTTTATGTCCAAGCCCACGATACAAATCGTACATAAATTTTTTAAAAATGGTATTGGTACGAGCCTCGAGGATCGAACTCGGGTCTCTTGACTCGAATTCCGATCTCTCAGTCGATCACTCGGCTATAGTGACTGTGTAAATTTCTCATTTATTTATCAAATAATCATCATTCTCCCGTTGGGTATGAGGGGACTAACGAAAATGTCTTCAAAACCTCAATGGCTAATGAGAGACAGCGAGGTAAAGATCTTCAAATAGAACAAATCAAAATAAACCAAACCGTTGACGGGCATTAGTGTATACAGTTCGCTCTATTGCCATCGCCAATCCGCCTGGGCTACGAAGTGATTATTACAAACCTTGTGAGGAGGATTTCCTGCAGTAGAATTTTACTAGCCGTTACGCATGTATGTATGAATGAATATACAACCGAATGTAATGCTAGCCGTTACAATGAACAAACACCCAGATCCGAGAAAATGTAGAAAAGTATTTTTTTTATTTTCACTTGACCTGGAATCCAACCCCGCACCTCTGAGATGGCGAATGAATGAAAACCGATGTGTATGTCACTCGTCTACAGAGGTGTTCAAATGTAGTTATAATAATATAATATAAAAACAATATAATTAAGTAACAAATAAACAATGCGGACAACATGACATAAATTGCTTTGATCTGAAAATAAATAGCTGAAGCAGTTGTGTTATGAATCAGAAACAACAAAGGTTCCTTACAATCACCATGATCCAAGACAATGTAGAAAAGTTTTTGTTTGCATCGTAACAAATACAGATAGTATCGATTGAATTTATTAAAATATTTGAGAGAAATTATCAACTTAATAGTTAAAACGGTTAAAGTCACGTACAGTCGGTGAAGCTACGAATAATTGCAGACCTATCAGAGGTCCTTAAGCAAAGTGAATCCGTGTAATCAAGATGAATCCGTGTAAATATTACGAATATAGGGAGATTGCATCGATGTCGTTATTTGAAATGAAATCGAGTACGTCATTTCTGTCTACTCTTTTGTGATATTTGTGATCTACTCTGATGTGGTAATTGACTCTCTTGAAAAAATTGCAAGTCAGTCATGGGAGTAAGAAGGAAGACAATGTCTTTATAATTGTAAAGATTTAAAAAGTTTAAAATTGGATGCCAATCATCGAGTGGGAACTTGTATTGGTGTCAATAAATGACATTTAATTTTCTAAGAGACGGATGAAAGAAAAATAAAACATCTTCACGCCAATCTTAATGCAGGAGTAGACAGCGGTCTGGACTTAAGTTCTTTCGACCCACCTCCTCCGAAGACATTTTTCAAGAAAACGTGACAGGTGGTGAGCCCGTCGCCATATTTATGTCCGAACCAACGATATGAATGGTACATAAGTTTATGAAAAAAGTAATTGGTACCAGACTACCACCTGGGGATCGAACACGGGGATTAACTTGGATTCCGATCACTCCAATACTCGGCTATCGTGACTTGATCGACATGATGATGACTATGTTTTTGCGTGGAAGTAGTTTCAAGCCAAATTTAATACAATACAAAAATAAACCTATGTACATCGACCTTAAAATGGCGTTCTTTGTTGTAAGACACCTCCCACACTATTGAGTGTTTGCTATCACAATATTTGCCGAAATTGATTAATGACTTTACACGTCAAAGTGACGCGTGCCGTTGCCAAAGTGTTGGTGCCATTATTCAGTGTCTCAGTGATCCATGGCCGGTTGAAATCCACCCAAGCGTTCGTACTCTTCGCCTTCGCTGACGTCACATCCTATCAATAGTTTGTCGTCTGTCTGTCAGTTGTTTTAATAATAAAAATGAAGTTCAGCTAAACGATATATCTTTCTTAAAGCGACTAAATATATTTGTCGCCCACTTGGCGAGTTTCTAAGAGTGTTAAGAACTAGGCAGATACATATTAATGCACTTGTACTTGCACTGGTTTGTAAATAAAATCACATAATTTATTTCTAACACTTATTATTATATATTTACGACAACTCTATGTAGTATATCTATATTAGTATATTCTACCGTTGGCTTGGACACGGTGATAGGCTCACCACCAGTCACGTTGTCAAAAAAGGCTCCGGTGATAGCGACTCGACTCGAAAAAGGACTGAATTATCTCGACCTCTGTCTACCCTAGTATTGGTAAATGCATAAAGATAAAAAATAATAATTTCTGTTTATAAGAGCAACGACAGCCGGATGATTGTATGATCAAATTTAGAGTCAAAAGAGCTGCAACCAGAAAGGGAAAACTTATGTGCGTTTTTTATCATTGGCTTGGATACTCACAAACTAACTTTGGCATTAATAAAGACTAAACAATAAGCATAGACTGGTTAAGAACAGTTTAACGTAGGAAAGCCTAACGTTGCTAGTGTATATATTTATAAATAATATTATTTTAGTATTTTACTGTAAATTAAAATAATATAAAATTTTGTTCGATAACTGCTTGCAATATAATATTTTACCGCTCTAATAGAGCTCTATTAGCGTTCTAATAGAGGAAACACATTTCCAACACTGTACTGAATTGGATGTCGTTTCTTTGCCGAAAACTAATATAATAATATAATATATTTTTTATGTTATTATTTTGTTAGTTGTTTATATCTTTGTTTTAAATATTACTTTTTGTTAATTATACTAACATTGCAGAGTTTTAGTAATAAATAAAAATACTTTTCCCTCTTTCTTTCAAATGTATGTTGAAAGATAAATTGTTTCTGTCTAGCCCATTACTTGGAAATGCCTTAATCGTCGTCATAACGGCCTGTAGAATCCCACTGCAGGATAAAGGCCACTCACGTACGGGAGTATTTGTCATAATCGCCAAGCTTTGCATACATTGCATCACTAGATAAGGTCGTCACCGGAATGGGGAATTTTTGTATATGAATTTTGTATGTATGTCAGACTCAGCCAAATCTTACCCTAATCGAAAATTTTCCCAGAAAAAGTTACTAGCGTCGATTTCGTCCACTACAGCTTTCTAAAATTTGGTTTACGATTACGGCAGATATTTACTGTCAGCAACTACAAACCATGAAGGAAGAACTAGCTGCTAAACAACCCATATTGGTCAATCGCTCTAGCCCACTGCTGCTTCAAGACAACGCAAGACCACACACTGCACAACAAACAGCCACTAATGAAGATGAGGTAAAATTGGAATGTCTGCGACATTCACCGTACTCCCTGGACCTTGCTCCAACAGATTACCATTTTTTCCGGAACTTGGACAACTTCTTAAAAAGAAAAAGTTCAACTCCGATGCGGCAGTTCGAACCACCTTCAAAGAGTTTATTGATTCTTGAACGTTGTTTTTTCAGTACAATGAACTACCTATGAGATGACTACAATGCACAGATAACAACGTTTCATACTTTGATTAATTAAATATATTTTGCAAAATACATATTGACTTTAAATTTCTCCCGTACAAAACGCCAATTTCATATGTAAGGACCTAATATAAAAGAAAGTTTCTTCATCGCGTCGTTCTGTCTGTCTGTCTTAAGGGTATAAACTCAACTACGGGCGAATGGATATGCAAAAGGTTTGCAGGCTGAATGACTCATGAGGAAAGTATAGGTGTATAATTCATTAAGATTTCTGTGTGACTGCTGAATTATAAATACACATATAAGGACAACAGCACATACATCGAACAACACATAAAGAAATACCTTAAGTTTCTTAGCCATAATCGACCAGAAAGAGTTCTGTGATCCTCTTGCGAACTAATTCTAGTACCACACGTGTATTAAACAAAATATCACAAGAACTCATTTACAATTAAGTCCATCTGCGTATGGAATAAACTTCCTCAGCAAATTCGTCGTGCAAAATCACTATTTATTCCTCTGTAACCATTGATTACCGTTGTCAATATTCGGGTTTGGTGCTCCTCTCTTGTATTTATTTATTTGATGTATTATATTTTTTGTATTACATGAATTACAATATTATATATTTATTTATGTTTATGTATGTTTATTTATTTTAATCTATTCTGGTATTATCAAGCAACCACACCTCCCACTATTCGTTACTTTAATTTTCCAAGACCTAAAGTTGTCTGAAAGAGATCGCTCTTTAACGATAAGACCGCCTTTATTGTGCCTATATTTTTAAGCTGTGTTTTATATTTATATTAACTTTGTAATCATTTATTTGTTGTGTACAACAAAATATATACAAACATGCATCGCTCTCATCCTAACGTAAATAGCTAAGAAACCTGAAATAACGAAGATACCACAAATACCTAGACCTAAACAATGTAGAAGTCTATAAGTAGTTTTCTACATTGACCCGTCCGGGAATCGAACCCATGACCTAAGGAGCTGACGACACCATTAAAACCCGTGAGTATGTGACTCGGCCACGGAAGTCGTCATATATGATGGATACGGCATTGCGTGTTCTCCGACCCGTGCGAAGTCGGGGCGGGTCGTTAGTCTAATAATAACAGTAATAGTAAATGTGCGGCATTGACATATATTTTACGGAATTATGATATTACTTTGGCTTAATTTTCTTCGTTATCGAGCCTTTTATTACTATTTCCTTCCTTGGTGCATACTAAAGTATATTATTATTTTTATAGGTTAGACTAAAATATCAGTGTAATTCATCCGATTTGTAGTACAGCCATTGCCTGTATCCATCTAAATATTTAAGACGATTTACATAAAATTTATGAATTTTGACACCTACATTTTGAATCACCATATCACTAATACATACGCAATAAATACATTTGATTTTGAATTTAAGAATATGCCACCCTCCTTCTTTCCGTAAGTGTTGTTAAAAGCGACTAAGTGAATAAGCCGACAAATGGCAATAGCTGCCAATAAACAGTGGGAGAATCATCTTGAAAAATACAAAAGAAATAATAATTCGGGTGCGGCACAAAGCGCTTCTCTCGAAGCTTCCGTCATATGGGCTTCCCGAGAAATTTTGCAATTGGGTCACTAGTTTTCTCACAGACCGGAGCATCAAGGTCGTAGTTGCCGGTGCATGCTCGAACACCAAGTCCGTGAACGCTGGTGTCCCACAACGCTGTGTGCTATCGCCAACCCTGTTTCTTCTGCATGTCAATGATTTGTTACAAATAAGTAACATTCATTGCTATGCAGACGACAGCACTGGTGATGCCCTATACACCGGCCGTACCAATATTTCTCGGGAACATGTCGACGAGTACCGGAACAAACTTGTGTCTGAAGTCGAGATTTTGTTAGACAAAATCTCGGACTGGGGCCGACTAAATTTAGTCCAGTTCAACCCTAACAAGACACAAGTTGCGCGTTTACCGCTAAAAAGAAACTCTTCGTCGTGTCACCTAATTTTTAGAGCACTCCCCTAGTTGCCTCAGCTAGTATCGGAATCCTTGGCGTCGACATATCGAGCAACGTTCAGTTTCGCGGTCACTTGGAAGGGAAGGCCAAATTGGCCTCTAAGCTTGGCATACTCGGTGATCTATTTCTTTTTTAGATGCTTATCCCGCCATCTGTCGGTAGCCCTTGATATTGTCAAGGCTGTTCTCTTAATCGATTCTTTCCACATCAACGACAAGATGGCATTCTGGATCCGATAACATCACGGCTTCGGATTTATGATCGTGAGACCTCGTGGGAGTGTAAAATTATTAGAAAGAAATTGTGCAGATTATCACCGACAAACTATATAGCAGTACCTGAGCAAAGCTATGCTTTATGCGAAATAGATAACGGTGAAATGCATTTTTAATAAAAAAATATATAATTTTCTATCACTTTTTTGTAAGTACATTTTCTCGAATATTACCCCAACCTCGATAAACTTGGAACATAAGACGTTATCTGAGTATACAAAGTGTTGGTCAACTAGTTACAGCATTTATGCATTAATTTATACAAGATTAGGGCGTTTAAATTAATAAGACATGATCTATAATACAAGAGCGGCAGCACTAGTAAAACTTTTAAAAAATTACTGATTATTTTCTATGATAAATATTACAAGAAAAATGTATGAGACATTTCATTCTATTTTCGTAAATAACCCTGTCAGCCGCGCACGAACATTATTTGTAAGGAATGGTAGTGATGACAAGAATCGATTCGTTACGAGCTTTTATATTCTTCATAATTTCTCGATTACGTTATAAAATCCGACGATGCTTCGTTATAACCTGTTAATAGATAAAGTATTTTGAATGCGTTTTTATGTACTTTAAATAAATCAATTCTGTAGACTCTGGTAGTTTATTTTTTGTCTTTTGTCAATTAAACCTAGTCTTTTGTGTTTTGTCAATTAAGTCTTAGCTTATTTTCCTATTGTAATTATTAGTATGGTGGTTAGACGCTTTAATACATTTTAGATAAATACCTATTTACTTTTTCGTATGTTAACGTTTCGCAAATCGTTCAATTCAGAAATCTCAGAGATGAAATCTATCTAGAAAAACTAGGAATATTAAAAATACTATTGAAATTAAAACTATTGGCCATATTGTTAGCGTAGTTGCCGAAACAGCACTGCATAAATTTAAATGTATACAACATTAGCAGAAAAAATCGTAAGGTATGAAAGCTCTTCATGTATTCTAGAGTTTACTTTGTTTAGAATAGTCTGGATAGAAAATATTGTAAAGTTATTAAAGTATTATTAATTAATGAAAATGACTTTTTTTATCACAATATATTAAATCTACCCCTTCTAAACAAACCAGAATTTCCGAATATTGTTTCAAAAGTTTTTAAAGAATAATTTAAAGTTTGATATATATTTTTATGATACTTATTTCTTGTACGTGTGCCAAAATTTTCAATATTTCCTTTAACATTCAGTAACTATAATAAATAAATGTTATATTCAAAAGAAACTCCATAAGTTTTATGTCTTTATTTGTTACATTACCTTTTCAATTACACGAAGATACACAAGTGAAAGTAAATACATTGACTGTGTGGTGCAAACGGGTAAATAATTTTAACGGTAATACACAAAAGTTATCACAATAATAAATTTTGATCACGACACTTATGTAAATAATACATACAACACAAATTTACGTTGTCCTTGCTTCAAGCGAAATATGTACAATGAAAGCATGACTCCACTTTCATCTTTCTTCGTCTCGTCTCCTCATTTGATTATGAGATCAATAATAATACATTTTATATGTGGGTACACTAAATACATAGTCCAGTGAGGGACCTCTGGATTGGAAGAAATGGTTCTCGTAACTATAAACACGCCCTCTGTACCTGCATCAACAATTGTTTCATATTACGCATCAGGTGATGGAGGCGGCAATGTTGATGAGGATGGTGATAAGTTAGTTGATGCGAATAAAGTACAAATGGAAATTGGTGAATGCTTCTTAGATATTGTTACGTAATGCGGTGCATCGACCGCTTGCTAATTTTATCCAGTATCGTTGCCCGGAACATAAGAAAGCAATAAAACGCATTCTTGACATTTTGCTTTTTGGAACACTATTTTGAAATTAGCCGCTACTTCAAAGTTGAATTCCGGACTATTTAAGACGGATAAAATATTGCATAGATTACATAGAGAACATTTTGAAGAATTTTACAGATAAGATCGCGAATAGAAATTCGACAAAATTTAATAAGACTGACTTCAATACTATGATATGTACATACAGACATATTTACATGTATGTAGTGAAAAAAAGATCTTATAAATTTCCAAAGTTTTTTGTGTTATTTTTGATCGTGAGCAAAAGAATGAAATTTTTATGTACATTACACAAAATCTTATCATTGTTTGAAACGATTTCAATGATTATTTCTTGAAATCGTTAAAATAGATTACAAAACTTACCTGTAAATTTACATTTTACTATTATATATTTATTTGTATCACGTATTGATTATTTTTTTTATTTGCTTATGTATGTAGATTTATATTAACAGTAACAGAATGGTATTGTTTTAATACTTAGTTAAGGGAAATGAAGTTTGGCATGATCTGCATAGCTGTTAGGTGTATTAAAACGAAAATAAATTATTAACATATGAAACGAGTCAAATGATTGATCATATTCATGAGTATTATTTTCGAATGACGCGCAAGTCGGTTAGGTTATTTATACGAATTACATGTCTCAATGAGGGCACAGTTGTGTATAGCCCATGCCGTAAATATAAATATTAAAGACGTCTTGTACTTACTTTGCTCCGAGTGCTGATTTCGTATCGAGAACTTCAACAATATCTCCAGTTTTTAGTGAGACCTCATCATCAGCTGCAGCTTTGTAATCAGATGACGCTACAACTACGTCCTCAACCTGAAACAAGGATAAACACTCATAAATTCGACGTTTCTTGGAGAAAAGCAATTTACTAGTATCAGAAAGGTTTTCATAGTCAAAAGAAAATAACACAATTTTTAGTAGTCATAGATTACCTTAGGGGGACTTTTGCTACAACTAGATCTAGATCTGGACAACGACCTTGAAGAGTAACGTTTATAGCTGGGTGTATTTTCCAAACTGCTCATTCTATTTCTAGTATTCTCTCTATCAAGCAGTACACCGCTATAACGTCGATTCCATCCACCAAATTTAGTTATTCTTTGATTGTTACTGACATTGCAATAACCAGTAAACGTTTGTAGGTCTTCGTCATTATCATCAACAACTGGGCAACTGTACATACTAAAGCGATGCGCAGTAGGTTGACTAAGATTCAAAGCAGAGAAAACATGGAGTGGTTCAAAATGTCTAATACCATTTTCATCGAGAACTGTATATGCCATTTGTCCCGTTAGGACAGCACGACTAGCCTCTCGAGGCACTACAGCCTGTAAGCCTTTTTTCATAATTAACAATGCTCCCGGATGTTTCTTACGTTGAAACAGGAAATCTTCCATAGCAAGACTGTTTTCTGGCTGAAGTAAGCTCAACGGGACATCAGCAGATGTCATTAATGGTGGTTCTTCAGGAATTATCATTAGCGCAGCACTTTCTCGGACCAAATCCCTTAACTTAGGATCTGTACGAGCTAGCTCAGGGTCATTTTCCAATTTGTGGATTGCTGAATATAAACCAGGTGTTTTTTCAGCAAGCTTCCTCATTACCGTTAGTCGTTTCAAAATATTCAAGCTAGCAAGGTCATTTGCTAATTTAGCCAAATCAGGTTCACCGTGGAGCGATAATGATAATTTTTTAGCGACGTCACTCATTCCAAGTATTTTAGCAAGACCAATAGATTGTATAATTAATTCATGAACGTCTTTTTTATTAGCTTCTTGCAAAATAGAATCAAGTGCCTTTATACTTGTTTCTTGTACAGCAGACACAATGACTTTTTGCAGCGTTTCCGCTGCTTCGTGGTCAGTTTTGATAAAAGAAATGGATTCAGAGATGTGATTTATCACGTGATTAAAAATACTGGCATCATTCTTAGAAATATTTTTAAAAGCTGGACCCAATACTTCATTTTCACTGCACAAAAAGTCACTAAACTTTTTAATAATATCTTCTTCATTCAAGGAATGTTTTTGTAATGTGCTATTTAATGCTATTTTTATTAATTCAACTTTTTGTTTAGAAGAATTTTCAATAATTTCTTCACGAAGCGTTTCTTTGCTTTCTTCAGTTTGAAGAATCTTAAACATTTCAGATACAAAATGTTCATCGACAGATTTTCCCAATATTGAATCAATCGACTTTAATATAAAATGATATTTTTCTTTGCTATTGTTATTGTTTATTTTTTCAAACTGTTCAGCTGTTACTAAAGCTGCTAAAACCGCAGCAGCTATAGAATTTTTGATATTTTCTTGGTGTGCTTTTTGTTCGCTCTTGGAACTGTCATCATTAATTTCAAAAATTTCATTTCGTTTTGTATTTAATCTTGCTTTTTTAGAATCATTTCCGTTTCCATTTTTATGACTTTCCTGTATTTCACTCTTAACATGAACACTCATTTCAATTATTGATGTGATGACTTCCATTAATTGATTTGCTATGTCATCCTTTAGTCCAAAATCTGTAACAAATGCTTTTAAAGCTTCCTGGTTCCGTGTTTGGTTTAAAACCACGTTTATTGCAGGAAGATCAGCAGGTACTTGTCTCCCTATAGACATTCCTGCCTCAGATAATTGCCGCAACATATTAATGTCAATGGTTAACTCACCCTTTGTGGATGTTGTATCATTTGGGTTAGTTTTAACTTTTAAAAGTTTGAGCTCTTCTGGAGTTACAACAAAACTCTGTACCGAGAATTCAAGGCCTTCTTCACCTTCAATGAGGTCAGGAGCAACAAATTTTAGTCCTTCAGGTGTTTGAACAATTTGGCCAGGTACAAATGTGACACCATTATCATCAGTTTCTATTACTCTACCAGGAACAAATCTTGGACCTTCTTCAGTATCAACAACTTGGCCAGGGACAAATCTTGACCCCTCATCTTCAGTCCATATTACTTGACCAGGTATAAATGTTGGACCTGCTTTGGTTTCTATTATTTGACCTGGGACAAAACGAGGTCCGTCAATCGTGTGTATCGTCTGACCAGGCACGAATTTTGGGCCATTCTTTGTTTTTACTACTTGTCCTGGGACAAATTTTGGGCCCTCTGCAGTATCGACAACTTGACCTGGAACAAACTGTTCTCCATTCTCAGTAAATACTATTTGCCCTGGTACAAAAACTCCTTCAACCATCATACCAGGGACAAACCTAGACTCATTTAATTCGTTTTTGACAAGTCTCCCAGGAACAACTTTACCCTCTATTTTAGGCATCTTAGGCCCCGGGTAAAATTCGATACCCTTTACAGTTTGAACCATATGTCCAAAGACATGTAAAGACTCTTCGGATAGTGAACAAGTTTTTATGTCTATTGGCAGCCCCGTTGGAACTCCTTCAGTAAAGATTATATCTTCAATAGATTTAGCGATCGAAAATTCCACATGACCATCAGCTTGAACAATTGTTTTTCCTGGCAAAAACTTTTGGCCACATTTTGTGTCTACAATTTGACCTTCAATAAACTTTGGGCCATCGATTGTTTCAAAAGTAGTTCCAGGAATGAACTCCAAATTACTGTTTCTCTGTTTAGTTATTCCTGGTACAAAACATATTTCACCATTATTAGTAACTGTCTGACCAGGAACAAATTTAAGCCCATTTGGTGTTGCTAAAGTTGCTCCTGGGATAAAATGGAGTTCGTCTTCTTGATGGACAGCTTGGCCCGGAATAAATTGCCACTCATTATTTATTTTTGCATTTTGTCCGGGTGTAAATGTGGTGTCACAATTATTATCAGTAATAGTTTGACCAGGAATAAACTGTACACCTTCCGGGGTCATAATAGCTTGACCTGGAACAAACACTTCTTCAGATCCAATATCAATAGTTTTACCTGGCACAAATTTAAAACCTTCTTCTGATAAAACAGTTTGACCTTCTACAAAGCGGAATGTTCCTTTAGTTTTAATCGTTTGACCACAAACAAATTCTTCACCATTAGATGTAGGTAAAACCTGCCCAGCTAGAAAGAAAGGATCATTTGTATCTTCATTAGATACTATATGACCTGGTATAAGACCAGGTCCAGTTGGCGTATTTACGGTTAGACCAGGAACAAAGACGGGTCCAATAGGGGTTTCAACAGTCTGTCCAGGTATAAAAATAGCACCTTGTGGAGTATTTACATGTTGGCCAGGAATAAATGTTTTCGCTTTATTTATATCCAAATTTAATCCTGATATTTTAGCAATTTTTTCTTTTTTACCCTTACTTATATTCTTTACGACATCTGGTAAACTTTCTAAATTAGGTAACATGTCAATTTTATTTTCTTCGAATAATTTTTCAGTCACGTCTGAAGTTTCCATTAGCCGATCGTCAGAAATTTCTTTGACGGCCTGTAAAATATTTTCAGGTGGCCGATTGACCAGAGGCTTTAAAGGATTTACACAAGGGACACTTTCTAAGGGAACTGTCACTTCACTGATATTTCGATCGACTGCATAAATTTCTGCCTCACATTGAAAAGGTTCAATTTTGACAGGCGAAGGCAATATTGTAGTTTTGGGGATAAAATGGTCCTCATTACTTTCCGTTTCAAACAAATCCCAATCCCATGTTTCCATTAAGGGGAGTATCTGCTCTTTCCAATCCCCATTACACATAACAATGCTTGACTTGGAACGCATATGGTTCACATTAAAATTTTTACACGAGAAGGTTTTTGTATCATGTCTTTCGTGTTTAATTTCTTCTAATTTTGCTTTTTTAGCTAAACGAACTTGGCGCATTTTTTCTTCCTCAAGCTCTTGAACTTCAGCTAGTCTCTCCTTCGTTTCAAATATTTTTTTCATAGACGACAGACCAGCTGCTCTTTTTCTTTTCTTCTTTTTCTCTTCTAATTCTTCCAACTCTCTTTGTCTTAACACTTCAGCATTTGGTCCTTCGCCTTCATACATGTCTACGTCTTCTGTAAAATCTTTGAAATCCATAGAAACACTGCGTCCTTGTTTTGTTTTTATAAGAACTGTATCAGAATCTTTCGCAAGCATTACATCTCTGACATCTCCATCGCGCACTGCAGCTTCCATGTCAGCGGAAAACACCAAATTGCAACGCCTTTCTTGGACCGTGTATACATATCGCTTATCTTCAGCGACATGTTTAGTTAATAACATATCCATTAATGCCTTCTGAGCCTCAGTAGATCCGTCCAAAATTGGAAATACGTATCTAAAACCCGACAGCATTTCATGTTTTCTGTTACCATAATTTATTTCTGGTGCATAGTGATGAGGTCCAAGTTCACCTGCTACATTAGTTATCTTGCATTTTGTTTTAGAAGAGCGTGCCGTTAAAAGCACTGGAATGTAATGGTGAGTAGGCAGACCATAAGATTTGCCGGTAATCCTGCAGCAACGCTTGGCATCCGCTGGCGAGATTGGTGCTAGAAGTGGAAAATAATTCGGCTTAGGTAGCCCTCTACTACGGCCCGTTATTCTACAAAAAGACATCGCGGTTTGTATCACACTGTCATATTATTTGTTTACAATGCTAACTTTGATAACGTTTGCGAAAAAAAGATCTCGAGCGGACTTATCGTATTTATTACGCGGTAAGATTTGGCACGAGCGTTCACTTCGAAGTTTGCGAGTTGACTGGCGAAGCGACGGTCTTGCGTCGAGCTTTACTAAGCGCACGCATCAATTTGCACCTTCGTGGTGGCAGACGGTGTGCCGTATATTTGTTCCGGTTAGGCGCTATTTATAAACTGAAACGTATTTATTCTTTACACAAAATATATTGACACAGATCCATAGGGAAAACACCGAAACGAAGCTTACATTAATTTGTCGCTTTGCGTGAAGATAAAACAAATGTTTATAGAACACTTTTACCTGAACGCAATATATTATCGAGAATAATAAAAGAAGCGCCAAGTGTTGAGTAAAAATGCGGTTACACAATTTATTGTATTTGCGTAGATTTTCTACTGCTTTTGAAAGTCTATTCTAATTATTGTGAAATGAAAACATTTAGCCGATAAATGCTTTGAAATAATGATTTATCGTTTCAAATTAAAAAGAATTTCTGTAATCTATTTCCATTTGAGCAATAATGTCTTTAAAAAAAAGTAAAATATATTTCATTATTTTATGTATCATACTTTTTAGTCACTTCGTCTATTTGTGAATGTTTTCGCCTTGGTGATACACAAATAATTATTATGATATTATAATTATTATATTATTATGATATTTGAAGTAGATCGGAATTCGAATCTGGAGAGTTGAGTTCGCTCCACAGGAATATCATACAGATGTGTGTTTTCAAAATTTATGTACGACATACTTTGATATATCATACATATTTTCATGAATTTTAGCCTCTCGAAATATAGTTAATCTCTCGAAATATAGTTATAAATACAGTTTTATAAGTTCTTACGTTACAAAATAAAATACTATTTTTTTCCCAATAAAGGGGTAAACAGAGGTCTAGACAATAAGTCCCTTCGACCCACCTTGCACCGAACAACCACACTTGAACAATTCAAGTCGTAGGTAGATTTTAAAGGCTTATATGCCAAAAAAAACTCAGTAGAAAGTCCGTGCACCAAAATTGGAGTCTTTCAGACCAAAACAAAACTAATAGGGTATCGTTTTATCTAACATCGACAATTTATCGTGTAGTTTGTCATTATTATCTGTAGCATCTCTACATGTACTTGAGAAGAATACTTGAGACTACATGTTCATATTTTTAAACAGTTTTTAATTGGTTAACCTTCAAGTTTAAGCGCCCGTGAAGAACATTTATTTCTGAACACTCTAATCTTTTGAAATCGTCTCCTTGAGCCACTTCCGTATTGAGAAAACGATAAGAATTTACGGGTACAGTGATAATTTTGGTATATTTTCAAACCTCCGTGGACGAATGGCGGACCTGATGATATTCGGCATTTGTTTCAAGATTTTGCCCCGGTGTTTCAAGCAATCGACAGTTCTGAGGTCTCGGGTTTGATTGCCGGGCGGGTCATTATAGAAAACTATTTTTCCTGTATTTTCTCGTGTTTGTGGTACCCTTATCACTTCTGATTTTCTAGCACTTAAATTAAATTTGAAATAATCGTGACATTCGTCGGAACATTATACTAATCTTGGAACTAAAAGTTTCGAAGATAAATAACATTTCGATGAAATAGAATATGAAACAAAAGTTCAATGAAAGAAGAACGAAAATAAAAAAAAAATACCCGTTTAAAGTATCTTCTGTCTATGGTTCGGGCATATTGAAGGGCATATTGAAGGTATCCACTACCTACGGTACGGTAAGCATTAGCTACGGTCGTGAGCTATTATTTTGGAATAGCTTACACTGCTTTAAAATATTGACGATGACGATCTTCGTAAACGAACTTTCATAGTGGTGTAGAGCCACGCATCAGATTTTGTTGTTGCATGAATGGGCCGGCTCGACCGGGGAAGTACCACGACCTCACAGATTACCGGCGTGAAGTAGAAGTCTAACAAACTTCTGCGTTTCGTCTGGTGGGTGCAGGTAACCGGAGGCCCACATACCCCCTCCCCCAATTCGGGGGGGGGGGGCACTCTAAGGGAGGCAACGCATCTGCTATGCCTCTGGTATTGCGGATGTTCATGGGCGGCGGTAATAACTTACCATCACGTGAGCCGCCTGCTCGTTTGCCTCCCTATTCTATACAAAAAAAAAAAAGGAAAAACGAGTAACGTAAACACCTGTTATCATGCCAGCATACCTCATACTTTCGATTCTCGGATTCTATTCCCGGACTGGTTTAGTAAATTTTAATTTACTACACAATTTAGTAAATCACTTTTTCTTCGGCGACGGGCTCGCCACCTGTCACGTTGTCCCGAAAATATCTTTGGAGGAAGGTGGGTCGAAGGGACTTAATTGTCTAGACTAGACCTCTGTCTACCTTGGGAATTGCGTGAAGATATTCATTTATTTATACTTTTTCTTCATTGTCTCGGTCTCTCTGGGTGTTTGTGGTACCTTCGTAAATCCTGGTGATTCCATAACCACAAATGCTGAAGCTACTTATTATATATTAATGGGATCAAAACAATGTATGTGATTTTGTCCCTTTCTATATATCTCATATTGTTTTCTCAGATCGGTCTCTAGCCTGGAGTATGATTTTTTTATATTTCTATATTTCTTTCCATGTGATTTTGAAGTGCTCTTAGATTTAAAAACCAAATACTTCTACTTCGAGCTTTGTAGTGAAAATTATCTTTGTAGTGATGCTGACTGACAAGCTTAAGGATAGAAATACGCCAATTACCAAACTTACGAGTAGTCTCCGTTTACATACATGTTAACGGCCCGTGAAAAATCTGCAAGATACTCAAAGGCATACTCATACTCGTGTACACATATAAATATAGACAGTGTTTTAACTGATTGTATGAACCTTTAATACTATATTGCAAACATCTTGCAGTGGCAGTACCAGTGGTTTATTTCCGTCTGGCCGTCGGTACCACACAGCAGTTGCACAAGCCCTGTCGTAACATCTCTTGAACTCGTGCGTGTTCAGAACATAAACAAAATCGGCTTACAATTTCAGATATTGCATCTTTACAGCAGCTGATAGAGTTAGCATTGATTTATGGCAAACTTTGATTTGATTATATGAATAATAGGAGTTATATGAATAGAGATATTAGTCCTATTTCACACATAGTTTACAGTTTGTAGATAATTTTGTAATTAATTTTAGATGCCAGAACAATAGTCTTAAATAATTTTTTTTGTTTATTCATCCATATGAAGAAAGTAAAAATAAAAAACCTAAAATAGACGATATCCGTTGTTATATTCTAATCTGAAATGTTTGGGTACACGATATTTCAAGCATAAACCATCCAGAAACAGAGCGGAAACGTCATACCGATCTCAAAATACAATAAACTGTACCCGATTTTTGCGGCAACGGTCAAAATATGTTTGATATGAGATAGTTGGGAATTTGTGTCACCTAAACAAAAAAATTTTGGTTTACAGGAAACATGAAAATATTCAATATAGATTATGATGATAATTCTGATGAGATACTAGAAATGAGTTTTAAATGATCTTCTTGTTTGAATGTATATATACATAGATAAAAGCTGAGATTGGGACAACAACACTTTATATTGCTCTCATGTCAAAGTAAGTAAGAAACTAAAGCACTTGTATTATGGAATCAGAAGCAGCGAAGGTACTACAAAAACAACCAGACCCGATAGAATGTAGAAAAAGTGTTTTCCGGGAATCAAATCCGAGATCTCAGAGCTGGAGGCAACTGAAAACCAGTGTGTACGCTGCTCGTCTTCGGAGGAATTAATAAACAGTTATTGAACAGAGACTTCATGAAACAGGCATACATACATAACTGCCTGTTAAAGTCCACTGCAGGATGTAGGCCTCTCCATGGGGATTTGCCATAATCGCCACGCTTGGCAGGCGGATTGGCGATCGCAGTAGCAGACCACTCGCACCGCAGACGCTGCTGCCCATCTTCGGTTGAATTATTTTGGTCTGACATTTTTAGAGATGGTTATCCCGCCATCTATCGGTTGACATTACGATATCCTAGACCCTTTCACTTAGTCGCCTCTTACGCCACCCTCAGGAAGAAAGGGAGTGGCAATATTCTTACACACGGTCTAATTTAAGGAAACAACAATAAAATTATTAAAAAGACTGCATAGACCAGAGTTCGATTCCGATGAGGAAGGCTCGTACTAATGATATTTTTTGAAACTCGTGTACGTACACAGCGACAGTCTCAACATCTGTCACGTTGTATGTAATTGATCGCCAAATAAGATCCGGTGATTTGTGGGTCGAAAGGATTAAATTGTCCAGATCTCTGACTACCTTAGTATTGGGGATACGGTCGTGAGTGATTTGATCGCGTGTTTTTGTGTTAGTTTAAATATGAAACTCGGCCAATCGCTATCAATTTTGTTTTCTCTTTGGCGCTGTGTATTTATTTCACCATGTTTTCTTAGATCATACTTTTTTTTATATAGAAAAGGGAGACGAACGAGCAGGTGGCTCACATGATGGTAAGTGACTACCGCCGCCCATGAACACCCGCAATACCAGAGGCATAGCAGATGCGTTGCTGGCCTTAGAGTCCCCCAAATTGGGGAGGGGGTGCAAAATTTCGGTTACCTGCACCCACCAGACGAAACGCAGAAGTTTGTTAGACTTCTACTTCACGCCGGTAATCTGTGAGGTCGTGGTACTTCCCCGGTCGAGCCGGCCCATTCATGCAACAACAAAATCTGATGCGTGGCTCTACACCACTATGAAAGTTCGTTTACGAAGATCGTCATCGTCAATATTTTAAAGCAGTGTAAGCTATTCCAAAATAATAGCTCACGACCGTAGCTAATGCTTACCGTACCGTAGGTAGTGGATTGTGAAAAAGAAATGGTTAAAAAAGATCCGTACTAGACGCCATATTAATGAGAAGAATTTGTTCACTTGACATGAAAAACTACTAAGAAACTGCTATTCACAGTGGTAGAGCCACGCATCAGCTTTTGTTGTTGCATGAAAGGGTCGGCTCGGCCGGGGAAGTACCACGACCTCACAGAATACCGGCGTGAAGTAGAAGTCTAACTAACTTCTGCGTTTCGTCTAGTAAGTGCAGGTAACCGGTGGCCCATTCACCCCCCTCTCCCAATTCTGGGGGGGGGGGGGGCACTCTAAGGCCGGCAACGCATCTGCTATGCCTTTGGTATTGCGGGTCTTCATGGGCGGCGGTAATCACTTACCATCACGTGAGCCTTCCTTTTTATATAAAAAAAAACTATCAAAGAAGGAAAAAGAGGAAGTCCACCTATGGGGACCAAATAAAAAACAAATCAAACGCCATGTAGTACTAAGAATTCTACGGCTGAAACATACAAAGAAGAAGTGGTGAGTGCGTCACCGTCTTAGTGTCATAGATATCTTTCAAAAAAATCATTGACACCTATACTCTCTTAAGGGGATCGAATTCGTGTATACTTATTACAATTGAGATTTATGTAGTTATCTACAATATTGAATACTTCTTTAGTAATTAATATAGCAGAATCATTATTTTCAAAATTCACGATAGCCGAGTGGTTGGGTGTTCGGAATGCGAGTCAAGAGACCTGAGTTCGATCCCCAGGAGGTAGACTCGCATCAATGGGTTCTTCAAAACTTATGTACGATTTATAGCGTTTGCTTGGACACTGAGACGGCGACAGGCTCGTTACCTGCTATCCCAAAAATGTCTTCGGTAAAAGGTGGGTCAAAAAGACCTGATTGTCAAGACCTCGGTCTACTCCAGTAATCGGAATGGCATTAATATCCTATCAACCCACATTTCACCCGAGCTTATTATGGGACACTGTGACAGGTGGTAAGCCTGGCACCGTCTTTATTTCCATGCCACCGATATAAACTGTAAAAGTTAGATAGTTTTGAAAAAAACTCATTGATACGTTCGTACTTGCTCGATCGTACGTATGAACGTACGTACGTACTTTATCGAACTCGAATCTTAATGCTCTTGTGATAAAATGAAACACGAAGGGCTACTATATATAGTAGCTGCCCCACACTAATAAATTTCTACTAAATCCCGGTGACAGGTTAACAAAACATGTAAGAGGAAAATAACTATTAAAATCTCGGATGAACGGAATTTCGTCGCAAGGGAAAACTATTTACATAAATAAACATTAATTAAACTTTGTATCATTAAAATATATGAAATGTATTTTTTATTGAAATATAAAGTCACGATAGCCGAGTTGTTGGGTGGTCGGAATTTCGAGTCGAGAGACCCGAGTTCGATCCCCAGGTGGCAGTACCAATGAGTTTTTCAAAAACTTATCTACGAATTTCATCGTTGGCTTGGACATAAAGGCGGCGACGGGCTCACCACCTGTCACGTTGTCCCGAAAATATCTTCGGTGGAAGGTGGGTCAAAGGGACTTAATTGTCTAGACTTGACCTCTGTCTAACCCTGTATTGGGAATTGCGTGAAGATATATTTTTTTTTATTTTTATTGAAATATATGTAATTACAATATATTCCTATAATGGGATTCCATTTCAGCCTCATATATACATACATAATGGTTTCAAAAAGGCCACTCCTCCACTTCTAAAGCACCCTGTCAATGAGTGTTTGCCATAATCGCCACGCAAGATATAATAATAAAAACAAATTTTTATACAGAATCATAACTATATTCTATTAATTTTCATTAGACTTTTTTTTATTGCTCATTACGCCTCCTTTTACCCTTTTTCCAATTTGGCGAATTAGAGAAGGCAGCCTCCCGCACCAGAAGGCCCTCTAATGTTTCAAGTGTACAAAAAACACGACTTTACTGTTAGATATGAGAAAGAAGTACGCGTGCAAAACGTTTAATTATAACTGAAACAAAATCTCCTCTTATTACATCGGCAAAAATTACATTTGCAAAGGCAAACATACTTAAAATTTCATTACCACATGTTTCGGGAAACACTTTTTATTTTAACAAAAATTTTCCTCAAAAGATTTTTACGACTCAGGTTCATGGAAAAATTGGTTAAACACCGAAATAGAGAGCCGATTGCGATAAAAAGCTTTTCAATGACTCACCGCATTGGTGCGGATTTTAAAAAAAATTCCGGCGCGGGAAATTTTATTTGACAGCACCTGTCAATATTTAAAAGCAATTGGTCTTGTCGTCTACAAGCAGTGGAATGAGTAAATGAACTCTGCCGAGGTTACGTTGAGTACGGTTACTATGTTAATTTCATGTGTAATTTCATGCGTGAAAAATAAAAAGTTATTGATTTCATAAAATTTTCAAACAATAAAAGAAATAACTTCTCGCAATTCCCAATGGAAATAGGGTACATAGATATAGATGTCTAGATATATAGGGCATATAGATGTCTGGACAATCAAGTCCTGTCGAGTTCTTTTACCGAATACATTTTTGTGACAACGTGGCAGATGGTAAACTGGTCTCCTTCTTTATGTCCAAGAAAACGATATAAATTACACATAAGTTTTTTGAAAAACCACCTAGGGATTCTCCTAGGGATCTGGATCTCTATCTACCCCCCGTATTGAGAATAGCGGAAAGATCTTTTTTTTATAATGTTAATGTAATGTCCACTACAATACTACACTACGTCATCACGCCAACATTCCTTAAGATTACAAGGAGCTCGTGCGCAAATTATACGATAAAAGTGTTAATGCCAGCCGAGCGGTAATGACCAAACTTCAAATCGGGGACTAGTTAGAACCCCATGAGGATGACTATTGAACCTCTTTTGAAAATTATGTACTATTAGCTTATAATCGCGGCTTCGCTCGCAATGATGTATATGAAAACTGTAAAATTTATGATAATTAGATTTAAATTTAGAAATAGAAGATGCTATTATTAATTAAATAGTGAGTTGCGCTTCGCCGCGCATTTTAACCTTTATACGTAGTTGAATGCTAAGTGTGAAGTGTGAAGAAGCGATATTAATTAAAAAAATTTATAAATATCTTCACGCAATTCCCAATTCAGGGATAGACAGAGCTCTAGCCTTGACAATTAAGTCCCTTTGAGCCACCTTCCACCCGAATTCACCGGAATTCCACCGTTCACATTGACAGGTGACAACGTGAACGATGACAACGTGACAGGTGGTGAGCCCGTCGCCGTCTTTATGTCCAAGCCAACGATATAATTCGTAATAAGTGTTTGAAAAACCCATTGGTACGAGCCTGCCACCTGGGGATCGAACGCGGGTCTTTTGACTCGAAATTCCAACCACCCAACCACTCGGCTATCGTAACAGTCACGATTTTCATAAACATTTTCATAAATAATAACAAAGTGGCGGCGCGCATCAAATAATGATTTTTTTTTTGGCAAATTCTTGATACCTTGGATCATATTATTGTAATTTTAGTGGGGGTCTCTAATTAGGAAAAAAATTATAATAAAAAAATCAAGTAAAATAAAATAAATCAAGTACATAGTACAAGTATGTGCAAATATACCTGCACGCATTTTTCCAATACTAGGGTAAACTTAAGGTCTATGTATGTGTTGCTGTGTCGAATTTAGCTAGGTGTTATGAGACATCATGACTCTAGTCATGACGTTTATATGTATTTATAAATATTTATCTACATAAATGTATATCTATTTATTTATGTTTATCTACGTAATCGTACGTAAATAAGGATTGGCAATCGCAGTACCACATCATCACATCTTGCATCTGATAGGTTTATACCCGTCACTAGTCTGCTGAATTTTTATCTGTTTTTTATTTCGAAATAGAACAAAAATCCCATTCAGGGTATAGAAAGAGATGAACGTCTAGTTTTAAACAAATAAAAACAACCCACGTTTGATGTTAAACACTTTGACTCTTCAGCCAGCAGCAGATATAATTCAAATATTTTTTATTTATTTATCTTCACGCACAATCCCTGACGGGGTAGCCAGAGAGAACAGATCGCCAAGTGTCACGATCCCTACATACTTCTTTCCTTCTTTCAGATTCATACATGCACGTCTAGGTATCCAGTACTCTTGACTCTCCTCTCTTCGAGCAATTTGCTCACATGGTCTTCGAAAGTTAATCTCGGTCTACCTCGACACCTTTTAATATTAACTTTCGCGCTATATATTTTCTTCACCATTCGGTCTTCACTCATTCGCTCAACGTGCTCAAACCATCGAAGCACGCCCTTATCCATTTTTGAGACAAGGTCATCTTTCAAACCTGCCATATTGCGAATCTCTTCGTTTCGCGTTCCGTCAGCTATGGTAAGACCGCACATTTTACGAAGAGATCGCATCTCCACTGCATTCAACCTGCTTTTATGCTTCTTCTGGCATACCCAGGTTTCGCTGCCATATAACAAAGTCGGTACCAACACTGCGTTATGTATTGCAAGGCGTGCACTTTTCACAACGCCTTGCCTTTGATTAACGCAGTCAGGGCACCATTGACTTTGTTCCCGGCAACGACACGCCTGTCCACATCTAAATCACATCTTCCATCCCGGCTAAACGCACTCCCCAAGTATACAATTTCATTCACCTGTTCTAGACATTCCTGATTTACCCAAATTTCGCACTTCGTTCTTTCTTCGTCCCTTTCAAATACTAGAACCTTAGTTTTATTAGCATTCAAACGGAACCATTAATTTCACATTCTTCTTTCATACACGTGACTAATGCCTGCAGTTCTGCCTCTGATGGTGCCATAAGCACTGCATCATCAGCATAAAGCAGACAATTTACTTTATGTCACCCAATTTCACACCCAAACAGCTATTTTTCAGCTTCTGTAAACAGCTGTCGAGATACAATATGAATAGCCAGGAAGACATGACACAACCCTGTTTACGCCCGTTTGGACGCTAAACATGGGTGACAGGTCATGCCCTACCCGCACACAGGCTTTGGTCACAGTAAAGTGACTGCACAGCCCATAGCAATCGACCATCCACACCATACCCCGGCAACAGTTCCCACATTTTCTTCCTTACAACCTTATCAAATGCTTTCTCAAGATCCACAAAAGCACAGAAAATCTTCTGGTTAGCAGCCAGAAGCTTCTCCGTGATCATGCGGAGAGAAAACATTTGATCCGTGCATCCTCTTCCAGGTCTAAATCCGCATTGTGCCTCCCATAGAAATCTTTCCGATTTATCTTGCATCCTACGTGTCAAAACCTTCGAGTAAACTTTACTTGCTAAACTGGTCAAGCTGATCGCCCGATAGCACCCGCAGTCATAATGTGAACCTTTACCTTTATATAAGGCACAATGACCGCGGATCGCCAATCATCCGGAACAGCCCCCGTTCGCCAGCACAAATTGCACAGCAGATGAAAGCTGTCCCAGACGCGTGGCCCACCATACTTGACCATTTCAGCAGTAACTCTGTCTAGTCCCGCAGCCTTACCACATTTCAAACTTCTAATCGCACATTCAATCTCTTTCATACTGATGACCTCAGTGTCATCGAGGTCCGAGTCTGGCGTACCAGTCACGGCGTCACCCCCGGATCCCTCACTAAGATCACACGCATACATCTCTCTTTAAAATTCGCTCCATCGCTGCATGACGTCCGATTTTTCTGAGAGGACGTCATTGTTGGTTCAAGCACTTTATTCAATCTTAAGGCTGTCGCACCACTCCGGGTCCTTCCAACCTCTTTCCAGAAGAGTTTGGAGTTCTCCTTGAAGTTGTGCGACAACCTTTCGTCCGCTTCCATTCTACTCCTTTCACGCACTTCCTCAATCAATGCTTTCGTGTGAACTTTCTGGAGCTTATATCTTTCTTTCCTCTTCTCTCTCATATCCTTATCATTACTAGAGGCCAAGTAGTCTAACCATGCTTTCTTCTTCTTATTTACAGCTTCTTTCACTTCGTCATTCCACCATGCATCACCCTTTTTACTACTACCTCTTTTCACAGTTCCACACACGTCTTCCGCTGCACTAACCATTCCATCTCTAAGGCTCTGCCATATTTCTTCCACACATTCTTTCCTAACACCAATGCTGTCCAGCTTTTCGGCTACCCTTGCTTGATATTTATTCCTAGTGTCCGCTTCCTGAAGCTTCCAACTTCGGATGCTACCGACCGACTGTGGTTCTGGTATCGCCGTCCGGTGGCGCCAACCCGCGACTCATTCTCTCTTGTTCTAGTATACATATGGATTTTCTTGTGACTAAACATAGTGTTTGTCACAAGAAGACCCTTTCCTTGCATACAGCCAGTATAAGCTTGCCAGCATCGTTAACCCTTTTATCGCCAAACATTCCAAGCACCGACTCGTACCCTGGCCGAGCGGTACCAACCCATCCATTCAAATCACCACATACAACAATTCTTTCGTTTCCTCTAACCAAGTCTAGAACTTCTCTTACATTCTCCCAAAACTCCTCCAGCTCAGCTCTGGACGACAAGCCACCGGCGCATAAACAGCCAAAGGAATAACTTCGTCAGTCCCAATTTAAAGCAGACAGAAGTCTCGAGTTCACAACCTTATATTCAGTCATAACATCGACCAACCGAGACGACAGAAGCACCCCCACTCCCTGGCATGCGCTCTCGCTCTCCGGGACTCCGGACCATAGAGCTAACGCCCCGCCAGGGAGCTCGTCAGTACCACTGCCCTTCCGCTTGGTCTCCGACAAACACACGACATCTAATTCTCTTTCTTTCATTATTTCAATCAACTCATTCGTCTTATCTCTCATGCCTCCTCTAACATTCCACGTGCCAACTCTGCACTCCGTCCTCCAAAGTAACAATATTGATATCATAAAGATTATTTATGTTCATTGTAATCCGCTCCTCTGATACGGTAACCCACTTCCTAAGAAGAAAGTGAATGTTCATAACATGAAGTTATTTGCCCGCAATAAAGCCATAAACAAATTTAGAGGAATTTGCACGCTCCTTTTTATGAAAAGTAATATACGTAATGGGACTGTCGCACAGAAATATTTGGCCTGGAATACCGTGAGACGGCGCAGTGTGGTGGTGAGTGTTTATTTGGGTTGAGCCGTTGAAAAAATGCATATCTGTGTTCCGTCTCTTTTAATTAGCGCTCATTTATAATACTTAAAGAATCGCACCTGTTCCTTGAACGTGCATCAGTTGAAGATTATTGTAAGTCGTTTTGCACGGTGAGTGTTCCACGAATTACTTAGGGTAAATTGCTTAAAGTGCTTTAGGTAGATTTGATATTGAATATGAATTACTTGTTGCTGCACGCAACTTTGACCACGTGAGAAACTCGGTTATTTTCGGGATGAAAGTATCCTCTTTTCCTTTACTGGGGTTTTATCAAAATCGGTTCATCAGTTTAATGAAAAAAACCGATAGAGTCACGATAGCCGAGTGGTTGGGTGGTCTGAATTTCGAGTCAAGAACCCGAGTTCGATCCCTAGGTCGCAGGCTTGTACCAATGGGTTTTTTAAAAACTTATGTACGAATTATGTCGTTGGCTTGGCCATAAAGACGGCGAAGGGCCTATCACGTTTTTCCGAAAATATCTTTGGTGGATGGTGGGTCAAAGGGACTTAATTGTCTACATTAGACGTCTGTTTACCCCTATATTGGGAATAGCGTGAAAATATTTATTTATTTTTATTTAATGAAAAAACCGATAGGTCACGATAGCCAGTGGTTGGGTGGTCTGAATTTCGAGTCAAGAACCCGAGTTCGATCCCTAGGTCGCAGGCTTGTACCAATGGGTTTTAAAACTTATGTACGAATTATGTCGTTGGCTTGGCCATAAATACGGCGAAGGGCCTATCACGTTTTTCCGAAAATATCTTTGGTGGATGGTGGGTCAAAGGGACTTAATTGTCTACATTAGACGTCTGTTTACCCCTATATTGGGAATAGCGTGAAAATATTTATTTATTTTTATTTAATGAAAAAACCGATAGGTCACGATAGCCAGTGGTTGGGTGGTCTGAATTTCGAGTCAAGAACCCGAGTTCGATCCCTAGGTCGCAGGCTTGTACCAATGGGTTTTAAAACTTATGTACGAATTATGTCGTTGGCTTGGCCATAAAGACGGCGAAGGGCCTATCACGTTTTTCCGAAAATATCTTTGGTGGATGGTGGGTCAAAGGGACTTAATTGTCTACATTAGACGTCTGTTTACCCTATATTGGGAATAGCGTGAAAATATTTATTTATTTTTATTTAATGAAAAAACCGATAGGTCACGATAGCCAGTGGTTGGGTGGTCTGAATTTCGAGTCAAGAACCCGAGTTCGATCCCTAGGTCGCAGGCTTGTACCAATGGGTTTTAAAACTTATGTACGAATTATGTCGTTGGCTTGGCCATAAAGACGGCGAAGGGCCTATCACGTTTTTCCGAAAATATCTTTGGTGGATGGTGGGTCAAAGGGACTTAATTGTCTACATTAGACGTCTGTTTACCCTATATTGGGAATAGCGTGAAAATATTTATTTATTTTTATTTAATGAAAAAACCGATAGGTCACGATAGCCAGTGGTTGGGTGGTCTGAATTTCGAGTCAAGAACCCGAGTTCGATCCCTAGGTCGCAGGCTTGTACCAATGGGTTTTAAAACTTATGTACGAATTATGTCGTTGGCTTGGCCATAAAGACGGCGAAGGGCCTATCACGTTTTTCCGAAAATATCTTTGGTGGATGGTGGGTCAAAGGGACTTAATTGTCTACATTAGACGTCTGTTTACCCTATATTGGGAATAGCGTGAAAATATTTATTTATTTTTATTTAATGAAAAAACCGATAGGTCACGATAGCCAGTGGTTGGGTGGTCTGAATTTCGAGTCAAGAACCCGAGTTCGATCCCTAGGTCGCAGGCTTGTACCAATGGGTTTTAAAACTTATGTACGAATTATGTCGTTGGCTTGGCCATAAAGACGGCGAAGGGCCTATCACGTTTTTCCGAAAATATCTTTGGTGGATGGTGGGTCAAAGGGACTTAATTGTCTACATTAGACGTCTGTTTACCCTATATTGGGAATAGCGTGAAAATATTTATTTATTTTTATTTAATGAAAAAACCGATAGGTCACGATAGCCAGTGGTTGGGTGGTCTGAATTTCAAGTCAAGAACCCGAGTTCGATCCCTAGGTCGCAGGCTTGTACCAATGGGTTTTTTTTAAAACTTATGTACGAATTATGTCGTTGGCTTGGCCATAAATACGGCGAAGGGCCTATCACGTTTTTCCGAAAATATCTTTGGTGGATGGTGGGTCAAAGGGACTTAATTGTCTACACTAGACGTCTGTTTACCCCTATATTGGGAATAGCGTGAAGATATTTATTTATTTTTATTTAATGAAAAAAATCACTGAAAGCATAGCATACTGACGGATACACAATAAAGTTATGATATAAGTATGGAATTAGAAATATTTAAACTTATTTTGAAAGCAGATTCTACCCACTCCCTACGCGTTTTGTATCGAAATTTCCGAGCGCCATATTAATATCCCGGAATAAAAACAAACTATATTCCACTTCGAACATATAATAATATAAATGAAAATCAAACTGATGATTTTCGTTTTTAATTATTTAATTATTATTATTATTATTACCTATTTTGTGATATAGATATGGATAGGCGTGTAGCTACCGGGAACACGGTCAACGGTACCCTGAATGCGTTAGTCAAAAGACAAGGAGTAGTGAAAAGTGCATGCCTTGCGATATGTAACGCAGTGTTGGTACCGACTTTGTTATATGGCAGCAAAACCTGGGTAAGCCAGAAGAAGCATAAAAGCATATTGAATACAGTGAAGGTGCGATCTCTTCGTAAAATGTGCGGCGTTACCTTGGCCGGCCGAAAACGAAAGGAAGAGATTCGCAATATGGCAGGTTTGAAAGATCATAAGAGCAGATAATAATAAATTAATAAAGACGTGTTTCGATGGTTTAGGCACATTGAGCGAAAGAGTGAAGATCGAATGACGAAGACAATATATAGAAGAAGGTTAGCATTAAAAGGTGTCGAGGTAGGCCGAGACTGATTTTTCGAAAATATCTTTGGTGGATGGTGGGTCAAAGGGACTTAATTGTCTACATTAGACGTCTGTTTACCCTATATTGGGAATAGCGTGAAAATATTTATTTATTTATTTATTTATTTATTTATTTATTTATTTATTTATTTATTTATTTATTTATTTATTTATTTATTTATTTATTTATTTATTTATTTATTTATTTATTTATTTATTTATTTATTTATTTATTTATTTATTTATTTATTTATTTATTTATTTATTTATTTATTTATTTATTTATTTATTTATTTATTTATTTATTTATTTATTTATTTATTTATTTATTTATTTATTTATTTATTTATTTATTTATTTATTTATTTATTTATTTATTTATTTATTTATTTATTTATTTATTTATTTATTTATTTATTTATTTATTTATTTATTTATTTATTTATTTATTTATTTATTTATTTATTTATTTATTTATTTATTTATTTATTTATTTATTTATTTATTTATTTATTTATTTATTTATTTATTTATTTATTTATTTATTTATTTATTTATTTATTTATTTATTTATTTATTTATTTATTTATTTATTTATTTATTTATTTATTTATTTATTTATTTATTTATTTATTTATTTATTTATTTATTTATTTATTTATTTATTTATTTATTTATTTATTTATTTATTTATTTATTTATTTATTTATTTATTTATTTATTTATTTATTTATTTATTTATTTATTTATTTATTTATTTATTTATTTATTTATTTATTTATTTATTTATTTATTTATTTATTTATTTATTTATTTATTTATTTATTTATTTATTTATTTATTTATTTATTTATTTATTTATTTATTTATTTATTTATTTATTTATTTATTTATTTATTTATTTATTTATTTATTTATTTATTTATTTATTTATTTATTTATTTATTTATTTATTTATTTATTTATTTATTTATTTATTTATTTATTTATTTATTTATTTATTTATTTATTTATTTATTTATTTATTTATTTATTTATTTATTTATTTATTTATTTATTTATTTATTTATTTATTTATTTATTTATTTATTTATTTATTTATTTATTTATTTATTTATTTATTTATTTATTTATTTATTTATTTATTTATTTATTTATTTATTTATTTATTTATTTATTTATTTATTTATTTATTTATTTATTTATTTATTTATTTATTTATTTATTTATTTATTTATTTATTTATTTATTTATTTATTTATTTATTTATTTATTTATTTATTTATTTATTTATTTATTTATTTATTTATTTATTTATTTATTTATTTATTTATTTATTTATTTATTTATTTATTTATTTATTTATTTATTTATTTATTTATTTATTTATTTATTTATTTATTTATTTATTTATTTATTTATTTATTTATTTATTTATTTATTTATTTATTTATTTATTTATTTATTTATTTATTTATTTATTTATTTATTTATTTATTTATTTATTTATTTATCTTCACGCACAATCCCTGACAGGGTAGCCAGAGAACAGATCGCCAAGTGTCACGATCCCTACATACTTCTTTCGCTTCTTTCAGATTCATCATCTTCTTCATACATGCACGTTTAGGTATCCGAGTACTCTTGACCTCCTCTCTTCGAGCAATTTGCTCACATGGTCTTCGAAAGTTAGTCTCGGTCTACCTCGACACCTTTTAATATTAACTTTCGCGCTATATATTTTCTTCACCATTCGGTCTTCACTCATTCGCTCAACGTGCCCAAAACCATCGAAGCACGCCCTTATCCATTTTGAGACAAGGTCATCTTTCAAACCTGCCATATTGCGAATCTCTTCGTTTCGCTTTCCGTCGGCCATGGTAAGGCCGCACATTTTACGAAGAGATCGCATCTCCACTGCATTCAACCTGCTTTATGCTTCTTCTGGCATACCCAGGTTTCGCTGACATATAACAAAGTCGGTACCAACACTGCGTTATGTATTGCAAGGCGTGCACTTTTCACAACGCCTTGCCTTTGGATTAACGCAGTCAGGGCACCATTGACTTTGTTACCGGCAGCGTACGCCTGTCACATCTAAATCACATCTTCCATCGGCTAACGCACTTCCCAAGTATATAATTTCATTTCACTATTTCTAGACATTTCCTGATTTTAAATTTCGCACTTCGTTCTTTCTTCGTCCCTTTCAAATACCAGAACCTTAGTTTTATTAGCATTCAAACGGAGACCATTAATTTCACATTCTTCTTTCATACACGTGATAATGCCTGCAGTTCTTTCTCTGATGGTGCTATAAGCACTGCATCATCTGTATAAAGCTTGAACAATTTACTTTTATGTCACCCAATTTCACACCCAAACAGCTATCTTTCAGTTTCTGTAAACAGCTGTCGAGATACAGTATGAATAGCCAGGAAGACATGACACAACCCTGTTTTATGCCCGTTTGGACGCTAAACATGGGTGACAGGTCATGCCCTACCCGCACACAGGCTTTACAATCACAGTAAAGTGACTGCACAGCCCTTAGCAATCGACCATCCACACCATACCCCGGCAACAGTACCCACATTTTCTTCCTTACAACCTTATCAAATGCCTTCTCAAGATCCACAAAAGCACAGAAAATCTTCTGGTTAGCAGCCAGAAGCTTCTCCGTGATCATGCGGAGAGAAAACATTTGATCCGTGCATCCTCTTCCAGGTCTAAATCCACATTGTGCCTCCCATAGAAATCTTTCCGATTTATCTTGCATCCTACGTGTCAAAACCTTCGAGTAAACTTTACTTGCTAAACTGGTCAAGCTGATCGCCCGATAGCACCCGCAGTCATAATGTGAACCTTTACCTTTATATAAGGCACAATGACCGCGGATCGCCAATCATCCGGAACAGCCCCCGTTCGCCAGCACAAATTGCACAGCAGATGAAAGCTGTCCCAGACGCGTGGCCGACCATACTTGACCATTTCAGCAGTAACTCTGTCTAGTCCCGCAGCCTTACCCCATTTCAAACTTCTAATCGCACATTCAATCTCTTTCATACTGATGACCTCAGTGTCATCGAGGTCCGAGTCTGGCGTACCAATCACGGCGTCACCCCCGGATCACTCACTAAGATCATCACACGCATACATCTCTCTATAAAATTCGCTCCATCGCTGCAAGACGTCCGATTTTTCTGAGAGGACCTCATTGGTTCCCGAAAGCACTTTATTCATTCTTAAGGCTGTCGCACCACTCCGGCTCCTTCCAACCTCTTTCCAGAAGAGTTTGGAGTTCTCCTTGAAGTTGTGCGACAACCTTTCGCCCGCTTCCATTCTACTCCTTTCACGCACTTCCTCAATCAATTCTTTCGTGTGAACTTTCTGGAGCTTATATCTTTCTTTCCTCTTCTCTCTCATATCCTTATCATTACTAGAGGCCAAGTAGTCTAACCATGCTTTCTTCTTCTTATTTACAGCTTCTTTCACTTCGTCATTCCACCATGCATCACCCTTTTTACTACTACCTCTTTTCACAGTTCCACACACGTCTTCCGCTGCACTAACCATTCCATCTCTAAGGCTCTGCCATATTTCTTCCACACATTCTTTCCTAACACCAATGCTGTCCAGCTTTTCGGCTACCCTTGCTTGATATTTATTCCTAGTGTCCGCTTCCTGAAGCTTCCAGCTTCGGATGCTACCGACCGACTGTGGTTCTGGTATCGCCGTCCGGTGGCGCCAACCCGCGACTCATTCTCTCTTGTTCTAGTATACATATGGATTTTCTTGTGACTAAACATAGTGTTTGTCACAAGAAGACCCTTTTCCTTGCATACAGCCAGTATAAGCTTGCCAGCATCGTTAACCCTTTTATCGCCAAACATTCCAAGCACCGACTCGTACCCTGGCCGAGCGGTACCAACCCATCCATTCAAATCACCACATACAACAATTCTTTCGTTTCCTCTAACCAAGTCTAGAACTTCTCTTACATTCTCCCAAAACTCCTCCAGCTCAGCTCTGGACGACGAAGCCACCGGCGCATAAACAGCCAAAAGGAATAACTTCGTCAGTCCCAATTTAAAGCGAACCCAGAGAAGTCTCGAGTTCACAACCTTATATTCAGTCATAATATCGACCAACCGAGACGACAGCAGCACCCCCACTCCCTGGCAGGCGCTCTCGCAGGAGCCCCGCCAGGGAGCTCTTCAGTACCGCTGCCCTTCCGCTTGGTCTCCGACAAACACACGACATCTAATTCTCTTTCTTTCATTATTTCAATCAACTCATTCGTCTTATCTCTCATGCCTCCTCTAACATTCCACGTGCCAACTCTGCACTCCGTCCTCCACCTTCCGCCGTGTCGGGCTGTGCGTGACGGGTGGCGGTCCCCATCGCCGCTTTGCGCGCTGCATTTCACACCAACGGGGACGAACTGGTTTGCGTCGCCTTGGGGGGACGCCCTAACCCTCGTAGGCATGGGTGCGCAGCTGTGTAGAATTGCAGCCCTGAAAAGGGCTGGCAGGGGTCGCGACGAGCACGCTTCTACAATGACCCCCTAATTTAAAAGCTTTGTATAAGTCAAGAAAACATGCGTGGTCCTACTTTCTATCCACGCAATACGTGAGAGGGTGCTTTAAACTTAATTTTTAGCGTTTTTGAAAATACAGGAGATGTCTTTTGTACTTATATTTAAAAAGTAAATATTCTTTAAAATCAATGTGTTTCATACAAATTCAATCAATATGCATAAAATCGATATTATTTAAAATCAAAATGGCCCCACCATTTTGATTTTAAATAATATTGTTTCGGCAACGTCTTTTCATTTTGAATAACACCTAAAAGCGGTGAGGTTATGTGGATTTCTCTCCGAAATGCCATGCGTATGAGATGGTATATCAATGACGTGTACAGGCGTTTTTGGACATTTGTTTTAGAGTTCTAGTTAGAATTCGAAGAGACTAGAGATGGTGTTACAGTAATTAAGTGTGATGTAAGTACCAGATCATTTTTTAAATATACGAATATTGTTAAGAATTACATTAACAAATAAATAATAATAAATACAATAATAATACATGCATAATAGATAGGAACAATATCACATGCATTGCTCTGATTCCTAAGTAGCACTAGTATTATGGAATCATAAATAACGAAAGTACCACAAACACCCAGACCCGAGAAACAGTAGAAAGTGTTTTTTTACATCGATCCGATCGGAAATCGAACCCGGAACCTCAGCGCTAGCGAAACCTTGAAAACAGGTGAGTACGTCATTCGTCCTACGGTATATCATTTGCCATACACAGTTTGCCCATGCGGTACCACCACTTTAACAAAGAAAGTGACAACGTTAATACGTGTTTAATATCATTCATTTAGATATTAATGACCATACCAGATTTCTTAATTAACGGCCTGTATATTTATGTCCTGTGTGTACCACATAGCCTCTCCCATCAGGAAGATTGGCCATAAACATCAAGCTTCGCAAGCGGATTGCGATAGCAGTGTCGATCATTTGCACCAAAGTCACTTCTGTACCGGTCAGCAAAATTTACGTCTGGTTTTTTTTCGACATGGTTACCCCGCCATTAGTGCCCATTACGATTTTCAAAGCGTTTCCTTTAGTCGCCTTAAGACACGGGTACACCCCGTAGTTCAGGGGGGTAATAAAATCTTAGGCCGACACACAGAACTGAATCTGTATGACTACAGAACACTCGACAGTGTTCGTATATTTATGTCCTGTGTGTACCACATAGCCTCTCCCATCAGGAAGATTGGCCATAAACATCAAGCTTCGCAAGCGGATTGCGATAGCAGTGTCGATCATTTGCACCAAAGTCACTTCTGTACCGGTCAGCAAAATTTACGTCTGGTTTTTCGACATGGTTACCCCGCCATTAGTGCCCATTACGATTTTCAAAGCGTTTCCTTTAGTCGCCTTAAGACACGGGTACACCCCGTAGTTCAGGGGGTAATAAAATCTTAGGCCGACACACAGAACTGAATCTGTATGACTACAGAACACTCGACAGTGTTCGTATATTTATGTCCTGTGTGTACCACATAGCCTCTCCCATCAGGAAGATTGGCCATAAACATCAAGCTTCGCAAGCGGATTGCGATAGCAGTGTCGATCATTGCACCAAAGTCACTTCTGTACCGGTCAGCAAAATTTACGTCTGGTTTTTCGACATGGTTACCCGCCATTAGTGCCCATTACGATTTTCAAAGCGTTTCCTTTAGTCGCCTTAAGACACGGGTACACCCCGTAGTTCAGGGGGTAATAAAATCTTAGGCCGACACACAGAACTGAATCTGTATGACTACAGAACACTCGACAGTGTTCGTATATTTATGTCCTGTGTGTACCACATAGCCTCTCCCATCAGGAAGATTGGCCATAAACATCAAGCTTCGCAAGCGGATTGCGATAGCAGTGTCGATCATTGCACCAAAGTCACTTCTGTACCGGTCAGCAAAATTTACGTCTGGTTTTTCGACATGGTTACCCGCCATTAGTGCCCATTACGATTTTCAAAGCGTTTCCTTTAGTCGCCTTAAGACACGGGTACACCCCGTAGTTCAGGGGGTAATAAAATCTTAGGCCGACACACAGAACTGAATCTGTATGACTACAGAACACTCGACAGTGTTCGTATATTTATGTCCTGTGTGTACCACATAGCCTCTCCCATCAGGAAGATTGGCCATAAACATCAAGCTTCGCAAGCGGATTGCGATAGCAGTGTCGATCATTTGCACCAAAGTCACTTCTGTACCGGTCAGCAAAATTTACGTCTGGTTTTTCGACATGGTTACCCGCCATTAGTGCCCATTACGATTTTCAAAGCGTTTCCTTTAGTCGCCTTAAGACACGGGTACACCCCGTAGTTCAGGGGGTAATAAAATCTTAGGCCGACACACAGAACTGAATCTGTATGACTACAGAACACTCGACAGTGTTCGTATATTTATGTCCTGTGTGTACCACATAGCCTCTCCCATCAGGAAGATTGGCCATAAACATCAAGCTTCGCAAGCGGATTGCGATAGCAGTGTCGATCATTGCACCAAAGTCACTTCTGTATAGTCTAATAGTCACGAAAGCCGAGTGGTTGGGTGGTCGGAATTTCGAGTCAAGAGACCCGATTTCGATCCCCAGGTGGCAGTACCAATGAGTTTTTCAAAAACTTATGTACGAATTACATCGTTGGCTTGGACATAAAGACGGCGACGGGCTCACCACCTGTCACGTTGTCCCAAAAATATCTTCGGTGGAAGGAGGGTCAAAGGGACTTAATTGTCTAGACTAGACCTCTGTCTACCCCTGTATTGGGAATTGCGTGAAGATATTTTTTTTATTTATGTATGTATAGAATAATACAGACAGACAGACAGGGGTCTAGACAATTACGTCCTTTCGCCACACCTTCCACCATGTAGTGAGGTCTAAGTTTTTAAATTAGAAAGTCGACGACAGTGGCGGACAATTATGGAAACACTGCAACACCCTAAATTGGGCTTTAAAACTTATGAGTATACTTATGAGTACTGCTAGCGTAATAGTAGTGGAGATCTTCCTCAGGAGAAGAACACTTAACAAGATAGGTAGCACCATATAGCCTGCAGCATTTCATCTGCCATACTGTACCCAATGGAATAGTAACAAAGCAGGAGATAAATAAATAAATACATAGGTAGGGACAACATCACATACTCGTACGTTGCTCTGTTGCCAAAGTAAGCAACAAAAGCACAGTCATGTTATGGAATCAGAAACAATGAAGTTACCACAAACATCCAGACCCGAGAACATTTAGAAAAACACAGTGTGTACATTGATCCGTCGGGGGGTCGAACCCGGGACCTGAGTGATGGCGAAACCTTGAAAACAGGTGAGTACGTCATTCGTCCTACGGTATATCATTTGCCATACACAGTTTGCCCATGCGGTACCACCACTTTAACAAAGAAAGTGACAACGTTAATACCTGTTCAATATCATTCATTTAGATATTAATCACCATACCAGATTTCTTAATTAACGGCCTGTATATTTATATCCTGTGTGTACCACATAGCCTCTCCCATCAGGAAGATTGGCCATAAACATCAAGCTTCGCAAGCGGATTGCGATAGCAGTGTCGATCATTTGCACCAAAGTCACTTCTGTACCGGTCAGCAAAATTTACGTCTGTTTTTTTTTCGACATGGTTACCCCGCCATTAGTGCCCATTACGATTTTCAAAGCGTTTCCTTTAGTCGCCTTAAGACACGGGTACACCCCGTAGTTCAGGGGGGTAATAAAATCTTAGGCCGACACACAGAACTGAATCTGTATGACTACAGAACACTCGACAGTGTTCGTATATTTATTCGCGAGTAAAAACTTTTCAGTAATAACACACGAAACCTGGGTCGAAGGGCGCAGTTCAGATGTGTTTTGTCGAAAACACTTGTAAACGTATCCGAAATAACACCGGCGTTGCATTTAGCAAACTTTCCGGGAAAATCGCGTATCATTATAGGCTGGAGCGGCGGCAGCCGAGGCCGTGAACTAGTTAAACTAATAATGGCGCATTGAAAATATCACGATTTTGTAACTTTTTGACCTTCCCACACAGATTACGCGCTGTTACGCACTCATAATATATATACATATTTAGTACACACTTTGATTATTTACTGGATAACATAATTGGAAATTGGTCCTCCCTCTCTGCTTTGGAACTTACAAAGGTTTGGTAAAGTACAACACTTATTTCTGTCGCACAGAAAAAAAATGCAGTATTCACGATAGCCGAGTGGTTAGTTGATCAGAATTCGAGTCAAGGAACCCTGTCGAACTCGTCCCCAGGTGGTAGGCTGAAGCATTCTCTACCAGTCAACCTTTGGGTGATGCAGAGATGAAATAAAGTAGGTGAAGTAGATGAAAGTGGTGGTAATGAAAACGTTAATAAACAAATATACGTTAACAAATAAACAGATAAATAAAAACAACATAAACATGAATATATAAATACTATATACATAAACGTACATAAATCTATACCTACACATATACAAATATTAATAAACATAGATATATAGATGCATATAAATATACACTTATACAGAAACAGTTGTCAAGAAGATTCTGCCAAAGCTTTAAGGAAGTGATCTTTTACCTTCATCTTGAAAGCATCGTGACTTTTAGACGTCCTGATATCGAGAGGCAATGAGTTCCAAAGCAAGACGGATTGAACGGAAAAGGATCAATGAATAAAGCTAGAGCTGTGGATAGGGCAATGCAGTAGGAGATTGTTTTTTGAGCGAAGGTTTCTCTCATGGCTAGAGCAAAGGAATTGAAATTGGGAGGACAAGTAAGAGGGAGTAGTTGGAGATGTAAGGATAGAGAAAAGGGTTGTGAGAGCGCGCAAATTACGACGCTGCCGAATGGGCAACCACTTCAGTTTTGAGCGATAAGATTCAGATTGAGCTTTAGGTCTTCTCCCTCCCACTATGGAAACAATTTAAGAACGTACATACGTTCATACATATCGGTCTCTACTTAGAGGGCTCTTCCGTACGGGAGTAAATAAATACATGATAAATATCTTCACGCAATTCCCAATATAGGGGTAGACCGAGATCTAGTCTAGACAATTATGTCAAAGAATTCGTTTGACCGACCTTCTTCCGAAGTAATTTTCAGGAATACGTGACAGGTGGTGAGCCCGTCGCCGTCTTTATGTCCATGCCAACGATATAATTCGTACATAAGTTTTTGAAAAAACCCCGTGGTACGAGCCTGCCACCTGATGATCGAACTCGGATCTCCAAAGAAACTGTAACCGGAGTGTTTGCCATAATCGCCACACAACACACAGACAACTCGGACCTTAGATGCTGCTGCCCGTCAGCGGTCACTGAATGTTTTTGGTCTTGAATATTCCCATCTGTAAATAGTCTATCGCATTTGTAACGCGTTTCTTGTAATATTATGTATTGTTTCTTCTTGTTATATATTTTTAAGTTAAACGTAATGGTACGTATTAACGTAAAAAAACAACAAACAACTACTGGCAGCGTTCATTGTGCAAGAACAAAAGCAAATGCGGAAGGTGTGAAGTCGCATTTAATATTTTCCCTTGTTGTTATAAATAAAATGCGATCGGGACAATTACCCCGGTTCCCGGAACATCGCACAAGTCATTGTACAGTTACGATGAGTTCGTACATTGTCATTGTCGTTCATAGTGCTTCCAATACAATATTGCGGCGCGTAAAGTTAATAAAAGATATTTAAGAACTTAGTATTGCAATTGGCGAGAAGATATTGTTTTTAAGAACTACAAGTGGAATGTACCTTTAATTATTTAAATAGCTTATTAGCTGTCGCAGTCAGAGGATAAAAAGAATATTATCACGCCATTCCCAATACAGGGGTAGACAGAGGTTTGTTTAGACTTCTGTCTACCCCTGTATTATCCGTTATGTCCTTTCGACCGAAATAAAAATTACTCAAATAAAAATTAAATAAAAATTACTAAACTAAATACATTTTTGCGACAGATGGTGAGCCCGTCGCCGTATTTAGGTCCAAGTAACGACATAAATCGTACATTAGTTTTAGGAAATCCAATCGGTACGAGCCTACCAACTGGGGAACGACCTCGGGATTTTTAGACTCGAGTTCCGATCACCTAATCACTCGCCTATCGTGACTGTTAAAGACTATTAGGAAGCAAGATTGGTACTCATATAACAATTTGGTACTAGCGTATGAAATATGCTACCGCTTTTCTTCCACCCGGTTATATTGTAATGTAATGTCGCCGTAAGTCAACGCTGAACGGACTGTAATGAGTCGAACGGAACGGATTGAACTCGAGCCTCTAGTTTCGAATTCCGATCACCTAACCTCTCGGCAATAATGGCTTAGTGTCATAACAAAACATTAAAATACAGGTGGAAAACGCATTGAAATATAATTTATGCATTCGTTTCACTTTAAGTATTCTGCAATGCAGTATGTTATATGAGAGCAGAAGCTATAAATTATTAAGATGACCTGCAAGAAGGCTGTCCAATAAATAACTCAAGAGGAATTTATTCACGTCGTCTCTGAAACGACTGAAATATCTGTGTAGCGCATACTGGATTCTCAATTTCGAATCCTATGTATAAGCTAATTATTTTATAAGTAATACATAAAAACCCTAATTATTTTATTCACTTAATTATATTATAAATGTAAAACTAAGTTTATTTTTTATTTATTATTTCGAGGTAACGCTTAAATGACTATATGATGGATTTTAAAAATTATTTGACCATGAACGTTACCTTATTAGCAAGTATAGGCTGTTTTTAATAAAAAAAGGTCCAAGATATCAAAAATTGGCTGTTTGAAAATATCAACGCGCGGGAGGCGCGGGTTAAAGCTAGTATGAATTTTATATAACGAAGGGAGACATCGATGCGTGTAAGATTTTTTTTTTGTATAAGGAACCTATGAACTCTTTGTCTAAAAGCTCCTCCACTACCGCATATGACATTACAAGATATTTATTTTCGTGTTTTTTTTTTAATTTTTACACTTTATCAACCTCTAATATTCAGAAGTACACATATCAAGGCAAAAGTGTCTACCTCATTTCATTTTCGAAAGGAAAAGCTCAGGGATATTATAGAAAAGGATTATTTAAGTTTGTCGGAATTTCGGGTCGGAATTTCGGGCTCGTACCAATGGGTTTTTCAAAAACCAAAGTACGAATTATATCGTTGGCTTGGACATAAAAGGCGGCGACGTGCTCACCACCTGTCACGTTGTCCCGAAAATATCTTCGGTGGAAGGTGGGTCGAAGGGACTTAATTGTCTAGACTAGACCTCTGTCTACCCCTGTATAGGGAATTGCGTGAAGATATTTATTTTATTATTTAAGTTTAGTGTACTTGCCTACTAAGCCGTCGGGTTTTTACCAAGATTTATCCCGCTAGCTATGCATAGCATTGCCATTTTCAAGGCGTTATGCCATGAAAATGGCAATAGCTACCTATACCTTGCTCGCCTCTTGCGATATGCTTTGCGAAGGAAGGGAGCCGTTTAAAAATAAACCAATACCCCATAGCTCAACTCTGCCACGATAGAATTATATAAATATAACATAAATACATACAAAGAACAATAGAACAATTTGTCAAGATAGCCGAGTGGTTGAACATCTCATACATTGCTCTGATACCGAAGTACTTAGCAACAGCATTTGTGTTGTGGAATTGTGTAGAAAAAGTCGTTTTCTACATTGATCTGTCTGGAAATGGAAACCCGGAATTAAGGGCTGGCGACACCATGAAAATCGTTGCTTATGCCACGCGTCCACGGAGGTTGTCAAAGGAAGACTTCGTTTAATTTTAATCACCTAAAGAGATATTATATACATCCGCCACATAGCTTGACGAACTGATAACCGTATGAGGAGAAAAGTTCTCTGGCTCTCTCTCTCAACCTCGTTTAGACAAACGCAGTGTAACATGACCTGCACAATATGGACTGATGACTGACTGAGGAGTAGATGCAGGTTCCTTGTGTCAAATTTAAGTGGAGGCCTATTTTAAGCAGTGCATTCTTGATAGGCTGTAAAGAAATAGAAAAATAGACATCTTCCAGGAGCTTGTTCGGGCGTAATTTTTGAGAGGTGTGCCAGCAGAATATCAGCGTTGCAGCTTTTCTGCTGTGAGTAGAACCGTGCCGCTCTCATCTCGCCAACTCATCCCACTCACTAAAACACTTACTTACCTATCTTCACGCCACAATCCCAAAAGGGGTAGCCAGAGAGAACAGATCGCCAATGGTCACGATCCCTACATACCTCTTTCGCTTCTTTCAGATTCATCATTCATTTCACTCGTCAAAATAATGTTAAAAAGACGGCGACGGAAATATCTTCGGTGGAAGGTGGGTCGAAGGGGTATTGGGAATTGCGTGAAGATATATATTTATTATAAAATGATGTTATATATCTACTCGTAATACATCTATGTTTTATGTAGAGTTGTAGCTACGAATAAACTTTGTTTCCTAGTTTAAATTTTCTCATGTTTATTTTTGTATTAAAGATACAAATCTGCTAATAAAATTTCACAACAAACAAACTGACAACAAAGCATCCATTTTGTAATTCACCTGGTATCTTACAACGCAGGAAATTTCCAATGCTCCAGTGTAGTTATATTTTCAGCGTATGTGGTTCAATGTAACTATATTTTAAATAACATTAAGGTCATCGTATCCGTTTATTACAGAGTAGGTACTCCCGACCTAAGATAGAGCAGCACGCGTTTTCTTTTTAATAAATAATTTAAATGTCTCAAATACAATTCTTATCTTTGATTTCCTGCGTGGTCGAGACCGCAGAGCTAGCGGCACCTTGAAAACCGTAAAAACGGTCTCAGGTTTGATTCCCGGACGGATCAATGTAGAAAACCGCTTTTTCTGTATAGGGTCTGGGCCTTGGAAGTACTTTCATTATTTCGGATTCCATAACATCAATAAATAAATATCTTCACGCAATTCCCAATACAGGGGTAGACTGAGGTCTAGTTTAGACGATTAAGTCCCTTTGACCCACCTTCCACCCAAGATATTTTCGGGACAACGTGGTGGATGGTGAGCCCGTCTCCGTCTTTATGACCAAGCCGTTGGCTTGCTATATTATTCGGACATAAATTTTTGAAAAACCCATTGGTACGACTCTGCCACCTGGGGATCGAACTCGGGTCTCTTGACTCCGAATCCCGATCACCCAGCCACACGGCTATTGTGACCACTAATTTATTTCTTTGCCTTACAACCACATAAAATATTTACCAATTCACAAGCGCGGCGACTGAAGAAAACGCCTTGAAAATGCTATTGGTTAAAAATACCAGAAAAAAAAAAATAAAAACATATCTTCACGCAATTCCCAATACAGGGGTAGACAGAGGTCTAGTCTAGACAATTAAGTCCCTTCGACCCATCTTCCACCGAAGATATTTTCGGGACAACGTGACAGGTGGTGAGCCCGTCGCCGCCTTTCGCCGGCTCTACCACTGTGAAAAATTGTCTAAGGTGCAAGGTGTCTGGTACTGCAATCGTCAATTTGCTTGCCACGCGTAACGATTATGGCAAGACTCTTTCAGGGCCTTACGGGATAAGCCAGTCATGTAGTGCGGTATTATAGTCCGGTATGTATGTGTGTGAATCTCTTCTGTCTATTCTCAGTCACACTATACAAAGATATATCCCAACAATACACCTACGTAAGTAAAAACAAGGATATCCTAAAAGGTTTAATGCGACAAATTTCGGCGAAACATTAAGCTTTATTGCATGGTAATTAACGTCCGGTTCGAGTTGGTAATTAATTAAAAATGATTTAAGGCCAGTGAGTAATTACCCTTTGTTTGGTTGTACGTCGTATTGTTTGAGATCTTATTGTAAATGACAATAAACTACAAGCAAGCGATTTGCTATAAACACCAAAGCATTCCATGATGTTATAATTTGGATACGAGTACAACATAACATGTGATCAAGAACATTCACTTATTTACTAATAAATAAATAAATACATTTAAAGATAGGGACATTATACACATACAGTGCTCCGATCCCAGAGTAAGCAGCTATAGCACTTGTGTTATGGAATCGGAAACAACAAAGGTACCACAAACACCCAGACCAGAGATATTATAGAAATGGAAATAGAATCCGAGACCACATGCCGATGACACCATGAAAACCGGTGTGTACGCCGAAAAAGTGGATCCAATGTTGTGTTAAATTCTTTTCTAGCAGTCAACTCTGATAGACCCAGAAAAATAAATAGAAAGTATGAACTACAAGAAAATTCACGAAAGAAATTGTACATCCTAAGATTTACAAACTAATATATGCCATATTAATACTTATTAAGTTAGCGCCATCTATCGGATAAAGCTAGGATACTTCAAGTGTTTCCATACTAAAATTAAATTTTCCTTTTCAAAGTGGCGCCACCTATACTACATAGTTGGAAGCATGAAATATTTTTTGTTAAAAGCGCCATCTACTCAGACAACAAGTAAACGTCCTCTGGTTTGACTTAAATTCCACAAATATTTCGTCGAAGTGAAACTTATTAATAACGACGAATGTCGATAGATGTCGCTGTAACTAACAACATGCGTTTCGATAGTTTTACATAAGTGAGCAGCTAAAAATAAGCAAATGAACGTAATGATGACTTGGCAATCGACTCATTTAGAAGAATCTTAATATAATAAGATGAGTAACAAAATTATTTATTGACTATGCTATTAAAATATTCTAGTCAATAACAACTTCGTGAAATAGTACGAAATCGTTTATTTTCTCTTTTCGACTGCAGACTGTATGCCTCTTCTTTAATATGCCAAAATCGCCACAGTTGGCAATCGGGTTGGCGATTGTAGTGTCACCAGTACGATCTATTTTAAGTTGCTATTGCAGTGATGGTTTCTTAGCACCTTTAGCCATTCATTCATCAACATAATTCTCTGTACATACATACATACATACATAACGGCCTGTTAAAGTCAGGACTTAGGCCTCTCCCATAAGAAGGATTTGCCATAATCGTCACGCTAGGCAGGCGCATTGGCGATGGCAGTACCAGGCCACTCGCACCACAGACGCTGCTACCCATCTGACCTGATTATTTTGGTATGATATTTTTAGATATGGTTTTCCCGCCATCTATCGGTTGCCGTAACGATATTACGATATATGTTTCCCATAGGCGCCTCTTACGATACCCGCGGGAAGAAAGGGAGTGGCAATATTCTTATGTTATTACCACACGGCATTCTCTGTAACCATTAAAATTTTAAAGGTTTCTCCCATAGTCTTTCCCATAGGCATAATAACATAACAGTGGTAGAGCCACGCATCAGCTTTTGTTGTTGCGACCGGGGAAGTACTTCATACAAACTTCTAACAAACTTCTGCGTTTCGTCTGGTGAGTGCAGGTAACCGGAGGCCCATACACCCCCTCCCCCAAATTGGGGGCACTCTAAGGCCGGCAACGCATATGCTATGCCTCTGGTATTACGGGTGTTCATGAGCGGCGGTAATCACTTACAATCACGTGAGCCGCCTTCTCGTTTGCCGGCCTTTGCTATAAAAAAAAATCATGATGTTGATATAACCTTATTAAAGACTACTGCTTAACTTTGGTCTCTTCGAAAGATTGCCACGATGGAACGGCCCTGTGCCATCTGCATCCAACGAATCCCCGCAACGAGTCGTGTCTACAAAAGGCTGTCACTCGAAAAGCTTTCCTCACAAGCGGTGTAAATGCGCGCTATGTGGCCGGCCCATTGCCACTTCATCGTGCTGACTTGATGATACCACATGATCGTAAGTAATTCGCAACCGCCTTGAAAATTACAGACAGACATTTGCAGCAGACAGAAAGAGATTTGCAGACAACTATCAAAAAGCTCAATAAAACATGTGACTCAGGCACAACGGCAATGAAATGGCGTGGTTTGGCAAGATTCGAATTCACTTTAATGTAACCAACGTCGTTACGCAGCTTTGTGTAAACTATCTTTATTGTCGAATTAACTAAACCGACATTGAACGAAAGAATAAAGTTTGTTATAAAATTAATAATCTGTTATTTGCTGGTAAAGTCGTCGTCACTGTTTCATGATCGTCACGATGTCGTCATTGTGAAAACATTCAGATCTTTTGTTACTTAGTATATGAAATCACAATACCACCGAAGATATTTTTTGGACAACGTGACAGGTAATGAGTCCGTCGTCGTCTTTATGTTCAATGATATAGATCGTACATAGGTCTTTGAAAAAACCCATTGGTATAAACCTGCCACCTGGGGATCTCGACTCGAATTCCAATCACCGAAACACTCAGCTATCGTAAAAAAGTTTCCCTTGTTTATTATTATTTTTTTATCTTCAGCCATTTCTCTATACTGAGGACTTCCTCAGTATTGAGAAATGGGTGGTAATGCTGGTAACGGCTTGACAGAAAATTCCAAAAAACACCTCACATAATTTATGGACGCCCCCTTATGGAAACCGATGGCGGGATAACCAACTCTAAAAATATCAGACCAAAATAATCAGACCGAAGATGTGAGCAGCGTCTGAGATGCGAGTGGTCCGGTACTGCGATCGCCAATCCGCTTGCTAGGCGTGGCGATTATGGCAAATCCTCCCTATGGGAGAGGCCTTTGTCTTGCAGTGGACTTTAACAGGCCGTTATGTGTACATGTGTATTTTTTTTTTTTTGGAAAAGGGAGGCAAACGAGCCGGTGGCTCACGTGATGGTAAGTGATTACCGCCGCCCATGATCACCCGCAATACCAGAGGCATAGCAAATGCATTGCCGGCCTAGAGTGACCCCAGAATTGGGCCTCCGGTTACCTGCACTCACCGGACGAAACGCAGAAGTTTGTTAGACTTCTACTTCACGCCGGTATTCTGTGAGGTCGTGGTACTTCCCCTGTCGAGCCTGCCCATTCATGCAACAAAAAAAGCTGATGCGTGGCTCTACCACTGTTAAAATGCACCACCACCACTACACACAAACCAGGTAACATATACAACCAACGAAAACGCGACTCGTGTTTCGCCTCAAAACAAGGCATTATCGAGCGAGTAGACTCTACGATGAGCGACCGCAGAGACAACTTTTTTTAACTCTGCTAATTTTTGCACATATGGAATGCACACACACAAGTGGAATTAGTGCAAGCATCTGTGGGAGGGAGGGTGGTGCTCCTCTTCTGTTCGGACCAGGTAACATATACCTTTTTATATTTGCATGCGGAATGGTGCGAACTTATTATTCAATAACAACTTTAAAATGAAGATTGTCTAAACAGATGAATGAAGTTGTGTACTTGGTGAACGCATGAGAGAGGCTTGTTGCTGCCGGGAACTAAGTCATCCGTGTCCAGACTACGTAAGTCAAAAGACAAGGTGTAGTGAGAACTTCACGCCTTGCGATACTTAACGTAGTGTTGGTACCGACTTTGCCAGAAGAAGCATAAAAGTAAGTTTATGCTTAAGCAGTAGAGATGCGATTTCTTCGGAAATGTGCGGCGTTACCTTGGCCAACCGACAACGAAACGAAGAGATTCACAGTATAGCATGTTTGAAAGATGACATAATCAGTAAAATTGATAAGGGCGTGTTTCGATGTTTTGGGTGCGTTGAGCAAATGAGTAAAGACAGAATGCTGAAGAAATATACAGAAATATAGCGCAAAAGTTAATATTTAAAGGTATAGACCGAGCCTAACCTTTGAAGACGATGTGAGCAAATTGCTCGAAGTGAGTAGGTATTTAATTATAGTGACATTTGGCGATCTGTTCTCCCTGGCTTAAGGTCTGCCAAGGACTGTGTGTATAAATAAGTAAGTAACCAAGTTATTTGGGACATGACAAGTGGTGAACCTGTCGCCGTCTTAGAGTCCATGCCAATGATTTTATATATTAACTTAGATAAATGTTTATATATATCATCACTTAAGTATAATAATTCATTTTCATCACACAAATAAATGCTCCTAGAGGGACTCGAACCCACAACCCTAAGCTTCGATAGCAGAATTAATACTATTAACGCTCGATAGCCTCACAAAGCTCGATGGCCGTCACTTTATTTTAATGATATTTCTTAGATAGATCTGTCCCACGTATTTTATAGACCCACGTTTACTCACTAACTTAGAGTAATTCTAGGAAATGTATAACCCAAAAACATGGTGCGCATAGAGAAACATAACGTCGCAGATTCAGGCCCGCCATTAGACTATTCCTTCGTAAACCACTCCAGGCACAAGCATTGCAGCTTATTTGGAGTGGTTAACAGGAAAACAAGTAATCTCATTAGCATTGCCAGTATTAAAAAAAAAATCACATAGAATAGATCACATTTCGAAAACAACCAAATACTCACTTCCATCTCCATGCGTAGTGTGAGCGCCCTGGCCCACCTCTCGCTGAGCCGCCTCCGAGTCCTGAGGAGTTCGGGCACCGCGACCCGGCTGAGCCACTCGCCGAACTCTGTTCGACAATGCAACGGTCACGATCGTTTATAGTTCATGAGGCGTGTTAACACATGGTGACTAAAACGCAACATGCTTAGACGACTGGACAAGCAAACGAGTAGTAATGAATAAAAAATTAACTCGAATTTAGTAGTAGTAACAATAAAAAAAGATTTGGAAAATGAAGCATTAGATGTGGTAAATGACAATAATCTTAACATTAATGCTCTGAGCAATGGCAAATGATTCATAAATTATATCTAATCCCAATCAACAGAAGTTAAATACATTAATAGATAGAGATTACATCACATACACAGCAGCTTTAGCAATTGTGTTATGGAATCAGACACAACGAAGGTACAACAAAATCCCCGAGAAAATGTAGAAAAATTATTTTCTACGTTGACCCGACCGAGCATCGAGTTCGGGACCTTGGATCTAGCGACACCATGAAAACTGGTGTGTTCGCCACTAGACAACGGAGGTCTTCGAAAATTTATGGAATTGTAATGCTATTCAAATCCCATGCGAAATGTGCAATGGGTTTGCATGTCATCAATGTTGTCTGGTAATGAAATAATACATACGTTAATTTACATTAAGGGAAATTTCAACAGAAATAATATCGCACTAACTTAAGGAACGTTTGTTGAAATATCAATTTATATGCATTTAGATAGAAAGACATTTCTCATATTCAATTTATTTATAGAAGTTTTGACAATGTTAAGAATGTTAATTATGCTGTTTACATTATGAATCCAGCCAATTTATTTTCAGTTTGAAATTAGTGCATGACACATGTTTTGCTATTTATTGATACTACTGCAACATAGTATATTGGACTAGAACAGGAACAATATCTATATTCGATATAAAACGATGGTTTAATCTGCGTGACTCAGCTTTTAACCATCAAAACTTTTGATATAAACACCGTGAAAAAAGGTTAAAATAGGAAGAGAAGAAATAACAGAAGAAGCAAATATAAAACCACATTCAAAAAACAACAAACATTACATAAAATGAAATGATGTACTGTACTTGTTTGATGTTTGCGTGTGTAGCTGTAAATAGTGCACATATATTATTTCTAAAGAGTTTTCTACTTCTACGCAAATTAGTTTTACTTCTGCCAAATAAAGAAGTAATATAGTATTCGCTACATGTAGCAAAATTTAAACCAGTGAAAACATCAGGTTGCGAAATACACTGCGAATGATTTGTTTTCAACCTGACTTAAATTTTATACCGGCAAAGGCTGAAGTAGTGCAATTCTAACTATACTATTGCGCCTAATAGGGCGTAATTTTATAAAAAAAAAGCATTCTAATGTTAAATGTACTAAAACAAAAATAGACAAGGATTTGGTAATTGAAAATTGTTTTTCTATTTTTACTATTATTTCTTATTTGTCGGCAAATTCAACATTAAGAGAATATTTTATAAGTTACATAACCAGTGTTATATAACCTTTTCCGTGTAGTAACGGTTTAAGAATATTGCCACTACCTCTCTTCCCGTAGGTGTCGTAAGAGGCGACTAAGGGAAACAGCCTTCAATATCGTTATGGCAACCGATAGATGGCGGGATAACCATCTCTAACAATATCAGACCAAAATCATCAGACCGAAGATGGGCAGCTGCTTCTGAGGTGCGAGTGGTCTGGTACTGCGATCGCCAATCCGCTTGCCAAGCGTGGCGATTATGGCAAATTCTCCCTATGGGAGAGACCTATGTCCTGCAGTGGACTTTAACAGGTCGGTATGTATGTACATAATTTATATGTCTGTGCGTCCAATCTTTCAATAGTTATTCATGTATTTTAGTCTCTGTTGTTTGAAAAGGCGACTAAAGGACAAGTCTTAAAGTCAAATGTAATTGACTGCCGATTGAGATACGGATCTATGTGGAAAAGTAATTTTTCTACTTTGCCTCGGGTCTGAATGTTTGTGGTACCTTCGTTGTTTCTGATTCCATAACACAATTGCTTTGGCTATTTACTTAGGGATCACAGCAATGTCAGATGTTGTCCCTACATTACAATGGATCTATATTGGGCGTATGTATTTATTTATTTATTTATTTTTAGATAATCATAAATAATAGTAGTTTTTTATTTATTGTTACATAAATTTTATTATTTCAAAAACAAAATCATTGTCTATTCAAAATTCTAAAATATGTACACTGACCTATCGCGTCTTTGTTCATGATGTATTTTGTGTCGTTAGTGTTTTCCATTTTGTGTTTTGGCACTGTCGTTGTGTTTTCGATTATGTTAATGTTCGTTCTCACATCACAAATCTTACTGCTTATCCACGTAACACATTTTAACTATACCGTCACACCTTTAGTTTTAAATTATATTCCATTTTAAAAAATAATTGGTATTGTTGAATTTATTAAATATGAAATCTTAAGGTAATTAGTTTTACAAGAAGTATCAAGTGTGAGATAAAGATTTTTATTTATGTATATAACATATAGTAGTACATTTTATTTACATATTTATGTACATAAGTTATATTTTCATGGTGTTATTAAACTTAGTTAAAATAGTAATATTTGAAGATAGTAACGGAAAGAATATCAAAGTGTATATAATCACTTCAAAGAATGTATGTATATCAATTTCTAGGTAATGGTTACGGTTACCAAGGCAATGTATAAAACAAATTGTACATATGAAATACCATAGATTATATAATTTTCAAGAAAATATTTCCTGTTCTCGTGCGAACAACTACACTCAAAGACAAACACTTTGGATTAAAACGCAACATCCTGTCAAGATTTCTAGTCAATTCATTGACTACTTTTCCAATTTTGCGACCACAAATATATGGATGATGTTATGTAAATACATAGATAAACATCTCTTCTACATTCATGATTGTAAATAATATTACAATTAGAGCTACGTGAGTATTAGTCAAAACTAAATTTTGTACCGGTGCTAATTCAGCAGATTTATTTTATCTCTCAGTATTCAATTCAACAGAGAATTATTCGTATTTAACATGCATCGTTTGCTGCACTCGCATTGGAAACGTATGGCGCAAGACCACGCATCCATCAGTATTGTGCCAACACATGCATGCCAAAATATACTTGAACTTGCATCCTGTTTCGAATAAGCCGTCTATCTTTATCCCTCGTTAGCCACTAATCAGTGTTGGAAAGAGATTAAATGTGCACGTGTGCTGAGTAGTATCACAAAAATGTGTTCTAAACTGCATTTTACTAAACTAAACAGCAAGAAAATCTTTAGACAACATTTCTACTTATTGTTAATGATAGTACCAAACCGACCAGAATCAAAACATACGATATCAACTTAAAATATGTCAAAGGCAAGAATCTGTCGAGGAGCGTGAGATTCCTAAATATTTGTAGTTTAATTTTTTTTTGTGACTGAAATATACTACCGTCTACATCGTTAAACACACTCTAGTCTAGGTCACTGATTACGCATGACCGTCCCCTCTTCGAGCATGTCAGGAAATTGCTGACATGGTCTTCAAAATTTTGACTCTGCCTACCTCAACCCCTTTTACTTATTAATTTTCGCTCCGAACATTTTCTTCACCATTCGATGTTTACTCATTTGATCACTTAAATGTTATATTTATTATCTCCAGTCAACTATATTTGTCGCAATTCTAAGGTCACGACGGATCTGGGCGATGGATTAATGGCTCACATGGGATGTTTCAATGACGATATCGGATGCGACACGTCCTGCATTCGAAGCAAAATAGTCATTTTCAGAAATAGTAACATATGTAAGTGAAAAATTTTATCTATACTATTATAAATTGTAAAAGAGTCTTGTATGTACGTTGAAGATGTTAGTATGAATCTAACTGGATATTTTCTTAAATTTTTTCGAATACTTTTCTTTTTAAAATTATTGTATGATATAAAGGTAAAATTTTAAAATGTTTTGTTTGAAAATGTATTTTACCCAAGAGTGCTTATAAAAAAATGTTTTTCACGCAATTTCTCATTCTAAAGTAGGCAGAGATCTAAACAATGAAGTCCTTTCGACCCACTTATCACCAGAGTTTATTTGGGACAACGCGACAGGTGGTGAACAAAATATTATTTTAAAATACTGCACTATAGATGTCATTTGTTTTATGGATTGCCATGGTAAGACATTTATACTTTTCGTTGCTATTTTTAAAGAATACTTACTAATTTTAATGACAGAATTAACCATAGTAAAGCGTACCCGGAATTAGCTAGTCTTTACACATAAACTCCTAATTTATCTTTCCTATATTTATAAATAAATATCTTGACGCAATTCCCAATACAGGCGTAGACCACCGAAGATATTTTCGGGACAACGTGACAGGTGGTTAGCCCGTCGCCATCTTAATGTCCAAGCCAACGATATAATTAGTACATAATTTTTTTGAAAAACCCATTGGTACGAGCCTACCACCGGGGATCGAACACTGGTCTCTTGACTCGAACCGACCACCCAACTACTCGGCTATCGTGATTCTTTCTATATTAGTGGCCAAAAAGCTCCAGTAGCAATCAATTGTTTTGAAAGGTAACAAACAAAAAATTGTTTTGAAAGGTAACAAACAAGCAATCGAATCGAAGGAGCTCTGGGTACATTGCCTACCGGAATATTAGAATTACACAACATGTCTTTACTTTACTGATAACAAGAATGAGAGACATGAAGAAAATATACAGCGCGAAAGTTAACAATAAATGGTGTCGCCCGACACACTAATCAGACTAATTATTAATGACTATATGAGCAAATTTCTCGAAGAAAATAGAGAAGTAAAAGAGACCCTCACAAGTATTTGAATACCTACATGCGTCTTTGAAGAAAATGATGAATATGAAGAAGAAGAAGTCAAAGAGGTATGTAAGGATCGCGACACTTGTCGATCTTTTCTCTCTGGCTACCCTGTTAGGGACTATGCTTAAAGATATTTATATTAATTTACTATAATATGTTTTTTTTAATATTTTAAAACAGTAAATTCTGTTAGTCACGCAGACAAAGTCACAATTAAAAGCTAGTGTATACAATATTACATTTGTAATTAGTGACATTTTTTGAAGATGACATTTAACCTCCAAATTACAGTTTCCGTTTATTTTTAACAAATTCGAATGTCACTGGTTCAATGTCTTGCATTCCTCTGCCAGTAATTAACACATTTCTACCACCAACTATTCCGAATCGTTTTTCAAAGCACAATAAATAAAAACTGATGAAATAATTATATTATTCCAAGTAATTACATATGTTTAAAATGACACATTTTTAAATAAAAGCTAATTATGTGATAAATGGAAAAACTAAATAATTCCTGATTTTTGATAAGTTTTGGTAATATATATTTCTCTTTTTTGTTTTAAAAATTTCAACAGTAAACCGATTACTGTGTATAGGCTGAGCCAATTAAGAGCCAGCAATAATAAATGTTTCACTATCTATAAGCACCATTGGATTTGAATGAGATTTTTCGAAACTTAACATAGATTTGTATAGTTGGTTTAGATTCTACTTTCTGATTCTGCATCAGACTCACCACCGTTCACCTGTCTCGTTATTCAAATATTTTTAGGTTAATTATGAGACTAGACTAGAGATATTAGGTTAATTAGGTGGGTCAAAGGGACTTAATTGTCTAGACTTGACCTCTGTCTACCCCTGATTGGGAATTGCGTGAAGATATTTTTTATTTAATTATGAGACAAAAGGATTAAATTTTCTAGACTTCTACTATCCTAGTATTGATGTCCGAATAAATAAAGGTAGCTGTCCCAGACAATTCTAGTTCACAAATTAATTAATTTAAACATAAGTAAATGCAGCTGCCATTATAAGTGCATGAACTTGAAATAACTAAAACTAATAATACCCTCGCCCGCAACGAGTTTCTCTAAATTGCGCCCGATGTAACAACGTCTTACAAATATTACATTTAGTATTTTACTACTTTTAATGAGCCATAATTTTTACTTCTACTTGTGTGTTGTTTCTATGTTATAGATATGTTAAATGTAATGGTTTTATAAAATATATCTTGACGCAATTCCCAACACAGGGGTAGACAGAGGTCTAGTGTAGGCAATTAAGTCCCTTTGACCCACCATCTACCGAAGATATTTTCGGGACAACGCGACAGGTTGTAAGCCCGTCGCCGTCTTTATGTCCAAGCCAACGATATAATTCGCACATAAGTTCTTGAAAAACCCATTGGTACGAGCCTGCCACCATGGGATCGAACTCGGGTCTCTGGACTCGAAATTCCGACCACCCAACGAATCGGCTATCGTGACTCTTTATAATGTAATATTTATCAAATTTAATTAACATCTGACTAATTATATGGCGAGGGATTTGCTTTATAGGCCAGTGAACAGATTCGAACCCTAGGCTGGTACAGCCAAAATTAGTAAAAGCAATTTAAACAGCTGAATTTAACACGAGCTCGGCGGTGAAAGAAAACGCTAAAAACCTGCAAGTTTTTGGAAACGTCGGTCTCAGATGAATGGAAATTTTGAATAGACTTTGAATGAAGACGACATGTATTTCTGATTTAATTTCTATTATTGGTTTGTACATAAAATGAGAAACCAACAAATTAAAATAATACAAATACTAAAACTAGGGCTTCAAAAATAGTAAAGTGTAAACTTGTAATAATAATTAAAAAGAAGAGACAATGGAAGTAATGCTAATGATAAACCCCAGTAGAATGCACAGCCCTAATTGTCACAGTCCAAGTGTCAAACGAAACATTTTTTCTCAGCATCGAAATGTCAGCATATGAGAACAAGACAAACATTCATTACACATACCAAACAACAAATCAATTATTTTCCAATCACCGCTATACCTTTACAATAAGGTTCACTTTCATTGATCAATATAAGAAACATTTCGTCCAAACAAAAATACGCAAATTAAACGTGCTTGCCCTATAACCCTTAACGCAATGCAATAAGGTAGATTATGAAGTGAAGGATGATGAAAGAAAGTTTGTAAATGTAACAGGTCGGGAAGCACGGGCTAAATACGTCCACGTTTTTGGCACGGCACTGGGGCAAGGACGCATAGCGCCTATGCAACCGGCAGATTGATTGACCGATTAATATTAGAAAAAAAGTTAGGATAGACACCAAAATTAAGGATTCTTCGTGACAGATAAGAAAAGTAAGTTTTTGACTACTTTTCTCTTATCACGTTAAGTGAAATAATTAAACAAACAAAATTTAGAGATACAGTAGAATCAATCCGTTATGGATCCATTTTAAATGAATACAATCAAATAATTGTTTGAATATGGCTACCATAGAATATCCGCTAAAAGTAAGAGCATACAGTTTGTGTGATAAGTTATCAGAATCATCATAATAATTACTGGTACTGAAGTAGCATTATGATTATCAATGATGGAATCTTACAATAAAATTCAACATTCCAAAAACAATAAAGCTTGTGTCTTTTGCTGAAATAACTTCAAATATAACAAAAACATAAAATAATGACGTATTTACTAGTTAGGCACATTAAAAAAAATTACACCAACATTAAAATGTCATGTTAAGAAATTTTAGAGGATTTTTCTGGTGACGTAGTAATATTTACAAGATTTAGTTAAAACCGTTTTTCACACACGTGAAAGCAAGTTTTCAAAGCCAGTGTTGTCTTTTGTAAACGATAACATATTTGTGTTTATGACTGGATAATATACAGGGTGATCGAACACAGGTAAACAATATACGCGTTATTGTGTTTCTGTGCACAGGTGGGGGTTAACACAGTGGATTTTGCGGATGAAAGACAACTGAGATTTATTACGGAACGGTTCGATCGATCGGTCGTGATGTGTTCCCGCGCGAGGCGACTGCGCGTCCGCCGCCCGTCGTCTCAACACTATAACTGACTTAGTACACGAAACATATCCATCGACGCCGCCATAGTATCAATTTAGATACACACCGGGTTCATAGAATTTCGCGATTTACTATTCTAACGTACTACATTTTCCAATACTGCGATAGCCAGATCTTCTAGTCAGATCTTCTTCTACAAACAACTTCTGAGTCTAAGGATAAGATAACCGGCTATCGAACTGGGATCTCTTGACTCGATTCCCATCCCCAAATCACTAGGCTATCGCGTCGTGATATAAGAGCGAGAATATGGATATAAATATAATGCTAGTGATGTCAGCGGGTTCATAAAAGCAGCATCGGATCAGGAAAGGATTTAAATTCTTAATCAAATGACTATAATACATAGGGCTAAGAATGGTGTCGAGACATTATCTCTATATTTTAATACGATGTAGTGTAGTGAAAAGCTAAGCAGAATTTGCTAGTCGATACTACATTCCATTCATCAATAGCAATAAAAATCACATAACAGCGGCATCGGGTTGACAAACCGTAAAGTTTGTAGTGATACTGCATTGGAAGCTAAGTGTTGCAGGTTTGAATCCCGCGGGCAAATATTTGCGTGATAAATATGAATGTTTGTATTCCAGTCATATGTATATGTATACATGAATATTTATATAAAATATATATACGTATGTAAGAATGTTGTACAGTTCTCGTGGTCATCCAGACGGCGATAGGCTCACCGCCTGTTATGTTGTCCCAAATAAGTTTCAGTGGAACGTTTGACGAAATGAATTCAAGTATAGTATATATACCTTTGTCTAGCCCACTATAGGGAAATTGCGTTAAGAAAAACCCGTGGCATAAGCCTTCAAAAGCTTATGCAAGTAACTCAATTATAGATTATATTCTAATTTTTGGGAAAATTTGGAAACTGACGGAATTTTAACATCGTATTCTCGTTTAGAACATGGAATAGTGAATATACTAGTATTTACCACTGAAGTACTTACCTTGGCAATTGCATTAATTTATTTTGAAATTTACTAGACATTTCTGAATAGATTTATTGTGAGATATTAATCATTTGAGAATCAAGGTTAACCAAACCAAAAAAAAGTCACGATAGCCGAATTGTTGGGTGGTCGGAATTTCGAGTCGAGAGACCCGAGTTCGATCCCTGGGTGGCAGTACCAATGAGTTTTTCAAAAACTTATATACGAATTTCATCGTTGGCTTGGACATAAGGATGGCGACGGGCTCACCACCTATCACGTTGTCCCGAAAATATCTTCGGTGGAAGGTGGGTCAAAGGGACTCAATTGTCTAGACTTGACCTCAGTCTACCCCTGCATTGGGAATTGCGTGAAGATAAAAAATAAATAATAAAAAAAAGGTTAACTAATTCCGAACACGCTATATAGATGCGTATAATTTGATAAATTTATTTATTTATCTTCACGCACAATCCCTGACGGGGTAGCCAGAGAGAACAGATCGCCAAGTGTCACGATCCCTACATACTTCTTTCGCTTCTTTCAGATTCATCATCTTCTTCAAACATGCACGTCTAGGTATCCGAGTACTCTTGACCCTCCTCTCTTCGAGCAATTTGCTCACATGGTCTTCGAAAGTTAATCTCGGTCTACCTCGACACCTTTTAATATTAACTTTCGCGCTATATATTTTCTTCACCATTCGGTCTTCACTCATTCGCTCAACGTGCCCAAACCATCGAAGCACGCCCTTATCCATTTTTGAGACAAGGTCATCTTTCAACCTGCCATATTGCGAATCTCTTCGTTTCGCTTTCGGTCGGCCATGGTAAGGCCGCACATTTTACGAAGAGATCGCATCTCCACTGCATTCAACCTGCTTTTATGCTTCTTCTGGCATACCCAGGTTTCGCTGCCATATAACAAAGTCGGTACCAACACTGCGTTATGTATTGCAAGGCGTGCACTTTTCACAACGCCTTGCCTTTTGATTAACGCAGTCAGGGCACCATTGACTTTGTTCCCGGCAGCGACACGCCTGTCCACATCTAAATCACATCTTCCATCCCGGCTAAACGCACTCCCCAAGTACACAATTTCATTCACCTGTTCTAGACATTCCTGATTTACCCAAATTTCGCACTTCGTTCTTTCTTCGTCCCTTTCAAATACCAGAACCTTAGTTTTATTAGCATTCAAACGGAGACCATTAATTTCACATTCTTCTTTCATACACGTGACTAATGCCTGCAGTTCTGCCTCTGATGGTGCTATAAGCACTGCATCATCAGCATAAAGCAGACAATTTACTTTTATGTCACCCAATTTCACACCCAAACAGCTATTTTTCAGCTTCTGTAAACAGCTGTCGAGATACAGTATGAATAGCCAGGAAGACATGACACAACCCTGTTTTACGCCCGTTTGGACGCTAAACATGGGTGACAGGTCATGCCCTACCCGCACACAGGCTTTACAGTCACAGTAAAGTGACTGCACAGCCCTTAGCAATCGACCATCCACACCATACCCCGGCAACAGTTCCCACATTTTCTTCCTTACAACCTTATCAAATGCTTTCTCAAGATCCACAAAAGCACAGAAAATTTTCTGGTTAGCAGCCAGAAGCTTCTCCGTGATCATGCGGAGAAAACATTTGATCCGTGCATCCTCTTCCAGGTCTAAATCCACATTGTGCATCCCATAGAAATCTTTCCGACTTATCTTGCATCCTACGTGTCAAAACCTTCGAGTAAACTTTACTTGCTAAACTGGTCAAGCTGATCGCCCGATAGCACCCGCAGTCATAATGTGAACCTTTACCTTTATATAAAGGCACAATGACCGCGGATCGCCAATCATCCGGAACAGCCCCGTTCGCCAGCACAAATTGCACAGCAGATGAAAGCTGTCCCAGACGCGTGGCCCACCATACTTGACCATTTCAGCAGTAACTCTGTCTAGTCCCGCAGCCTTACTACATTTCAAACTTCTAATCGCACATTCAATCTCTTTCATACTGATGACCTCAGTGTCATCGAGGTCCGAGTCTGGCGTACCAGTCACGGCGTCACCCCCGGATCCCTCACTAAGATCATCACACGCATACATTTCTCTATAAAATTCGCTCCATCGCTGCATGACGTCCGATTTTTCTGAGAGGACGTCATTGGTTCCCGACAGCACTTTATTCATTCTTAAGGCTGTCGCACCACTCCGGGTCCTTCCAACCTCTTTCCAGAAGAGTTTGGAGTTCTCCTTGAAGTTGTGCGACAACATTTCGTCCGCTTCCATTCTACTCCTTTCACGCACTTCCTCAATCAATGCTTTCGTGTGAACTTTCTGGATTTTATATCTTTCTTTCCTCTTGTCTCTCATATCCTTATCATTACTAGAGGCCAAGTAGTCTAACCATGCTTTCTTCTTTTTATTTACAGCTTCTTTCACTTCGTCATTCCACCATGCATCACCCTTTTTACTACTACCTCTTTTCGCAGTTCCACACACGTCTTCCGCTGCACTAACCATTCCATCTCTAAGGCTCTGCCATATTTCTTCTACACATTCTTTCCTAACACCAATGCTGTCCAGCTTTTCGGCTACCCTTGCTTGATATTTATTCCTAGTGTCCGCTTCCTGAAGCTTCCAGCTTCGGATGCTACCGACCGACTGTGGTTCTGGTATCGCCGTCCGGTGGCGCCAACCCGCGAACAGACCCTAAATCTAGTAATCACTTGGTAGTGATCCGTTCCCAGGTCAGCACCTCGGAACACCCGCGTATCCATCACCTGTTTTCGCAGTCGGTCATCCACCAGGAATAAATTGATTATACTTCTCTCATTCTCTCTTGTTCTAGTATACATATGGATTTTCTTGTGACTAAACATAGTGTTTGTCACAAGAAGACCCTTTTCCTTGCATACAGCCAGTATAAGCTTGCCAGCATCGTTAACCCTTTTATCGCCAAACATTCCAAGCACCGACTCGTACCCTGGCCGAGCGGTACCAACCCATCCATTCAAATCACCACATACAACAATTCTTTCGTTTCCTCTAACCAAGTCTAGAACTTCTCTTACATTCTCCCAAAACTCCTCCAGCTCAGCTCTGGACGACGAAGCCACCGGCGCATAAACAGCCAAAAGGAATAACTTCGTCAGTCCCAATTTAAAGCGAACCCAGAGAAGTCTCGAGTTCACAACCTTATATTCGGTCATAACATCGACCAACCGAGACGACAGCAGCACCCACACTCCCTGGCAGGCGCTCTCGCTCTCCGGGACTCCGGACCATAGAGCTAACGCCCCGCCAGGGAGCTCTTCAGTACCGCTGCCCTTCCGCTTGGTCTCCGACAAACACTCTCTTTCTTTCATTATTTCAATCAACTCATTCGTCTTATCTCTCATGCCTCCTCTAACATTTCACGTGCCAACTCTGCACTCCGTCCTCCACCTTCCGCCGTGTCGGGCTGTGCGTGACGGGTGGCGGTCCCCATCGCCGCTTTGCGCGCTGCATTTCACACCAACGGGGACGAACTGGTGTGCGTCGCCTTGGGGGGACGCCCTAACCCTCGTAGGCATGGGTGCGCAGCTGTGTAGAATTGCAGCCCTGAAAAGGGCTGGCAGGGGTCGCGACGAGCACGCTTCTACAATGACCCCCTAATTTAAAAGCTTTGTATAAGTCAAGAAATCATGCGTGGTCCTACTTTCTATCCACGCAATACGTGAGAGGGTGCTTTAAACTTAATTTTTAGCGTTTTTGAAAATGCAGGAGATGTCTTTTGTACTTATATTTAAAAAGTAAATATTCTTTAAAATCAATGTGTTTCATACAAATTCAATCAATATGCATAAAATCGATATTATTTTGTACCAAAATGGTTGGGCCTAAATAATATACAAAAATAGATACACTTATATTTATTATAAGAAATTGCCCATACTGGGATAGGCCTTCTGTATTTGTAACTCCTAGTATGTGTAAACTAGTGGACGAAGGTCTAGGCAATGAAGTCGTTTCGACCCACTTGTCACCGTAACTTTATTGGGATAACGTAACTTAGTGTCCAAGCTCACACACACATGTATTTATATATATATATATATATATATATATATATATATATATATATATATATATATATATATATATATATATATATATATATATATATATATATATATATATATATATATATATATATATATATATATATATATATATATATATATATATATATATATATATATATATATATATATATATATATATATATATATATATATATATATATATATATATATATATATATATATATATATATATATATATATATATATATATATGGGACCTCATTATGAAACTGTGATAGATTAAAAAAATTACAATCGATAAATGTTATTGTATGTTACTTCTGCCAATAAATAAATAATTTGATTTGATAAGTTTTAATAGAACTCTGTATACCACAGTTATTGGGACGGTGTCATATCTTCTTTTTCTTTCCTTCCTAGGTGGTGCTGACCCGTTCGACCCGGACCTATATGGTAACAGAAGCTGGCGCACAGATTCACCACATCCAGTCTCCATGGGGTATCGGACCTACCAGCAGCTAAAGCCTTATAGGTTAGTCTGTACACCACAATAGTCACGACAGCGATTGCTTGGGTGGTCGAAATACGAGTCAAGAGATCCGAGTTCGATTCCCAGATGACAGCCTCGTACCAATGTGTTTTTTCAAGACTTATGTACGCTTTATATCATTGGCTTGGAAATAGAAACGGCTACAGGCTCACCAACTGTTACGTTAAAAAAATATCTTTACGCACTTCCCAATACAGGGTAGACAGAGGTCGAGTCTAGGCAATTAAGTCCCTTCGACCCACCTTCCACCGAAGATATTTTCGGGACAACGTGACAGGTGGTGAGCCCGTCGCCGTCTTTATGTCCAAGCCAACGATATTCGTACATAAGTTTTTGAAAAACCCATTGATACGAGCCTACCAACTGGGGATCGAACTCGGGTCTATTGACTCGAAATTCCGACCACCCAACCACTCGGCTATCACGTTGAACGTTGACGAAAAAATTTAACTGTCAACACATTGGGAATGGCGTGAAGATGTATCTACTCACTACAGGCGGCGCAGCAGGCGCAGGCCCGCCACGCGCACGGCCAGCGCGCCGCACACCGCGGCGGTGCGCGCGCCGCGCACGGACAGCACCTCGGTGCGGCTGTCCGCGTCCGCGCACAGCGACAGCACGTCGCCCAGGTACAGACGCGCGTACCTGGTGCACCGTGCGCGCTTTTAAGCGACTTCGACGACTAGTGAACAGTGGTAGAACCATGCATCAGCGTTTGATGTTGCATGAATCGGCCGGCTCGACCCGGGAAGTACCACGACCTCACAGAATACCGGCGCGAAGTAGAAGTCTAACAAACTTCAGCGTTTCGTCTGGTGAGTGCAGGTAACCAGAAGCCCAGACCCCCCTCCACCCCCAATTCTGGGGGGGGGGCTATCTAAGGCCGGCAACGCATCTGCTATGGCTCTCTTGTTCAAGGGCGGGGACGTGAGCCACTTGCTCGTTTGCCTCCCTTTTCAATAAAAAAAATAGTAGCGACACTACGCGTTTAACAAACCGTCAAAGTACAATCTACACTGAGATTCTCTTCCTCATTATAATTAAGGGTCACTGAATCTTGTGGACCTCTGGAAAATTTATCTGCACCGCCATCGTGTAGATAGGCACAACATCACGTACAGTGCTCTGATCCCAAAGTAATCCTGAAGCACATTTTTTATGGAATCGGAATCATCAAAGGCACCGCTGACACCCAGACCAGAGATAAAGTAAAAACAGGGTTTCCTACATTAACGCGATTGAGAATCAAACACGGGACCATAGAGCTGGCGATACCTTGTGAACAGACAAAACCTCGGTGCAGCTGGCGTATCGTATCTGGTACATCGTGTGCGCTTTTTTAACCTGTTTCGGAAACGAGTAGGTCCTCGATTCCACTAACTAAATAGGGAAAACATCATACATGGCTCTGATCCTAGAGTAAGTAGCTTGTTATGCATGTGCATAACAAGCTAACGGCCGTTTAAGTCGCTCCATGACCTATACATAACATAGCTAAAGCACTTATATCATAGAATCGGAAACTACGACGGTATCATAGACAAACAGACTCGAGAAAAAATAATTGTGTTTTACATTTACCCGACCGAGAATCACACCTTAGACCAGGTGCAACTGTGAAAACCGGTGTGGACGCCACTCGTCCACTAAAATCACCAAATTGTATTTATGTCTACAAGGGTACTCAGATATCTAGATAATTTAATCCTCTCAACCTACATTTTACAAAAACTTGCTTTAAACAAACACCACACACATGGTGAAACTGTCGTCTTAATGCCCATGCTAACGGTACAAATCTAACACAAGTTAGCCTTACTCCTGGGGATCGAACTCGAGTCTCCTGATTTGAATACAGTTCATCCAACGAATATCGTGGCTAATCTAAATAAATCTAAGTCGCTTATGGCAAACATACCACATTTCGAACGCAACCACATTATGAAACTTACCCGATGTCCTCGCAGGCTTCCAAACAGAGAGGATCTTCAGGAGGCTCGCTCACCACCGAAAAGGTGACACAGTCCCTCTGGTTGTGCTGGTTAGGATAGTTTAGCTGATCGGAGTTATGGTGTCGACACTTCGCCATGTGCCCGAGTAGAGGCAGATCGTATTGGTTGAGTTGAAAGGCTATTTCAAGAAGTTATAGATTCAAAGTAGAAGAAAAAAGAAGCAAATAAATCCAGATGGTCTATGTCTACTGTAGGATAGCGGGATAAACTTTTCGAAAAGTTAACAAAAAGAATCTTCACGCTATGCCCAATACTGGGTTAGACAGAGCTTCAGGCTATTAAGTTTTCCGATCCACCTTTTACCGAAGTAATTTTTGGGACAACGTGGCAGGTAGTGAGTATGTCGCCATATTTATGTCTAAGCCAACGAGTTAAATCGTAGATAAGTTTGCAAAATTACCTGGTCAAGAATAAATCGACTTTTAATGGCGGACAGTTGTTGTAGTTGATTATTGCGATTACGGTAAACTTGTTTCTGTCCAGGACTTCCAACGGAGTATCCCGATATAGCCGCAAATCCTACCTATATCTTTGAATCAGACTTTCATTACAACAATTTACAAAGTTGTACTTAACGACCTGTTAAACTCCACTGCTGGACATAGGCCGTCCCCTTAAAGAGGCTTTGCCATAATCGCAACGCTCGGCAAACGGATTGGCAATCGCAGTACCAGTAACATTGCTGTTACCCGCTGCCACACATCACCGGTCTGCTTACTTTTCCCTGTTACTTTTTTGAAACCTTTATCCAGCCATCAGTTGGTAGCTATTTACATTTTAAGGCTTTTCTCTTAGTCGCCTCTTACGACACCCATTAGAAAAAAGAGGTGGCATTTCCTTGAACCGATACCATCTCGACCCTTCCATTCCATACAGGTAGCATATGATACTCTAATGTAGTAATAAATTGATTATTAAGTAATCCCCGCATGAATGCTGAACTCCTGAACAGATCTTCAAAAACTATCTCGATCACATCAGCTTTATAACAGCGAAAACTGCATTCATCTTAGTAAACATACAGACACAAATTAATAGAGAAAAAGGGTTCTCGAGAGGCAACCACGTTTAAGGAAGAACAGTGTAGAACGATGACAAGATGTATGCAGGTAATAAAATAAAATAAATAGAAATAAATAAATATCTAATAATGGGTGAACCATTTCCCAATACAGGGTTAGACAGAGGTCTGACCCAACCACTCGGCTATCGTAATTTGGATGCAGGTTGATGAGGAATGTCCTTAGTGGTAAAATTAAGGGGATGCCTATGTTCAGTATGTACTCTTAATAGGCTGTAAAGAAGAAGACGATGCGTCGGGAGTTGTAAAAACTGACATTTCTTAAAATTAAAATGAGATTTGTCTGAGTAATTTTAGGAAAGGCTGTAAAGAAAAAGAAAATGCGTAGTAACAACTAACTTTTCTTAAAGTTAAAATGACATTTGTCCGTGTAACTCTTGGGCTTGGGCAAACTGATCGGAGTTTCCAGCTCAGCCTCGTCCCTGCCGAGGAATTTGTAAGCAACGTAAAGCCGCTGCACGTGAGGACTGGTCATCGCCTCGCACTCATCGTTCAGAGCCAGCCATTGGACGGTCAGGTCCAGGGTTTGGTTAGTAAGCATGTTCTCCGAATCCAGATTGGAGATTGTCGAGCTGACGTCCTTTGAACAGATATGAAAATAAACTGGTGTAAAATCTATACGAAATTATAACCCAAAGTGAAGAGTTAAGTAATTAATAACTTAAGGAAACCCAAACCCCATTTTTTTCTTCAAGTACCAAGTCACAAACTTTGAACCAACGTGACTGCAGGTTGGGGTCCCGCTATGATAATCTGAACGCTTTTGCCTTTTTCGCCTCTTACGGTAACGACGACGACGGGAAGAAAGAATGTTTCAACACCGATTCCGCACGACCTTTCATCGTCTAGCTTCATGAAATACATTGTCATTTTCTGACAATTTTCAATCAAGTGAAAGAGTTAAAGGCTGGAGAGATACAAGGAGTACATCTTAATGAAGTCAAAATGTGTGTATGAGTAAGTTTTGAGCAAATCGGTTATTTTATGCTTACTTACAATTTTGGTATCTAAATGTAGTACCGGTATGAATGTAGTGCTTAAGTTAATGAAATAGCTTGCTAACTTTTTGTGGCTCCTCTACAATTGGCTTATTGTCTTGCGATTCAATTGTAACAGATTTCTTTTGTCTGTCCAGCATTTTTGTAGAACCTAAATTAAAAATGGGTATTGAAAATAAACTTTTAAATCTTAAGTTATGGTAATAACACGTAAATGTTTTAAAGCTGTGAAAAATCATTTAATAGAGAGCTGTGCATGTGAGAAAGAAAGTAATAATAATAAAGCGATAAAGGCGCCTATTTGTACATCCAACAAGCTTTATTTTTATCTTACATGGAGTTAGTCTTTAGGGCTAGACTTTGTACTTATTTGTACTTTGCCTGTCTATGCCATAAGTTTTCGGCTAGTAGCACTATATCGTCACTCCATCTTTTGAATGGTCTGCCCTTCCATCTTGTGTGTGTGTGTGTGTGTGTGTGTGTGTGTGTGTGTGTGTGTGTTTGTGTATATCATTACTTACTAGCTTTCCATTGTTTTGCATTGAATAATTTGTAAATTTTGTTAGTGGCGGACACATTAGTCTGTAAAGAAAATAGAGGGTAACTAGATTTCTTTTGTCCGTCCAGCATTTTTGTAGAACCTAAATTAAAATGGGTATTGAAAATAAACTTTTAAATCTTAAGTTATGGTAATAACACGTAAATGTTTTAAAGCTGTGAAAATTCATTTAATAGAGAGCTGTGCATGTGAGAAAGAAAGTAATAATAATAAAGCGATAAAGGCGCCTATTTGTACATCCAACAAGCTTTATTTTTATCTTACATGGAGTTAGTCTTTAGGGCTAGACTGTGTACTTATTTGTACTTTGCCTGTCTATGCCATAAGTTTTCGGCTAGTAGTACTATATCGTCACTCCATCTTTTGAATGGTCTGCCCTTCCATCTTGTGTGTGTGTGTTTGTGTATATCATTACTTACTAGCTTTCCATTGTTTTGCATTGAATAATTTGTAAATTTTGTTAGTGGCGGACACATTAGTCTGTAAAGAAAATAGAGGGTAACTAGATTTCTGCTTTGTGGGGATGAGACCCCAAGATACATTTAAAGGCCCAAATTTTAGTGAAGCTTATTTGGGACAACGTGACAGGTGTGAGGCTAGGCTATTATGACTCTGGCCGTGACAACACTATACTTTAATAGAAAAATGTTTATATAAACATCCATGACGCGAGTTGAAAGTATATATATATATAAATATATATGTATATATATATATGTATATATATATATATATGTATATATATATATGTATATATATATATACATATATATATATATATATACATATATATATATAATAAATAATAATAATAAAGCGATAAAGGCGCCTATTTGTACATCCAACAAGCTTTATTTTTATCTTACATGGAGTTAGTCTTTAGGGCTAGACTGTGTACTTATTTGTACTTTGCCTGTCTATGCCATAAGTTTTCGGCTAGTAGCACTATATCGTCACTCCATCTTTTGAATGGTCTGCCCTTCCATCTTGTGTGTGTGTGTGTGTGTGTGTGTGTGTTTGTGTATATCATTACTTACTAGCTTTCCATTGTTTTGCATTGAATAATTTGTAAATTTTGTTAGTGGCGGACACATTAGTCTGTAAAGAAAATAGAGGGTAACTAGATTTCTGCTTTGTGGGGATGGGACCCCAAGATACATTTTAAAGGCCCAAATTTTAGTGAAGCTTATTTGGGACAACGTGACAGGTCGTGTATCGTCGTCTTAATGTTGGACAGAAGACGCTGATGGGCTCACATCAGTAAAATATACTTATAATAAATAATAATAATTAATTATCTTCACGCTATTCCCAAAACCGGCAGAGGTCTAGACAATTAAGCCCTTTCACCTTCCACCGAAGATATTTATTTGGAAAACGTGACAGGTGTGAGGCTAGGCTATTATGACTCTGGCCGTGACAACACTATACTTTAATAGAAAAATGTTTATATAAACATCCATGACGCGAGTTGAAAGTATATATATATATATATATATATATATATATATATATATATATATATATATATATATATATATATATATATATATATATATATATATATATATATATATATATATATATATATATATATATATATATATATATAGCGGGATTCGAACCCGCAAACCTTTGCTTCGAAGCTAGGGTCACTACCATCTAGGCTATCGTGTCGTCTTTCTCTCACTTTCCTTTTTTTACTGTCACTTATATACACATACGAGTACACATTTTTTTAATCTTTAGAAATTTTAACCCTTCATAACCTAGAGTTTCAATTTTGATACTAATATTTTAAACCGAATATTCACATTACTATTAGTTTTTTTATATGTTGGCTGTATGTATTTTACTGTTGTATAGTATTCTATCCAACGAAATTAAAAAAACAAATGTCATTATTGTTTTATTTTATCTGTGACATATTACTTGCGCGGCAAAGTGAACAAGTAAACACATTTTACTAAAAGTTTTGTTGAATATAAATTTGATATATTTTCTTTTTCTGAAGAATATAAATACTTTTGAGGTAAGTGAATACATTATTTTCGCTATGATATAATTATTTTTAGCAAATGCATGTTTTACTTGAAGAAATTAGTGCTTTTTTTTTGGTATCAATATTGATACTTCAGGCATTCCGCCCTACATAAAACCTACCTACTAACTCTTTAGCTATAAAACTTTTTGAACTTTCGTTTCATATTTTTTCTGCATAGCTTGGTGTGGGGATTACTTTTGTTTTTATTTATTATAGAAATTTATCCAAAATGCGGCCAGAAGAGATTGAGAACATATTGAATCGGTTAGAAAATGGTGAAATTTCGGAAGACGATTCCACCGACAATGAAGATGACATAGACTATTATTCGAGCCAAAGAGATCGTCTGATGGAGCTAGATGATGAAGAGGATGTAGGTAATTTTCCCACTGACCCAAACTTGGATGCAGATCCGCCTGCAGCAAACGTAGATACCGACATGCAACATAATTTAGAGACTGTTGAACGAAACCCAACTCCTACAACCAGCAGCCAGAACAACCTGCAAACTGCACCTTTCAACTCTAGAAACTTAGTGTGGAGAGTAAAAATATGGATTTAGTTTCAGTTTTTCTTATTTTTTCGGTGAAGACATTTTGAGATTTCTAGTGGACGAGTCAAATAAATATGCCTTCCAAAAGAATCCCAACTTTACAGAACATGTAACTGTCTTAGAATTACGTAAATTTATTGGAATTCTTATTTTTACTAGTGTATATCATTATCCTAGTGTCCGGTCATACTGGTCAAACATTACAAAGTTTGAACCCATAGTACAAACAATGAATCGCAACAGATTTGATAAAATTAGAGAAATTTTTCACATGAATGACGACTCTAAACATTTGCCCATTGATCACCCCCAGCACGACCGACTGCATAAAGTAAGACCAGTGATAGACTATTTGAACAAGAAATTTATTACTTTACCATTTGAGCATCGTCTATCACTAGACGAGCAGATGTGTTCCACAAAAATGAAACATTTTATGAAACAATATTTACCCAACAAGCCCCATAAGTGGGGATTCAAATTATACGTGTTATGCTCTTTGTCTGGTTATGCCTACAGTTTTGAGATTTACTCGGGAGCTAAGGACATGGACCGTTTACCTGGCGAACCAGACCTCGGAGCTGTGTCGAATACAGTTATTCGATTGCTACGACCAGTACCAAGGCATGTCAATCATATAATTTATTTTGACAATTTTATACGAATATTCCTCTGGTACATTACTTGACCAACGAAGGTATTTATTGTCTTGGAACAGTACAGAGAAACAGGCTTGGAAAGTCGTGCAAGTTGCCGGAGAAACGGGAGATTATGAAATCCAACGTACCCAGAGGAACATATCACGAAAATGTGGCCTCTCACGAAGGCCTAGAATTGTCGGCCACAAGTTGGAAAGACAACAAACAGGTATTATTACTATCCACGTATGTTGGCGCTGAACCAGCGGATACTATAACCCGCTACGAAAAAACTAAAGGCCAATATTCAAATATCATGTCCTCGGGTTGTAAAAGAATATAATGCACACATGGGCGGCGTTGATTTGATGGATAGCTTCATTGGTCGATATCGCATCCGCATAAAGTCGAGAAAGTGGACAACGAGGCTCTTCTACCACTTGTTAGACATGACTGTCATCAATGCTTGGGTACTGTACAAAAGGTAAACACAAGAAAAGGAAAACTTCAGAAGAATATTATGAAGTTAGCAGATTTTAGAACTGAGCTTGCCGATACTTTATGTAGATATCAAAGTCACTCAAAAATAAAAGGGCAGACCCAGTACCAACAGTCAACAAGACAATACAGTACCCTCTAAAAACCCCGGACAGGTGCACAAGTACTACCCCCAACTGACGTGCGTTCCGATTGTATTGGCCATGAAAAATATTTATGGAGTCTAGGAATAAATGTAAATTTAGTAATTGTAGGAAACTTACCTCCTGGTTCTGTAAGAAATGCAAAGTATCGTTATGCGACAATAAAACAATCGATGTTTCGCATTATTTCATGCATAGGTCATTTAAGATTTCTTTATGGCCATAATGCCTGAAGTATCAAAATTGATACCTGTTTTTTTTTTTAAAAATAAATATGTAAAATAAATATTGTGATTTATTTAGCTATTTTTCCTTCATCTAGACCCTCAAGCAAATACAGTAATATTTCAAAAGAAGACTCGCGTAAATCAGGCTACTAAGGGTTAAGTCGATAAAAACTAATATTTTTTTAAGAATAACTATAAAAACATACATTCAATACACCCGACTTGTTAGGCGGCTGTATCTCTTCTGCCACAGCTTGCCTCAAATCCAGGTCAAGCCTAAAGGACGACTATAGAAATATAAGAAAATAAAATTTAGATTCGTACGATTCATTTTACTACTGAATATTTTTTTCTTTATTTATTTATTTAGGGACTTTTATTCCATTTGAATATGCCAGCCTCATTATTATTAGAACGGAAGTAATATAACCGCTTTTATGGTTTGCCTTGACAAATTCCCCTTTTTTTAAAATAATTACAGTTCGAAATCATTTATTTGCATAAAATATGTCAGTGCATAAGTAGTTATTTTAAAACATAGCCGTGAAAAATTGTTTTACCTACTAAGGCGTTCAAATTACATAAGAGCAAATACAATTAAAATTTTAGTGTAAATTTAAGTGGACCTTTCTGGCTAGCAATCATCAGGATCCGATCATGCTCTTACCTAAAGAGTGACAACGAGCTATGAGGCATTCAAATTCCACCATAGACCTCATGGGTCACAATCATCTCAGAAGAAAACATCTCTAACCTTCTTATTTTGAAGTTGCTTGGAGTTGAAGTTGTTTGTAGTTTTCCATAGTCTGCAGTAATCACTTACCATCAGATGGACAGTCAGCCCTGTTTATATACGATTTCATATTCACGCTTTTCCTAATAGGGATGGGCAGAGAACGAGAAAATTTGGCTTCGCGAGCCATTGGACTATGGAGCTTGTTTGATACAACGTGACAGGTGATGAATTTACCACCGTCGTAGATATAAAAATAAATATAAATATTTTATAAACTTATAAACATCCATGACTCGAGTACAAACATTCATACTCATCACAAATATTTGCATCTAGTGGAATTCGAATCCGCTCCAAAACTCCTAGCTTCGAAGGCAGGGTCACTACGAAGTAGGCTATCGAGTCGTTTAATCGGGTTTAAATCCTTATTTCATAAAATTAACTTAGCTCAAGTTCTTAGATTTACTTTAATATAACATACGACATACTATAGACGACGTCGTTGGACGAGTGGCGTACACATCTGTTTTTATGGTGTCGCCAGCTCTGATGTCTCGAGTTCATTTCTCGAGTCAATGTAGAAAACACTTTCGATATTTTCGCGGGTATTATCTCTCTCTGTAGACTCTGGGTATAAGCTAATTATTTTGGGATCAGAGCAATTTATGTGATGTTGTCTTACTTAAGTAAAGCATAATGAAAGACATACTTTAAGTGACGTGTTTTGTTCCCTTGTTTCCTTTGATTTGGGATCACTAGGAAGATTATATTTACTGGACTTCTCACCGTCGCCTTCTTGATCGATTTGCGCTCTGTCAACTGTACCTTTAGCATGTGATGTCGATCCGAGACTGGCTGGTGACTACGGAGTTATGGATTATAAGTTAAAGACACGATAGCCTAGTGGTTGGGTGATCGGTTTTCGTGTTGAGAGACCCTAGTCCGATCCCTAGCTGGCACGCTCGTACTAATGGTAAATTTATGTAATATCGTTGACCTGGATATGAACACGGCGACAGGATCACCACCCGTCACGTTTTCCCAAAAATATCTTCGGTGGAATATGGGATCGAAAGGACATTATCATCTAGACCTCTGTCTACCCCAGTATTGGAAGAGGCGTAAAGATATCTGTTTATACAAATTAAAAAGCACTAATAAGGTACGAACTCAAACTGTATCTTGTGAATAGTACAGATTTTTTAGGAATTTTGTAAGCGTAGGCTTTCTCATTACCCAATTATAACGTTGCAATGGGTTCCTTTTGCTGTCGGCAATACTTTGAGGAATCAAATAAATTAAAACTCTTCATTTTACAACATCTTTTTGGTCTCTAGACTCCTGACAGAGTGGCCTTGGTCGTCGATTCAGAATTGACACACCTAACAATTCGTTCAATTCGAATAGAAAATTCAATTGTGACAAAGATGAATTCCGCCGAAGAAACTCTGGAGCGGATAGCTCCAGAGTTTCTTCTTTAGGCATGTTTAACAGTTTCATATGCCTTTTTGAAGGTAGCAGTGAAAAAGTGAGTGAAGAAATCAAGGATTGCATCAGATATGACCACCCCCCACGAATCTGGCAGCCATAGCACTCCTCAACTCAGTCGCATATAACAAGACAGAGGTTCAGGCAATTAAGCCCTTTCAACCCACCTTTCACCAAAGAAATTTTTGTTACGCTAACAGGTTGTGAGGGTGAACTCGAGTCTCTTCATTCGAATTCCGATGACCCAACCACTCAACTATCGTGTCTAACTACGTTACTTATAGAAACAAAGAATTATCTTCCAGCATCATTCACCTTCAGTACATCAGTTAATATCCCCGGCTCGACACTTAACATGCACCAGACATCCAAAACTCCCACTTCCTCGCCGGAGTCTAGAGCATCAGTCGCAACCCGCCCGCTAAGCTCAGGGCCTGCTACCTAGAGAAAAAAAATCCTCATGCTTTTTCTGATACTGGAGTAGTCAGAGGTGTATACAATTAAGTCCTTTATTCCCACGTACCACCGAAGACATTTTTTGTACATCTACCCCACCTACCCAGAGAAGTATATTTTATTGCTGAAAGTTGAAGTATACTTTATTGCTGACATTTGATTTCCCAACCTAAGTAGAAAGAAAGATTTGTACAAATAAAAACATAATTGTTAATCATGTCTTATGTTAGTCGCAGCAAAGTCGATAGCAGAGTAGGTGGATGATCGGAAATCGAGTCATGAGAATAGTACTCCCAAGTGGTAAGCACGTACTAATGGGTTTTTTCAAAACAAGTACGATTTATATCGATGACTTGGACATGAAAACGGCGCCAGGCTGACCGCCTATTACGTTGTCTCAAAAATGTCTAACTTGAACGATGGGTCCAAAGGACTTAGTGCCTTGAACTCTGTCTACTCCAATATAATTAATAGCGAGTAGATATTTTAGCAGTTGCAGCATTATACAAGTAATCCTCAAATTTGTTCAATAGTATAACTAGTTCAATATTATAAAATTTTCATGTTTAGACGTTCGATTGTTTCCCACTAAAAGCGCGAAAAGGCTGGAACTTTCTTACCCAAGGGTTGTCAATTCTTCATTTTGGCATTATGATGATATGGCAGATATTTTAATGGATATAACTGGAATATGAGTACGAGCTAATGGTAAGTTTTGAGATAAAACATCGGGGGAGTCACAGCAACGCACATTTCACCATAGGTTAGGTTAGATATAGTTTCGGAAAGATGTCGCTAGCACTGCTCAGAGGCGTCAAAGAGATTTAAAATTTCAACTGACGTAGATAGGACATGCCGGCTCGGAAGGACAAGTATCGCCGTGGTACGGAGGAGATCGTGAGTAAGAAACTGTCGGTGTTTTAAATTCTCTTTTTTCCTTAAATCAACTGTTAAACATCTACACAAACACACTCACCTACTGTACACAAAGCTTTAAATTAATGAGTCTAGACTAGACCTTACTCTATTTAGTTTTAAGACTTACTAATGCCAACGATATGTCCGCACGTCGGTTGGCGTGTCTCAACGCGTTCTTCAAAGGTACAGCACAGCTTGCAAAGATCTCGCTTGACTTCTCCAGCTCGCATATTATTAAAGGCATTTCTTCCTATAGATTGAATTCTAAAGTATTATAAAGCACCAAAGAAACTGGTTGCTTGGTATCTTTCTTTCATAAGGGACGCTCGAAATCTAAAACAGTTGTATCGACCATTTTCTTAAAACAAGCACTGTAATTATTTTTGCGAATCTCCTATTAAGTTTGTGACAAATCACTATTGAAGATTACAGCATTGAACAATCATCAAGTTTCTATATAGAAATCCATGGATTTTGTGTTTTGATCTCAGCTAAAGTAACTGATATAGCGACAGTTCTAATTGAAAAAAAAAATATGATAGTCAATACACTCAAGGATTATCTTGCGGAAATTCATTGTTATAAAGTTATTACTACACGATTACATTGCACCATTTCACATCCAAGAATATAACGTATATGTTATCACAAATTTGTTTTTTCAAATTATGATTGTTATTATTTAATTATTTTAGTAATAACTTATTTAATCATGGCGTCTTCATTGGCTGGGTAATGTTCGCAACAACATCACTCCCAAGTCACAATAACCAACTTAAAAACTTTGTTAACACTAGACAGGATGAAATCACTTACATTCCTCATGTAGTCGAGGAAGTGTCCGGTGATGGGCAGTTGGTACTCAGTGGCGAAGTCAAAGTGGACTACCCGGCCAGCATTCATACGCGCCATGGTCGCGTTTTGATTATAGAAGCGCCACGTCAGCACCAGCGATTTGCCTCGAGAGAAAATCACCGCCTGTGTAATATATTTTATTTATCTAAAATCTCCTGACATCGGTCGAGTATTGCTGAGGTCAAAGGTAGAGAGTCTCAACAAACGACAAGCCTGTGCACTCGCACCTTAAGGAGGTTAAGGTTATTTTCGTAATACAGACGCGGGAAAAGCAATCTATTTAAATTTTCGGGATAAACCTTAACAGGATTAAGTTGTAGTAACCAGGTAGGCTCCAGATAACATTACAGTTTGCATATTCCAGGATTTTTACGGTCATGTCAATGACCTGAATGATGATGTCAATATCAGCGGAGGTAAGCTCTCGCTCTATTTTGAGAACAGACAGGTGATAATGCTGGATTCGAGGGACGGCATTTTAAAATTTACCAACCAAGTTTAGTTAAACCAAATTTAAGATAACAGACGTATTAAACCAGGCGGCTCCTATGAGGCACAGGCTGTGGGAAAAGTATTTGACATCTGCAAAAAGAACTATCGCAAAGTTGTTGGATGATCGGAATTCGAGTCAAAAAAACTCGAGAGTATCGTGAAGTATCGTTGGCATGTACATAAAGATAGCGGCAGGTTCAACACCTGTCACTTACCTGCTGTTCCTCTGGTAATCAGGTGTTCATGGGCGGCGGTAATCACTTACCATCACGTGAGCTACCTGCTCGTTTCCCCCCTATTCTATAAAAAAAAAACGTCCAAAAAATTTTTTTTCTTCGGTGAAAGGCGGGTCGAAAGTACTTAATTGGCATCTGTCTACCCCAATATTGGAAATAGCGTGAAGATTTCTGCTCTATTTTGCCTCGTGTTGCAATGCCTTACGATACAAACCTTAGTTGCCAGTCCCTTTTCTTTGGTCATAGAAACTTCTGAGGTCAGAATTCTGTTTTGCGATTGTAAATCTTGTCCAGAAATATCTGTTATTAGTTAACTGTTCTCTTAGTTAACTGTTATTGTTTTATGATATCAGTTATTATAAACAGTGACGATATATGATATAATGCAGTGGAGATGCGATCTCTTCGTAAAATGTGCGGCCTTACCATGGCAGACCGAAAGCGAAACGAAGAGATTCGCAATATGGCAGGCTTGAAAGATGACCTTGTCTCAAAAATGGATAAGGGCGTGCTTCATACATGCACTAGACGTGCATGTATGAAGAAGATGATGAAGCGAAAGAAGTATGTAGGGATCGTGACACTTGGCGATCTGTTCTCTCTGGCTACCCCGTCAGGGATTGTGCGTGAAGATAAATAAATATAATAATAAACAGTGACGCACCTGATCGGACAACACGACAGTACCGATATAGAGTGTGAAGGTGCACCCGGGGGACTGGTTGGTTCCTATACGCGCACGGCCCTCTGTCTTACGCAGCGCGATCGCATCTGACGTCATCACCGACGCGTCTCTCTTATCTTCCGACTGTTACATGAAATAGAACTTCTGAATGGCAAGCTTTAAAAAAATTGTTAAAGTAAAGGTTACTTAAATAAATAAATAAATATCTTTACGCCAGTCCCAATACAGGGCTAGGCAGAGGTCTAGACAATTACGTACTTTTGGGAGCCCGTCGCTGACTTTATGGCTAAGCCAACGATATAAGTCATACATAAGTTTTTGAAACAACCACTGGTACGTGTCTTGGGGATCGAACTCGGGTCTCTCTCTCCGAATTCCGATCACTCAACCACTCGGCCATCGTGACTATAAAAGTTATTTAAGAAGTTTAACGTAGCATGCCGCGTATAAATTGGTATATGGATGTCCAAGCTTCACTTGGCATACTTTAAATGTAGTTCGAATAAATGGACATTAATAGTTGAAATTTTTTGGTATATAATTTTTTAATGTTCCATGAAACATTACTGCGGAGTTTATGTCGCCTGTTACTTCTCCGTTAGAGGAACCTCATTACTATATATTCTTACTTCGACAAATAAATTATTTGGTTTGATTCGATTGTAGAAATAGCTAAAATTTACATACATAGCGATGGTTTTACGATGGCCGAATAAATACAACTTGAGTAGAGCAAGAATGGAGTAGCCAGATGCCAATTACCTGTTCCCCTACCTCTGCCTAATTTCCCCCCTCCCAAAACAAGCACCTGCAGCTCCTAGTGTTGTTACGCGAAGTGGTAATTAACGCTCATGCTGACGTAACGGAGTTTCTTTCGCCAGTTTCTTGACCGTTGGAGGAACATCATTACGAAATTCATTATATTCTTATTTCGATAAATATATTACTTGATTTCTTTAACATCAGGTGCTCGTAAAGTGACGTAGATGCCGTTCACGAAAAATAGTGTAGTGAATGAAAGAACGTATGAAGAAACGAATTAGTGAACGGGACTTTTCTTGTAGGTTCGGTTAGGAGCTCAGAGTTGCTCAACTGGCCATGGCAAGTGATTCTCAGTATTTCTCTGCGTCATAAAATCTGCAACGAAGACATGCGCAGATTTAATCGTTTACCTTGGACGTACAGATGACGACAAGCTTACCACTTGTCACGTTGTCCCCGAGTCCTTTCCTTCCTTTCGAACAGTCACATGTCAACGGATCTTCTGTTGACATGTGACTGTTCGAAAGGATAAAACTGCCTAGACCTCTGGCCCCAGTGTAAGATAAATAGATTTAAGATCACAAGACTGCTACTCAAGACGTCAGAAATCAGGAAAAAGTGGTCACTCTTTTTCCTCTGGCCTCGCCTTGACGGCTGACCCCAGTAACAGGTAAATAAATTAAATCAAAAATCAAACTTTTCGTTTTACTGTGATTCCAAACAAAATTGATATACGCTAGATAATCGTCATGAATATAATTTCAGCCTATCAAAGGCCACGGCGGCACCTAGGCCTGACCCTAACGCCACACAGAATGATTCTGACCCAGCCACATCCATCGACTCCCTGCAACTCGTTATTTCACGTTTATCCCATTTATACTCATATATACTTATATTACTACAGTGTACTTTTTTCTGAAACCTTATACCTCTTGCAACTTATGAACTATTGAATAACACATCCCATCTATAGGGGATAATAACTCTTAATAATAATATATCTTATCATATTCTACTATGATATTATAAATGCGAAAGTTTGTGTGGATGGATTGAAGTTTGTTACTCCTTCACGCAAATACTACTGAACGGATTTTGAAGAAACTTTACAGTAACATAGCTTATACATCACAATAACGCATAGGCTAGAATTTGTAATACAATTTGAGTATTTAGGTTATAACATTACGATAAGAATCAAGTCGGATAAATAAGTGTGGTGCAGACGAAGATGCACGGGTCTGCTAATACTAAATGAATAATAGGACAACAAATAGTATTTTGATATAGTGTTATAGGTCCACATTTTGAATGACGTAATTTTAATAAAGTCTAGATCTTTGCAGGAATGTCACAATAAATACGAAATGAAAATGGAATTCGGATTAGAGGTGGATTGTATCATAAACTAAGGCAGGATATTGTTTGTTTTGATCTTTTGGCACAAACTTTAAGGTCAATTGAGCGAAGCGATGTACAGCCGCAAGATATTTATATCCTGAACAGTAAATATAAGGTTTTAGTGCGTTGAATAGAAATTTGAAATTTGAATTTGAATTAATATTACAGAGTGATTACACAATTTTTTTTGGTTCTTAAAGCATATTTATGTTGAACTTTTATGTGATTAAATTTAGGAAGAAAAAAAAGAGAAAAAACTTGAATTTTTAAAAACATTTCTTTCCTTTAATTTAATCATTACAGAGTGATTTTAAAGAAGCAAATACCTTAGTATTAAACCCTAATAAAACTAAATATATGTTGATCGGTACCAAAAACAAGGTTAATAAAATATTAAATTCAAATTACTTAGTTAAAATTAATGACATTAGTGTAGATCGAGTTAGTGAAACAAGAAATTTAGGAGTTGTTATGGATAACAATTTGCGTTTTGAAAAACATGTACTCAACACAGTAAAAAAATGCTTTTATCATTTGAAAACACTTTATAAAATTAGAGATGTGAGAAAATTAGAGAAATGGATGCACAATAGAAATTACACTTTGCAACTTTATTATTTGGAACAATCAAGTCGAAAACACCCATTTATCTTTATGAAAAATTAGATTGGGCTCGGGAAAATTTGGGAAAAATTGCTCTAAATATATAACTAGAGCCTCAAGCTACTTGTTGTTGGTACCCACTCATCATTCCGCTTCTTTCAGGGGAAGTTTTCGATATGCGGCAACTAAGTGCTGGAACAATTTACCACCCCCTTTTCGAAATCTGCATTCCGTACATAATTTCCGCCAAAAGTTAAAATTATTCCTATTAAAATCTTCGGTGAAAGGTGGGTCGAAGGGACTTAATTGTCTAGACTCGACCTCAGTCTACCCCTGTATTGGGAATTGCGTGAAGATATATATGTATAATATATATTTGTTAATGTTATGGATAGATCGGTAGTCGCTGCCCCCTGCGTACGCACCACATCAAGTATAAGTATGTCAGTATTTATAAGTATATATGTGTATGTATGTATATAGTTTTATATATTTATATTACGTGTATAGTATGTATATTTATGTATTATAAGGGGCCACTGAAAATCAGGGCTGGCATGTACCTGTCAGTGCAGGTTTCATTCCAGCAATATACCTGAGTGGCTCACCTATTTTGGCACATTGCACTTCTGCAAAATGGCGATCGTATTTAATTTATAGTATATATTTCAGTTTTTTTTTCACTTTTATATTTAATTATAAGTGCTAAAATAAATGTTTCTTTCTTTCTATATTAACGATGAATTAATATTTCTAAATTATTTAATATTGTCTGCATACATGATTTGGTATGGAGTTAGGTATAACAAATACACAAATTAGTAACAATAATTTTATTTATCTAATATTTACATGATCCTAATACAATTAACAATTAAGTTTTTTAAGTTATCTTATTTACAAACGTTTCATTCAGATTATTCCAAATTCACTGAATCTAAAATTAATTATATAAAAATATAAAAATGCAACAACGGAACCCTAATTCTGTTTCAAAAAATAAAAACCAAAGTTACTCTATATAACATCATCTATCTGCCAGTGAAAATTACCTCAAAATTGGTCTAACCGCTTCGGCAATTAGCCGGAACATACAAACGGGCAGACAAACGAACAAAATATTTAAAATGTAGGTATTTGTTAAATAAACTGGATACACTTTCAAATTTATTTACTAAGAAGCTGTTACTGTGTTGATTACAAACATATACATAAATTTTATACCTACAGAAAACCAAAAGAGAGTAGAATATATTTTAAACATCACTGAAAAAATGCTTTTTATTGATTTTGAAGCATGTCAACCATGCCATAATTTAAACACCGAAAAAAATATAGCTTCAAATAAAACCAGTACAATTGAGACTGAAGTACTTTACTTCAGAAGCGAACGGCCTTCCCAGCAGCCCGTGCAAGAGGCGGGTGGAGAGGGAGGAGGGGGGGGGGGGAGGAGGTCTAGGTGATGTGTCGCGTGGGGCTCACCTGCGTCTTGCTTCGCTGCAGCAGCGCCCGGCAGCGGCACAGCTCCGCGCCAATGGCCTGCAGCGTCTCCTCCACCCTCTGGGAGGTCGGGATGGCAGGCCTACGCGGAAAACGTACATACGTACGGACAACACATACATCGCTCTTCCCAAAGCAAGCAGCTTTAGCACGCGTGTTACCGAATCGGATAAACAACGAAGGTACCACAGACACCCACACCTGAGACAGTGTGGGAAGTGTATTCTCTACATTCACCCGTCCGAAAATCGAACCCAGTAATTGAGCTGGTAAAAACCGGTGTGATGAACCTACACGAAAGCCCTCGTCCACGAAGGTCGTCAGGTCGTATTTAAATAAATATCTTTACGCCAATTCCATATTCATTGCAGTTTAAGAAGAGTTGTGTACGGGTTCGAAGGGTACAATGAGCCAGTGTGATCACGAGCTATATGGCGAATTCCATCTTTGTAGTCGGGGGTGACATTGCATCTCACTACTATCTCTTTTAAAGGTTTGCAGGTAGATACAGCTCGTTTTTCGTACTATTAACCCACAAAAACAAGAAAAACTTTTTAAAAAATGATTTCACGTCATTCCCGACACTGAGGTAGACCGCCCACCGAAGATATTTTTGAGACAGCGGAACCCCGTGTGTTACATAAAGATATTTATATATTTATATAAATCATACATAAGTTTTCAAAAACCCCATTGCTATCAGCCTACCACCTCGGGATCGAAATGAGGTTTATTGACTCGAAGTCCAATAACCCAACCACTCGATTATAGTGACATAAAACAATCAAACTACCGGAATTAATGAAATAACTTTAAAGTGGACTCCTTTGCCTAGGTATCTCCTTCTTATACAATTCTAGCGCCAATTAGCGGTGCACCATTTGAATCGTTGACCATCTGGAATAATACCAGACCAAAATTTAACAAACCGGGGACGGTCAGCAGCATCTAAGGTACAAGTTGTCTAGTACAGCGATCGCCAATCCGCTTGCCAAGCGTGGCTGTTAAAGCAAACCGTGGTGAGAGTCTGAATCAAATACATGTGACTTACGATATTTCCCCACTACTACGCTTCCGCTTCCACTTCCGCTCCCCTGGCGATGACGGCCTACGCACTAGAAAAAAAAATAATTAACTCAAAACTTTTATACAGTGAACTGCATAATTTAATTTTTACGACCTACCTTTGGCCGAAGTTTATTTAGGACAATGTGACATGTGGTAAGCAAGTCGCCATTTTAGATTTCAAGCAGACGACAATATACTTTCATGCATAAATATTTATTTAAACATACATACTCCGTTCATCCACCCACGTTAATCGCGCTGAGCAGACCTAGGACCGAAACATACACCAATTTGTATATATACCACCTTCTTCCCGTGGTCCTGAGAGGCGACTAAAGCAACAGTCTTAAAAGAGCTATTGAATACCAGTAGATGAACTGCATCATCAACGGCGCTACTTCAACTCTCCTCTACTCAACTCACAGTAGACTTGGTCACAACCAGACTGCTCAACGTCGCGCTCTCTTTACTCTCAACTCCAGTCTTAGAAGGGGAATAGTTTGGCGACATCTATATTTCCACATTACAAGTTTGCTTGTAGCGCACAATTCAGGAAACAAACCGACATTCTACATCGCGCTATCAAAGTTCTTACAATTACAAACATATACGCGAGTACCGAAAGCACATCCACAACCATCATCACATAGATAATCCATCAACACCATCTTGATGCTTGGCATTCCACCACAGTGCGTTTTCGTGGAATTTTCTGCCACGCACTTGCACTTTATTCCGGACCGATACGACTTAGGGACCTTCAAGTAAAGAGCCCACACCTTTCTCAAAGGCCGGCAACGCATCCGCTAATCTTCCGGTATTGCGGGTGTTCATGGGCGGCGGTAATCACTTACCATCACGTGAGCCACCTGCTCGTTTGCCTCCCTTTTCTATAAAAAAAACACAGCCGGAGGAGACGTCCTCCCTTGGTCATATATAACCAACCTGACTGGTAGCTACCCTATAAACTTAAACATAATCTATATGAATTTCATTGAAAACCTACTCACCATTTTCGACGGGAACCTCGCCTTCGCTGAGCGTGAAGTTGTCAGCAGTCGATGTGCTGGTCTCGGTGTATGCGGACGTTGTGGTCGCTCTCTCCTCGCCGGGAGACAGCGCGGATCTTGGACTTTCTGTTTTAAAGGATCAACTGACACTGGCAATGGAATCGACTTCTGCAGTGCCGTGGCAACGCTCTTACTTTTAATACACAGATTCATTGTTCCGATCCCAATGTAAAAAGCTAAAGCACTTGAGGTATGGGAATCGGAAACAACGAAGGCACCACAAACACCCACACCCGAGATAATGTAGAAAAAGTGGTTTTTGTACATTGAGTGACAAGAAGGTCACGATAGCCGAGTGGTTGAGAGATAGGATTTCGAGTCGAGAGATCCGAGTTCGATCCCCTGGATGGCAGGCTCGTACCTATGGTTTTTTTCAAAACCTATGTACGATTCATATCGTTGGCTTGGACATAAAGACGGCGACGGGCTCACCACCTGTCACGTTGTCCCAAAATATCTTCGGTGGAAGGTGGGTCGAAGGGACTTAATTGCCTAGACTAGACCTCTGTCTACCCCTGTATTGAGAATTGCGTGAAGATATTTACTTATTTTTTATTTTCTAGACTAAGACCTCTGTCTACCTATTGAGAATAGCGAGAAAATATTTTTTTTCTACCATGACTCGTCTAGGAATCGAATAGAGATGGCGACAACTAGGAAAATAGTGTTTACGCCACCCGTCCATGGAGCTCGTCAAATCATCTTATACACCATCAGTTCAAATTTTATATCTCTATTTCGTATTGTTATGGGTCGTTTTTGAAACGCTTTCTTAAAAAAAAAAGCGCTCTTTATTAAGAACTGTAATTACACGGAATTGCTTAAGAGAATACATAGAAGAAGAGATGAGATTAGAAGATGTTACTTGGACTGTAGTTGTATTGGTACTGTACCTAAGGCCTAAGTTGTCTAATTCAAAAATTTCAAAAATTCTGACAAAGCTCCCTTGAAGACGACGAGGACGACTAAGAGGAGTTCCAAATGGCGAAATGCGTTGAGATAAAAAAAAACATTTTTGTGGCTTACCATCCCTCTCGTCGGGTAGATCGGTCAGTCCGGAGATCTCGCCGTCCGTGTCGGCCGGGGAGGGGGGAGCGCGTGCGGGGGAGGGGGCTCGAGCGCGGGGGAGCGGACGGGGGAGCCGAGGGGAGCGCAGTGGGGAGAGGGGGGAGCGGGCAGCACGTACGTGCGCGCGCTGCACGAGCCCGCCGAGTGCCGCTGCGCTGACGTACCTGTACGTATATTTAAAGAAAATGGACGTACTAAATATAAAGGACAACGTCGACTTAATCCTTTTACAAGTTATACTATACTACTATTATACTATTGAATGATACCTAATTTCTATAAGAAATTAATATTGATTAAAATACGCGATGAAATGAGAATTTACAAATGATTATAACAATTATATTATTTAACAAATATATTATTTATTTATTTTATATTTATTATAACAATAATTTATACACTATAAAGACTTAATACCAATACCTATCTATAATTTATACTTGCGATTGTCACTTGGGGAAATTGCATTGCATTAAAATTCATTGCTCAACACGTGTACACAAATCACTTTATTTAATTATTTATTAATTAACCGACCGGTTTCGCCTTACGGCATCATCAGGGCATAACCGCAGGGCAGTGAGGCGAAACCGGTCGGTTAATTAATAAAAGAACTTTGAATTTTAACACCTATGTATCTCACGTCACGTTACAGGCTCACGACAAACTCCGAAACTATATAAACGATTTTCTTATTTTGCTTCTAATGTGTGTTTTACTGGCGTCTCTAAGATAGGTCAGTTTTCATCGCGTATTTTTTTTTTTATTACAAGTTAGGCCTACGTCTGGTATACCTACTGGGTATACGATACATATAATAAAATGTTGCGTTACGGACCGTAGTCAGTTATAAATACATACTCGTATATAGATAGGGACAACATCACATACATTGCTCCGATCCCAATGTAAATGCAAAAGCACTTGAGGTATGGGAATCTGAAACAACGAAGGCACCACAAACACAGAGAAAAAGTGGTTTTTCTACATTGACCCGACCGGGAATCGAACCCGGGACCTCGAGATGGCGACACCTTGAAAACCAGTGTTTACGCAACTCGTCCACGGAGTTCGTCAATAAAGCACTATGAGTAGCGACGCCACAATACGAAGGGGAAGCCAATTTCATTTGTCAGAATAAATTGGGATTAGAGTAAGAAAACGAGTTGAGAGTCCACCTATCATTACTACTGCAGCATATAATACCAGCGAAATATCTCAAAAGAAAGTCACAGATGTACCCCTGGGAACTAAATATGATGGAATGCCTCACAGTTCGTGATCTCCTGACTGATGAAGCATAAAATATTTTTAATATAAACATATTTATAAATCAATATTCGATGGCAAAGGAGGAGTCTACGGCCTATAGAAGTAATACACTACACATATATAACACTCCCAGGCTATATTAGAACTTGACGCAATACATATCGAACAAAATAAGCATATTCTACTCTTATTACCCTAGATAGAACCCAACAAATTTATTAAACTACAAATAAATAAATAATAAATAAATATCTTCGAGCAATTCCCAATACAGGGGTAGACAGAAGTCAAGTCTAGACAATTAAGTCCCTTTGACCCACCTTCCACCGAAGATATTTTCGGGACAACGTGACAGGTGGTGAGCCCGTCGCCGCCTTTCATGTCCAAGCCAACGATGAAATTCGTACATAAGTTTTTGAAAAACTCATTGGTAGGTTCGATCCCCAGGTGGCAGCACCTGGGGATCGAACTCGGGTCTCTCGACTCGAAATTCCGATCACCCAACAACTCGGCTATCGTGACTACTACAAATAAAAACAAAAAAAAACATGAAAATACCACAGAACATATAAACTCCCGCCACATCAGTACCAAGCGAACAAGGGCACTGCCTCAAATTCGCAGTAGACGCGACGGTTTCGAACCTGGCAGTGCCGCTGCCCGAACCGAACAGACTGATCTCTCTTTGTTGCACCAACGGGCACGTGCAACATTTGCATACATCTATAGTTAGAAAAGGTGCTAAGAGTGATGTTAAAAATTAACTTTCATAATATTATAAGGCGCGAAACTTAATTATAATTCAATTTATAAAAAAATCTTCAGGCCATTCCCAATACAGGGGTAGACATAGTGAAGTCCTTTCGAACCTTCGTCCACCGAAGACACAGGTGAGCTGACGCCGTCTTTGATGTCCCAAAGCCAACGATATAAATCTTCATAATTTTTTGAAAAATAAAACCATGCCACCTGGAAATCGAACTCGGTTCTCTTGACTCGAATTCCGTCCAAAAAATATCATCCGTAGAAGGTGGGTGGAAACCACTTAATTGTCTAGACCTCTGTCTATCTCTGTATTGGGAACGGCGTGAATTATTTAAAAAAAAAAACTCACCTAACTGCTTAAAATTTTCTGTAACCATACCCGATGGTCTCTTGTCACACGAATCTTTCTTTCTACTAGACATACTGTGCTTTTTTACATTGTTTACAGGAACATTTTCTTTTTTTAATTTAGTCTTCTTTTCGGTCATTTGTTGGGCTGTTTGTTTTGTACTAATACTATCCTTCTTTTGAACTTTTGTATCGTATTGTTTAGTAAACGAGCTGTTTTGTAATTTCTCATCATTCACAATACCATGTTGATTGGAAATTTCAAAACTAGACGATTTTGGAGTTCTAGATTTCAAAGCAGCTGTGGTGGCTTTTTCGTAATTACTAAAATCCGATATAGGTATATTTCTCCCCATTTCATTTATTTCAGAATCTATTTTGATATTATCTTTAGTTTCATCTCTGAATTCATAATTATTAGCATTATTAGTTTTCAGTGATTTATTCTTATCCGTTCGACGATGTTGTGAATCATAACTAAATTCCTTTTCATCAGTTTTAGATTTATCTAATTTTGAACCGAATTCTTCATCGATTTGTTCTTCAATCATTTGAAGTATTTCTTCATTACCACCTTCTTTGGCAGGTTTAATTTCTATTATACTATCATTTAAAGTAAGTTGATCACTATACTCAGTTCGCCTATCATCCAATGCAGAATGTCTATCTAAAGTCTGAAAACGGTTCTGTTTTTTGTCCTCAAACGAATGCCTTTTCACTTTCACCGTTTGCGAATCATCTAGGCTGACGTCCTCGTAAGACACTTTCTTAGCGGACCTTTCACTTTTAGAGGTTCTTGGGCGACATCTAAAAGAAATATGGGTTTCAAAAATCTAAGAATCAATCAGTCACCAATCAGGCCGCCTTGGATTAGTGAGTGGCGGCAAAGAGGGTAGTGAACTCGATTCCAGTAAGGGATTACCCTAATATGATAAAAACATGTCTAACAAATAATAGTTATATGTTTAGACCTAGACTAAGGCAGAGGGATATCCAGAATTAATGTCTTACTTGTCCTGGCCGGTTATAAAAGTGTATCTACCTAGGTTAAATCGCAGACTGGAATATGCGGCTTCGAAACTAGCGACGGTTACAGATCATGAAAGCCCATATTTCTGCTATTTTTTTTTTAATCAATATACACTACGATTCGGCTCCTAATTGTCGGTTGTTCGAAGTTCGAATAAGTCCGTATCAATAAATAAATAAATATAGGCAGCATATGTAACCAGCAATCGTATTATGGAAACATTGAGATTTATTTTTTAAATTATGTACGATTAAGTAAGAGTAACAGTTCGCTTGGGAACTATGATAACGATGTGCCTCAAAAGGACTAAACTCTTTTCTAGACCTCTTACACCTGCAGTGAAAAAAAAAACAAATGAAAAAAGAGAAAATTAATCATGCATACATACTCTTCGGTTTTTTCCAAGGCGTCTTTACCGCTTGTGGATAAAATATGACAGTATTTCTGTGAAACGCTCGAACTCCGATGAAAACCGTTCGGCTCAGTGTTTTTGTTACATGGACTTTCTTGCTCCCTGGATGCTGGGAAAGGTATCACCGTCCCTTTCACTTCGTATACACCTTCTTCTTGCTGATGAACCGACTGAAGAAGATTGATTCAGTAAGTTCGTTCGAACAGAGTTATACTTAGCAAAATAGTCACGAGAGATCCGAGCTCGGTCCCTAGTTGGAAGGCGTACCAAGAAGTATTTTCAAAACTTATAAAATAAATAGATAAATAAATATAAAAATAAATAAATAAATAAACATCTTCACTCAATTTCTAATACAGGGTTAGACAGAGGTCTAGTCTAGACAGTTAAGTCTCTTTGCCCCTCCTTCCACCGAAGATATTTTCGGGACAACATGACAGGTGGTGAGTCCGCCGCCGTCTTTATGTCCAAGCCAACGATATAAATCGTACATAAGTTTTGCAAAAACCCATTGGTACGTGCATGCCACATGGGGATCGGACTCGGGGCTCTTGACTCGAAATTCCGACCACCCAACCACTCGGCTATCGTTACTTATCAAATTCAAAACTTATGTACGATTTATATAGTTTGCATAGACATAATGACGGTGACAGGCTCGCCACCTGTCAGGTTGTCCTGAAAAATGTCTTCGGTGGTAGATGGGTCAAAGGACTTCATTATCTAGACTTCTGTTTGTCCCAGAATTTGGAAGACATTTTTTATTTTATTTCAGCCATACTTGAAAGGACACGATAGCCGAGTCTAAGGGTTCTGGGATCGAATCTCACTAGGAACAAACATTTGTGTGATGAATTTGAGTGTGTGTACTCGAGTCACGAATGTTTTTATAGAGGTACATAAGTGAATTTTTATTTATGTAAATATATATGTACTCCGTGTGGTAACGGCGTAAGAATATTGCCACTCTCTTTCTTCCCGAGGATGTAGTAAGAGGCGACTGAGGGAAACAGACTTGAATATCGTTATGGCAACCGATAGATGGCGGGATAACCATCTCTAACAATATCAGACCAAAATTATAAGACCGGAGATGGGCAGCAGCGTCTGAGGCGTGAGGCGAAGCCTATGTCCAGCAGTGGACTTTAACAGGGCGATATTATGTATGTATGTATGTATATGTATTTAACTTTATATTTAATGTTAGATTGGACACCCGGTACGTTGGCAGGTGACTTCATCGTCTAAACCTTTGTCTACCCCAGTAAGGAAAATTGCGTGAAGATATAAAATAAAATAATTCTCTTACAGTAGTGGGCGATTCCTTCAGGACAGCATTGTAGTCCGTCATACTTCTCAGAGCTGAAAGTTTATCCTCCTCTATTGCAAGGTCGTAAGATTCAAAATTCGACAACTTTTTACCCGAGTTCTTTTCCATTGCCTTTAAAAATTGAATGAATGAAACAGTATGTACGAAGATGGTAACGCAAGTATCGACTACAGTGTATAATAATTCTATACTATGAACGCAAACAGGAGCAATCAAACAAACAAAGTCGTCTCTCTCTAGATATTATTGATATCTTATGATAGTGAACGAAACAAATAAATAAAAACAAAATTCTCTCGCCACCATTCATTCACTCTTTGCTGATAGTCAGTTTGACTTTGCTAAATAAATAAAAAAAATAAAATATAAAATATCTTCACGCAATTCCCAATACAGGGGTAGACAGAGGTCAAGTCTAGACAATTAAGTCCCTTTGACCCACCTTCCACCGAAGATATTTTCGGGACAACGTGACAGGTGGTGAGCCCGTCGCCGCCTTTATGTCCAAGCCAACGATGAAATTCGTACATAAGTTTTTGAAAAAACTCATTGGTACTGCCACCTGGGGATCGAACTCGGGTCTCTCGACTCGAAATTCCGACCACCCAACAACTCGGCTATCGTGACTTTGCTAAAATACGCCAAACTTAAATTCTGAGTCACGAGAGCCGAGTGGTTGGGTGGTCGGAATTTCGAACCGAGTGCGATCCCCAGGTGAAAGGCTCGTACCAATGGGTTTTTCAAAAACTTATCTACGAATTATATCGTTGGCTTGGACATAAAGACGGCGACGGGCTCTCGACCTGTCACGTCCCGAAAATATCTTCGGTGGAAAGTGGGTTAAAGGGACTTCATTGTCTAGACTAGACCTCTGTCTACCCCCGTATTGGGAATTGCGTGAAGATGTTGAATTGGAATGTCTGTTTGTAATATTGAAATAACCCTTCATATATAGAAAATCTTTGTTTTGAATGTTCCAATGTTCATTTTGAGTTTTTATTCAATATAATATTTTGGTCTATCACTAGAGCCGAATATGACCGACATGAATTTTTAAGCAAAGAATCTTGAACCTTATTCCTGTATAGTGAAATATCAAATTTTAAAATACTTACTGCTAGCCGTTTCATGGAGTTCAATTGTGACTGCAAATCTTGAATTTTCTCCTTTAATTCTTTGTTACTGTCATTGTCGGGACTCTAAAATAAACATCAAACAAAATCTGATAAAATCAACGACCCGACATCCTAGTTTCTAGTAGTTAGTTAGTACTTCGTCAAGTTTCTGTTGGTGCTCTAGTTATGGATGTTTGTGTTATATACATACATACATACATAAATACATACGTATCGAACTGTTAAAGTCCACCGCAGGACATAGGCCTCTCCCATACGGAGGATTTGCCATAATCGCCACGCTTGGCAAGCGGATTGGCGATCGTAGTACCTGACCACACGCATGTCAGACGCTGCTGCCCATCTTCGCTATGATAATTTTGGTCTTTATCTTAACCATTTATCGGTTGCCATAATGATATTCAAGGCTGTTTCCTCAGTCGCCTCTTACGACATCCTCGGGAAGAAATTGAGTGGTAATATTCATACGCGGTTACCACACGGAACCGTAGTGTGTTATATATGTAAGTACAATCTACCTTTGACTAGGATATTAAGACGATATTACGAGGATATTAAGGCGATAGGTTCACCACCTGTCGCGTTGTCCCAAATAAGCTTCGGTGGAAAGTGGGTTAAAGGGACTTCATTGTCTAGACTAGACCTCTGTCTACCCCTGTATTGGGAATGGCCTTTTCTCTCAGTAGGGGTTTAATTCGGACAGAGAACTGTTATTTGATGATTGAAATTAGCGCTTCTGGCATTATTTTGGAAAAGGATTTATAACACAGAGCATAAAGAATACTTATAAGAATAAAGCTTACCCGAGGGGACGTTACGCCTTGTTCTGGCAACATAGCTATCTGAAATTGTAAAGTTACGTAAATTTACGCTGGCATAATCTTTGCAAGTAATCTTAAAAGGAAACCAGGGTATTCATGTTAATTCCAAGTGCCATACTTGAGAGAAGGTAGGATCTCTTAAAAAAAAAAACATCCACTGTGATCCTCTTTCAGGGCTACATAAGTAAAGCGATCTTATTGACCATAGATATGTGCCTACCCTCTTCTGTACTATGTGACTACTACTTCTATGTGACTACCCTCTTTTCTCTGAAACTCTACCAATCCCTTCTTTACATCCCACACAAGTGATTGATTGCTGCAAAGAAGCGAATGTCTTTCTTTCTTTCCCTTATTTATGGCCTCGCTTTCCAGAGGTAGAAGCGTCTGAATGGGAAAGGGTTGACAAAATGTCAAGAATACCTAGGCGTATTTACTCGGAAATGTACTCGGAAACCTAATGGTAGGTAGGTATCTGACCGAGACATACGTGTATGAAGTGAATGAATAATTCGCAAGAAGCGAAAGAGGTATGAAGGGATCGTGTCACTTGTCGACCTGTTCTTTATGGGGGTAGCCATCAGGTCAGAGACTAGGCGTGAAGATATTTTTAAGCGTAATTGAAATCTTTCTCTGAGAAGCAGCACAAAATAAGAACAAAAACAAATATTAAAAGCAAGCTCACACTACTACTCCTGAGGTGCTGCTCTATGGTTTTCGCGACTTGCGCGGATATTTCGGCAGCCCGCAGACGTGTCTCCAGCTCGGATACCTTGCGCTTCTCCATGGACAGTTGAAGGTTGATTTCGTCTGAAAATAGAAACAGACTTACACGCCTATCAACCGTTTTCAATTTTTAAGACCTATTTCATATAGAGAGAAAGACACAGTTTTATAGTTTTGTCATCTAGTATTACAATATTTAGTATTATTACACATATGAAAAGGTTAAAAGCAAATATTGCCTCGACAGACACTTTCGGTACTAGTTTTCAGCTTGCGTCTTCGTCCACTCCACTATTACCAATCATCAGCATATCACCGAAAGGGCTTGTAAAAGTTCACTACAAGACATACAACACTCCGTACTGGATGCCATCACCGCCACGTTTATTTTTCGGGATATTGAATACGTAGTTTAAAAATTTTGAATAATTAATTGAAAACTTTGAATAATTAATTGAAAACTTTGAATAATTAATTGAATTCATAATCATCATCATTAAATCCTATCCAAAGTCTACCGCTGAACATAGAACTCCTCCAAAAATTTCTACATAGAACGGTCCTGTGTCATCTGCATCCATCGACTCAGCAATATTCTTTAGGTCATCGCTCCATCTTGTGGGGTCGTTCTACACCGCGTTTACATACCACTAGAGAACCTTTTATCCTCAACGCATGTCAGTTCAACGAGCTATGGCCGGCCCATTGCCAATTCAGTGTGCTGATCCTTGTTTCTATCATGCAGAGAAATACCGAGCATAGACATTTTCATAACACACAGATCAAGTCTGTGCTTTCTCATTAGATCTGCAGTGAAAGGCCACTTCACAGATCCATAAGTCATCACCGGCAAAACACACTGGTAATATTCATACGCGGTTACCACACGGAACCGTAGTGTGTTATATATGTAAGTACAATCTACCTTTGACTAGGATATTAAGACGATATTACGAGGATATTAAGGCGATAGGTTCACCACCTGTCGCGTTGTCCCAAATAAGCTTCGGTGGAAAGTGGGTCGAAGGGAATTCATTGTCTGGATGTAATTGCGTCAAGATATAAATAAACTGTTCGAAGTGGTTCATGCCAATAGTGGAACGGCGGGATCGAACCTGCATTTTGTATCGTTGTGTGCACCCACAATCATTAGGCTACTGACGCTTTATAGCATAGTCATGTAACATAAGGCAGTTTACCTTCGCTTCGTCAAGGAACGTCCCATCCGCGTACCCGGAATCATCGGAGCTTTTAGGCTGTTTGTTGGGTACTTTCAGCTCATCGAGCTCCGTCATTTTTGTGGTTATTGGCGATTCCGTCTTGAACAAATTATTATTTTTTTATTTATTCAATCTTTATTGCAAATCCTTTAAAAAATAGCTTAAGGCGGACTTAATGCCTAAACTTCACTTAAGGACTGAATTATTAATAAATAAATAAATAAATAAATAAAATTATATCAAATCCTTTTGAAAAATATAGCATACAACGGACATAATGCCCGTGGGCATTCTCTACTAGTCAACCTGTGGTGAAATATTGTAGCAGACGGAACGACAAAAAACTTATGTACGAATTATATCGTTGGCATAGACATAAAGACGGCGACGGGCCTACTATCCATCACGTTGTCCCGAAACATCTTCGAAGTAAGGTGGGTCGAAGGGACTTAATTGTCTAGACTAGACTTCTGTCTACCCCTGTATTGGGAATGGCCTTTTCTCTCAGTAGGGGTTTAATTCGGACAGAGAACTGTTATTTGATGATTGAAATTAGCGCTTCTGGCATTATTTTGGAAAAGGATTTATAACACAGAGCATAAAGAATACTTATAAGAATAAAGCTTACCCGAGGGGACGTTACGCCTTGTTCTGGCAACATAGCTATCTGAAATTGTAAAGTTACGTTACGCTGGCATAATCTTTGCAAGTAATCTTAAAAGGAAACCAGGGTATTCATGTTAATTCCAAGTGCCATACTTGAGAGAAGGTAGGATCTCTTCAAAAAAAAAACATCCACTGTGATCCTCTTTCAGGGCTACATAAGTAAAGCGATCTTATTGACCATAGATATGTGCCTACCCTCTTCTATACTATGTGACTACTACTTCTATGTGACTACCCTCTTCTCTCTGAAACTCTACCAATCCCTTCTTTACATCCCACACAAGTGATTGATTGCTGCAAAGAAGCGAATGTCTTTCTTTCTTTCCCTTATTTATGGCCTCGCTTTCCAGAGGTAGAAGCGTCTGAATGGGAAAGGGTTGACAAAATGTCAAGAATACCTAGGCGTATTTACTCGGAAATGTACTCGGAAACCTAATGGTAGGTAGGTATCTGACCGAGACATACGTGTATGAAGTGAATGAACAATTCGCAAGAAGCGAAAGAGGTATGAAGGGATCGTGTCACTTGTCGACCTGTTCTTTATGGGGGTAGCCATCAGGTCAGAGACTAAGGGTGAAGATATTTTTAAGCGTAATTGAAATCTTTGTCTGAGAAGCAGCACAAAATAAGAACAAAAACAAATATTAAAAGCAAGCTCACACTACTACTCCTGAGGTGCTGCTCTATGGTTTTCGCGACTTGCGCGGATATTTCGGCAGCCCGCAGACGTGTCTCCAGCTCGGATACCTTGCGCTTCTCCATGGACAGTTGAAGGTTGATTTCGTCTGAAAATAGAAACAGACTTACACGCCTATCAACCGTTTTCAATTTTAAGACCTATTTCATATAGAGAGAAAGACACAGTTTTATAGTTTTGTCATCTAGGATTACAATATTTAGTATTATTACACATATGAAAAGGTTAAAAGCAAATATTGCCTCGACAGACACTTTCGGTACTAGTTTTCAGCTTGCGTCTTCGTTCACTCCACTATTACCAATCATCAGCATATCACCGAAAGGGCTTGTAAAAGTTCACTACAAGACATACAACACTCCGTACTGGATGCCATCACCGCCACGTTTATTTTTCGGGATATTGAATACGTAGTTTAAAAATTTTGAATAATTAATTGAAAACTTTGAATAATTAATTGAATTCATAATCATCATCATTAAATCCTATCCAAAGTCTACCGCTGAACATAGGACTCCTCCAAAAATTTCTACATAGAACGGTCCTGTGTCATCTGCATCCATCGACTCTCAGCAATATTCTTTAGGTCATCGCTCCATCTTGTGGGGTCGTTCTACACCGCGTTTACATACCACTAGAGAACCTTTTTATCCTCAACGCATGTCAGTTCAACGAGCTATGTGGCCGGCCCATTGCCAATTCAGTGTGCTGATCCTTGTTTCTATCATGCAGAGAAATACCGAGCACAGACATTTTCATAACACACAGATCAACTCTGTGCTTTCTCATTAGATCTGCAGTGAAAGGCCACTTCACAGATCCATAAGTCATCACCGGCAAAACACACTGGTTGTATACTTACGTCGACGAGACGATGTTGCGTAATTTCCCGAATGTTGCAGCACGTCGCACTCCGCGCCGCTGCTGCGTCGCAACGTCAGCACCTCCTGCTGCAGCCCACTGATCCAACTCACCGCAGCACGCCTCGGCGGCGCGCAGTCTCTGCAGCACGTCGCACTCCGCGCCGCTGCTGCGTCGCAACATCAGCACCTCCTGCTACAGCCCACTGATCTAACTCACCGCAGCACGCCTCGGCGGCGCGCAGTCTCTGCAGCACGTGCTGCGCGCGCAGCTCGCTCTGCTGCAGCACGTCGCACTTCGCGCCGCTGCTGCGTCGCAACGTCAGCACCTCCTGCTGCAGCCCACTGATCCAACTCACCGCAGCGCCTCGGCGGCGCGCAGTCTCTACAGCACGTCGCACTCCGCGCCGCTGCTGCGTCGCAACATCAGCATCTCCTGCTACAGCCCACTGATCTAACTCACCGCAGCGCCTCGGCGGCGCAGTCTCTGCAGCACGTGCTGCGCGCGCAGCTCGCTCTGCTGCAGCACGTCGCACTTCGCGCCGCTGCTGCGTCGCAACGTCAGCACCTCCTGCTGCAGCCCACTGATCCAACTCACCGCAGCACGCCTCGGCGGCGCGCAGTCTCTGCAGCACGTCGCACTCCGCGCCGCTGCTGCGTCGCAACATCAGCATCTCCTGCTACAGCCCACTGATCTAACTCACCGCAGCACGCGCCTCGGCGGCGCGCAATCTCTACAGCACGTGCTGCGCGCGCAGCTCGCTCTGCTGCAGCGTCGCACTCCGCGCTGACGCTGCTGTGTCGCAACGTCAGCACCTCCTGCTGCAGCCCACTGATCCAACTCACCGCAGCACGCCTCGGCGGCGCGCAGTCTCTGCAGCACGTCGCACTCCGCGCCGCTGCTGCGTCGCAACATCAGCACCTCCTGCTACAGCCCACTGATCTAACTCACCGCAGCACGCCTCGGCGGCGCGCAATCTCTGCAGCACGTGCTGTGCGCGCAGCTCGCTCTGCTGCAGCACGTCGCCTCCGCGCTGACGCTGCTGTGTCGCAACGTCAGCACCTCCTGCTGCAGCCCACTGATCCAACTCACCGCAGCACGCCTCGGCGGCGCGCAGTCTCTGCAGCACGTCGCACTCCGCGCCGCTGCTGCGTCGCAACATCAGCACCTCCTGCTACAGCCCACTGATCTAACTCACCGCAGCACGCCTCGGCGGCGCGCAATCTCTGCAGCACGTGCTGTGCGCGCAGCTCGCTCTGCTGCAGCACGTCGCACTCCGCGCTGACGCTGCTGTGTCGCAACGTCAGCACCTCCTGCTCCAACCTACTGATTCGTGTTAAATATTCTTCGTGGGTTTTTGACAATTCCTGGAAAAGCATATGCCTAAGAATATTAAGTATTATCATACTTTTTCACGTACGACAAAGTGGAATTTTTAAAATGTTTATCACGGTATCCCTTAGCAAGAAATCAATTGTTCAGTAAAATAGGGAAAGAGTTCTTACCTCTTCTAGTGCAACAATTTTTTGTTTCAATTCCTCCATGAGAGTTCTGCATTTATTTTCATCGCAGAGCTTGTTTTCATCGTCCCTTCAAAATTATTTATTAATGAGTAGAACAAAGAAACCAAAAAAAAAACAAACAAACAAACAACCAAACGAACGAACACAAAAATAGATTCAGACTAACACTTACATAATCCTGTGACTAGTTTGTACCTCGATTGTTCGCGTCGTAACTGGTTCCCTAAAAACAGGAAGGAGACTTAACATGTAGATATATATGTAGATGATAAGTAGTCTAAACAGGAAACTAGAAATTATGTCTTCTTCATAACAATGATACCTTTCAACCGTATCCAATGTTCTACTTTTTAACGACTTTGTCTACTTCAAAGTATGCAGGTTAACCTGCATAACTGGTTTTCCAGTGGTAAGGCCACGCATCAGCTTTTGTTGTTGCATGAATGGGCCGGCTCGACCGGGGAAGTACCACGACCTCACAGAATACCGGCGTGAAGTAGAAGTCGAACAAACTTCTGCGTTTCGTCTGGTGATTGCAGGTAATCGGAGGCCTACATACCCCTACCCCAATTCGGGGGCATTTTAATGCCGGCAAGGCATCTGCTATGCCTTTGATATATATCTGGGTGTTCACGGGCGGCGGTAATCACTTACCATCACGTGAGCAACCTGCTCATTTGCCTCCCTTTTCTATAAAAAAAATGTACACAGATTAAAGTAAAGCATTCGATCGCATAGACCATCAAATTATGCTTCAAAAATTACTGTTAGCAGGTAATCACGGAATTTTTTTAGTTAGGTAACATCTTACATCAAAAACACATCTAAAGATGTTGTAACTACAGGATTTTCATCCACTTGGATATATATTACCTTCAGTGTGCCTCAGGGCTCCTTACTAGGCCTTTTACTTTTGCTTATTTTTATCAACGATATTAATTTTTGCTTTAAGCAATCAAATATCAATCAAACATGCCGACGATATTTAAAAAGAATTGTTAGCGTTAGCTACTGTCAGCTTATGTTAGAGGATCTCAACAGATTTTAACACTAGAGTCTCACTAACAAGCTGGACTTTAATATTTTTAAATATTTTTAGAACTTTAATAGTTTTACCAATCTATTTTATATTAATTAATTTATTTATTTGATGAGAACAGATCGGCAAGTTTATAGATCCTTAAAACTTAACATAATACTAATAATTATATTTAAAGACACAAAATCTGTCAATAAATAGCCATATAAGAGACCTTGGAATTGTTTAAGATTCAAAAAATTTAATTTTTCAGGGTTTGTAATAAGGGCCAGCCATAAGAATTTACGATAAAATAACTGCTGTGATACAAATTATGTCAATAAGTGTAAAAGATATCACTTGTTGCCGTTAACAGTAAGACAGAATATTTTTTTTATATAAATTTGGCACAAGCGAAGTTGCGAGAGTTGCCTACTAAGTATTATGTCAATCAAAGATCATATCTAAGCATCTACTTATATACGTAAAACTTGTATCTGAGCATACTTATCAACAAATTCACTGGATGCAGTCATTGTTTGAAGATTAGATGCACTTCTTTTGTTGCTGTTGTTAAGGCCACATGTTGACAAATTTCTGAAAACAAAACCTTAAATTGCCAAGAAAACTTTCAAATTATTTCAATAATTTTTTTGTAATAGACTATTGAAATTACACAACATAGCCTATGATTCTCAGAGCAGCGTCCTACAAATAAGGGCACTGTAGCACGACCACTTAAACAATCAAGTGACGATACACAGAATGCTGCAGAGAGTTGATGGTAGCAGGTGAGTCAGGATCGTTGCAATGTGTGGCAATCGTAGGGGAAGCCTATATTCAGTAGTAAATTTGTCGTATATAGATATACCATCGTCGTCACCTTTAACCCCTTTTTCCCGAACATATTTTATGGTAGAGCTCTTTATTATTTATGCCATAGGGTAAAACACAATTAAATAAACATCTTCACGTCATTCCCAACACTGGAGTAGACAGAGTTCTAGGCAATTGTGTCCTTTAGAAAAACTTATTCACAATTTTGGACATAAAGACGGCGATGGCCTCTTCACCTTTCGCGTTGTCCCAAAAAATATCTTCGGTGGAAGGTGGGTCTAAAGGACTTAATGGCCTAGACCTCTGTCTACCTCAGTATTGGGAATGCCGTGAAGATATATATATTTTTAAAATATACGGTTCAATCGGGTAAATCGCTATATGTAATCCGCTTAAATATCATTCCTTCTTGGGTTTTTTTAAAAGATAACTAAAGAAAAAGCCTTGAAAATTACAATGCCTACTGTGAGATGTTGGAATAATTATCTCGAAAAATACCATACCTAAATTAAACAAACTAAAGACGGGTCGCAGTGTCTAAGACGCCAGTTGTTTTGTTTTGAATTGTTAATCTTATTTGAGAGGATCGTTGGAATGCAATGGCATATGGTAGGCAATTAAGAGGTGTACGCGCAAACACAGATCCACATCCACATTCGCGTTACCAAATACGATAGTAATAAAATAAATAAATAAATATCTTCACGCGTCAGAGGTCTAGTTCAGAGGTCTAGTCTAGACAATTAAGTCGCTTCGACCCACCTTCCACCGAAAATATTTTCGGGACAACGTGACGTCGTGGTGAGCCCGTCGCCGTTTTTATGTCCAAGCCAACAATATAATTCATGCATAAGTTTTTGGAAAACCCATTGGCCCGAGCCTGCCACCTGGGGATCGCACTCGGGTCTCTTAACTCGAAATTCCGATCACCCAACCACTCGGCAATCGCGACTTTTTTTTAATATTATATGACTTACATATCATATTTGATATGAAAGTCAAACAAACCTGATGTAATACCCAATACCCAATTCCATTACCAATTTCCAATACCCATGTACAATCTCAACACCTCAGAAGCCGCCTGTGTGGTGTAAGTAGTAACTTCTAATGAAGCAATAAGAAACGGAAAAAAATCCCTCTTGGATTGGAGGAGGGAGAGAAAGGGGGTTGACCTAGGATATATATCTCACTCACTACTGCTTCAATGTAATGAGTGAGATATGTATGTAATGTATATTGTTAATGTTGTTATTCCCCAAAAGCCAAAACAAAAAATAAATAAAAGTAGTAAAGGCATATGCCTGACATCGGAAAACCAACAATTTGAGTGTTAAGAGATATTGTTACCAGTCCGCAATATACTATATTCATGTTTGTTCAGAAAAATATTTAAAATACTAGTAGATATTAGTAGTAATATAGAGCCAAAAATAAAAATACACCATTAAAAGTATACAATAATTTAACAATTTAATAAACAATAAATCTATTGTATGAAGAAATTAATTTATATAATTTATATATTAATATTTAGTAAACAAATAGTAAAAACTAATAATAATAAACTACACAAAAAAACTCACTTGACAGAGGTGGTAATTCCAAGACAACATTTATTACAGCGGTTTGAATTGCGTCCCAAAAACTGTTTTGCGGAGCACAGCCTCATGTTTAAAATACGAATCCTTTCAGATAACCTATCATTGGCTCTTTTAAGCTCTGCTATGCTGTGAAGCAACATAGCAATAGTAAAACAACTAATTAAAATCATACAGCTAAAATATCATGTGTACATTTATTCCAGTGTATGTCATGCGGAGTAGTGTTTACGTTAAATTCTTTTTGGAAGACCTATGTCCTGCAGTGGAATTTTAGATTTCTTATGTAGTCAAATGCCTTTTGACCATATTCACCCAACAATAGTCAGAACTGAACAGTGGAAATAGGAAGTTGAATCAGTTAATCTAATAACTTTTATGGTCATGAGATCAAAAAGAAAATAATTGAAAATTTTGTTTTGGAAAAAATGCAAAAATTATTTTACAGTCACAAATTAACTTCACACACATATACATCTTTTTTTTAAATTAAATTTATAGATATTAAATTTGAGTCAGGATACCCAAGTTCCACATCACTGTGGAATGCAAAGGTTCTCAGAACAGGAAAGACAGCAAATATAAAGCAAGATTAAGTTATTAAGTTTTATTTTTTAAGATATTATCCGGGGTAACATGATTTAAGGTCTAAATTAAATACTTGCACACATGTAGAGGCTAATACTAAATGAGTTTAAAACTTATGTATCATAATTTTTAAATGGATAAGATGGTGACAGACTCACTACTTGAAAATGGAGGTGTAATGTGACAGTTGTGTAAACCCCTAAATACCCTGTATTGAGAGCTTGATTCAATAATTTATTTTCAATTTGCAGTCATTTGAGGCACCGTTTGGACTTGTATGTCTAGAAAATTACATACATACACAACAAGTAATATTTCAGTGCAGGATATTATCTCCTCCAACCAACCATTACCACCATGTTTGACAAGCAGTTTGATGAAGAAAATTCATATATGGAAAGTTAAAACATAAAATAGAAAACAAAAAATTACTTCTCATTTTTCTCTCGAATGACAGCTTTACCACCTGAACAACAATCCCTTTCACCTTTACCAAGGCTTGTCTTTTGAAGTGCTGACAGCCTCTGTATTTTAGTTGACAGCTGCTTGATCTTTTCATTTTGTCCATTGATGGTTCGCTTCAGCTCCAAGTTATTGTCAAACAGGACAAAGTAGAGATCCTCAAGTTCACGCTTGCTCAGCTTTGATGGACATATGCGGTCATGTTCTTAAAATTAAAATAACTTTTATTATAAACTTGGTACAGTTGTGTTTAGTAGGACACTTTTTTTCCATACACATCCTACCTAGAGTCCAACAGAATCCTATCTAGAGCTGTCCAGCTCTGATAGTGTGGTAACTGATAGCAGTTAATTTATAAGCAGATTAGAAATGATCGAAAAAATATATATAACAGAATGAAATATTTTAATTATAAAATGCTATGCCTCTGGTATTGCGGATGTTCATGGGCGGCAGTAATCACTTACCATCACGTGAGCCATCTGCTCGTTTGCCTCCCTTCCCTATAAATAAAAAATAAAATAAATAAAACAAAAGTTCTCGACCTAACCTTAGTTGTTACCAAGTAATTATGAGTATTTCTAAATATTTACTTGTAATGGAATAATTTTTATTATTAGACCATAAAAAGGATTAAAATAAAATTATTTACCATCTCGATCTAAAAGTTTTGTAGTGTGCACTTTACATGTTTCACGCAAAATTTGTTGCTGGGCATCATTCATTATATAACTGTGATACGTATTTATATCATAAAAGCGTGAAATAGATATTCATTCTTCCTCCGAAGTTACAAAACATTGAAAAAGTTGGAATTTTATTTATTAATATTTCACATGATTTTCATGGTAGGTTTGCAGAACGCTTCATCGCTTTTATCTAGTGGTACTAAAATTTAGTTCAATTTAGTCATCTATAAATTTAAAAACACCATGATTTGATTCACTGCACGACTTACAATGACAGAATTATGCGAATTATGGAAAAACTGAAATTGCCGCCATAGCAACCAAAAAAACAAAAACAAAGGGAAGTGTAGAGTTGCCAACTTTACATTATTTCACCAAAGAGTACATTTTAAATACAAATTGTCAATATGTTGACAAAAGTCCTCAAAATATTACCCGATGTAAGTTCAAACTAGTAATAAAACTTAATAATTGTTTTTTATTGTATATAAATAACGGGGTATATTATATATTAAGTATATTAAATAAGGGGATTAAATGTATTTTTTCCGCAAGTGTTGATTATATACTCTTTGCCAAATGTATGTGGATCTCAATATGAGTAGGGAGACTCATGTCCAAACCCAAGCATGCAGTTTATTCGCAATTTGGGTTTTCGAAACTTATGGCATGGATCATTGGAAAACGGCGACAAGCTCACCGCATATTACGTTGTCTATTATAAACTCCAGTGAAATTTGGACCGAAAGGACTAAATTGTTTAGTCCTCTGACTACATTAGTATTAGGAAATGCCTGAACGTTCAGTGTCCAGTATAAAAATATAGAAAATATTGCATATTTATATAGGTTAGGTTAGGTTATAATTCGATTGTTATCAAACAGCAAGAAGTAAACTACGCACAAGAACACACATATAAAAAAAAGAAACTTACTTTTATCATCTATTGTATTCATAAATTACAAACATATCTTAGGTAACAATGTTTTAACATAATAATATTATTTTGTATTTAATGTTTCACATACTCCTACCCTTATTAAAACATTTTATTTGCCATAGAAAAAAATCATTAGACATTATTTTCATATATTTTCTTTTACATGACAATTAAATTAAAACCAATTAAGTTAAAATCGAATTAAAAAAAAACAACCTACATTATTTACGAAATTTGAACCTACTTAAACAAATCTATTACTAAATAATATTTAATACTGTATTACATCACTTTTTTACACATCACACATAAACCGATACAGCAAAATTAATATTCTAGAAACAACATTGAGACAAACAAATGAATAACAAAAATAATTACTACAAAGACTATTAAAACCACCCATATTCCTACATTACGAATTTGTGCGCAAAAATAACAATATAAAAAATCATTTTATGATCAGAAAAAATTATTTTATGAAAAATTAACGTAAACAATTCAACAATTTTTATTTAAAAAATTATAACAACACTGAGTATGGTCCAGAATAAATATAATATACATTTCAGCCATTGTCATTGCATACACCAAAATAATCTTCTTCGCTGTCACTTGCCAATTTAAATCATATATCAAGGGATAAGCAGTTTTAGAAACGACGACACCTTTGAAATATCCATAATTTTTATACATTGATCACTAACAACTCAATCTAAACTAGATACTCTTAAAGCATAGTCATAAAACACTACAGAAGAAAAAAACTATACTAGCATGTTTAATTTTAATACAGATATTATAACTAAAGCATGGAATGTGAAGAGACTATCAACTCATCAATATTAATTTTTTTTAATGAATAACAAATAAGGACATAGCAAAGAGTTTCTTAAGGCCGTTTGGAAAACTATCATTAGGTATATGATAACACAATTGTGTTTTAAATTATTAGATTTTTGTGGCAAGCGAGCATTCTACCACTGAAGGATTTTTGTCAGAATCAAAACGTGAAAAGTTTGAAATAGAAAACACATAAAGTCGAATTTCATACTTTACAATAAGAGAATAGTTAACGAGACATTTCTAAAGTTACATAAATAGATTTGTAAATTTTACGGTTATTTCCTCGTAGCCTTCACTGTCATTTAAGAGCTTTCCTATTATTTTTATATTTTCTAAAAGACACATAATCTCTAGAAGTATTAGAATGATTAACGTTATCATGCATTATGACTTGGTCTAAGCATTACGAGATGTAAGCGAGACAACATTATGTCTCAAAATTCCAAAAACTTTACATCTACAGATACAATACATTACGGGTAGAGTATATCAAAATATTTGAGGTTTATTACACTGGTAAAATACTATAAATTTGTTACGAGTCATTCATTATTGTCACGTTTTACAATTAGCTCCATCTTTATTCATCTACATCATAAATTTAACAACTATATCTCTACACACTACTATAATCTTTATAGTTAAAGAAATCAAATTATTTACGTAGCAGAGTTGGTAGATACGATTTACTGCATAGGAGACAAATTTTTGTTTTATTTTTTTAATTCTTTGATATACTTAATATTTATGTACATAATATAAAATAATATAAAAATACTTATTCAATAAAACTTGTTTGGTTGGCGTAAGACAATCTTTAGAATAAAGTAACTAACAAAACTGAAATAAATTCTTTTTCTTAATTATGTATCAACTCATCGTACAACAAGGAACTTAAATAGGAATCTATTGTAAAATAATGCATTTATTGCCTATACGTTTCTTAAAAACAGAAACTAGCATATATATGCTCTGCAATGTCCTAATAGCAGCCGATAATATTAAAAAATCGAAACCCAACTAAATTTAATTTATTATAAAACCTATAAACAATCTTCAAATTTCATCATAATTTTCTTTTTTTTTTCGGCTCTATCATCATATTTCCATTATTTATCATTCTAACGTTAGAAACGGTTTAATAAAAGCAGTGATTTCAAAACCAAAAACACTCTAAGTTGTGCCTCGAGGTACACATAAAATTTTCATAAAATTAAATCTACACATATATATGCCTTGAAAAGGTACACTATAAATAGTTATAATATACTACAATATATCTTTGTAAACTTTCAGAAATTATTTGGGGGATTAAGTTCTAGGCCTGCACTGTGAAAAAGTTTATATTTAATAAGCATCAATGATATAAAAACCGCCCCCGACCAAGACAAGTCTTTGATTGATACAATATTTCGCGGTGGGTTTAATTTTTCTTTATTGTAAGCTTTGGTTCACAAACATACGAATAGTTCATTATTTTGTGGTTGCCTATTTATTTAATAATGATATATTTCTTGTTCTATCAACAGGATATTAAGAAATAAGCTGTTTATGCAAGAATAATTTGATGCCATATCATTTTATTAAAAAAAAAACAAAATAAAATTTTAAATTTCGATGCGGACCTTTTTGCAGTGCATGGTTTAAAATTTTTTAATCACCCACAATATTTTAAAATTTTATTTTAAGAATTAAACATATTTTATTACCGCAAAACTATAGGTTATATTAGGTAGGTAGGTTATTTTATTCCTATATAAGCAATTTCATTATTTATTAACAACATACGAATAAAAATATTTTAAAAACATGTAATGTCATCATGCAATAATGCCACCGTTACAGATTTATTCGTACAATTCTAGGGAGCTTCATGGTCTATTCTGTTTATTTGGTTAATGATTCACTGCAAAGATCACGTGATGAACGGCCATATATGTATCTACCTCGAAATGCGTACATTCACTTTGGTTGCCTGAGCTGGTTGGTCTGCAATTAGAAATTATGTCATTTAATATACAATAACGTATTAAACAGGAAAATAAATCATTCTTCTTCTTGAATGTGACGTATATTTTTGAGGAATTTCTATATGCCATGAGCCCTGTTTAGCTGTTCGTAAAAAACATACATAGGGAGAAAATTACATACACTGCTATAATTGATTGCTTGGCATTCCACCACAGTGCGTTTTTCGCGGAATTTTCTGCTATGCACTTGCACTTTATGGAATGTGCTACCGTCAGCGGTTTTTCTGGACCGATATGACTTAGGGACCTTCAAGAAAAGAGCCTATACCTTTCTCAAAGGCCGGCAACGCATCTGCTATTCCTCCGGTATTGCAGATATTCATGGGGGCGGTAATCACTTACCATCACGTGAGCCACCTGCTCGTTTGCCATCCTTCCCTATAAAAAAAAATTGATGCCTAAGTAAGTAGTGTTTTAATTCGACTCAGGGCACAGAAGTGAGTACGGCACGGCACCTGCACTCCTAGCCCTTGTGCTGCGCGGCCTGGCGGCGCAGGTCGGAGCGGATGGCGGCGGTGACGGCGGTGCCGAGCGCCAGCAGCGCGCACAGCCCCAGGTTCGACCAGCGGTCCCCGATCGCCTCCAGCATCCGCTCGTAGGCTATGGTCAGCACGATGCCGAACACCTGCAGATTTTAAACATATTAATACTAATTCAATGATGTTAGCGGCTGGACCTCCTTCGTTTGCTCTACTTTCTTTCGTTAAAACAATTAGATGCAATTGGATGCTGGCACATATTTCAAAATAAATAATTAAATATCACGACGCAATTACCAATACAGAGGTAGACAGAGGTCTAGTCTAGACAATTAAGTCCCTTCGACACACCTTCCACCGAAAATATTTTCGGGACAACGTGACAGGTGGTGATCCCGTCGCCGTCTTAATGTCCAAGCCAACGATATAATTCGTACATAAGTTTATAAAAACACCATTGGTACCAGCCTGCCACCTGGTGATCGAACTTCGGTCTCTTAAGCACTTTATTAAGGCACGATAGCCGAAGCTTAACAAATAACGTAATATAATAATAAATAAATAAATATATTAACGCCTATCGTTGGCGGGCGATCCAGAGATAACAGACCGCCAAGTGTCACGATCTCTACATACCTACTACTTTTACTATACAACCCTTTCGCTTCTTACAAATCTCACATGGTCTTTGAAAGTTTGTCACGGCCTATCTCGCCCTTGATTATTGTTCAGCATTCGGTCTTTATTCTTTTCCTCACCGAGTCTATCGCAGCACGTTCTTACCCATTTTAGTGATAAGATCACCTTTCAAACTCGCCATATTGCGAATCTTTTAATTTTCGTTTCGTTCGACCAAGGCATATATATTCACCTAATCTACCTAGTCTACCAAGGGATATAATAATGCCTTTCAGTGTACAAATATAAACCGCACTTGCAAAAATAACCGAACCCAAAACAATTATCTCTATTCCATACAAAACAATTTTTTGGACAAATTAGCGCCCCGTTAAGTTCACCTACAATAGCTTAAGTTAGTACTTATCTAAGTTATGCGAAGTTCTTACCTGAACCACAGCGTTGAGAATACCAGACGTGGTGCCTTCGGGTTCGGGGTAGGTTACTTCGGATGCAAATTCGAATCCCACGGGCAGGTAGCCGGTCATGAAGAATCTGCAAAAGATTAAGGAAAATTAAACGAAAGACAATGCATAGATAGGGATAACAAACATCTCTATATTAAATAAAGTAAAAAAGTTAAATCTAAATCGAGTCCCATACCATTTAATTTTCGGTCAGACCATATAGACCGAATACCCTGTAGACGCTTAATAAATACATATATACATATATAGATAGGGACAACATCACATACATTGTTCCGATCCCAATATAAGATACTAAAGCACTTGTGCTATGGGAATCTGAAACAACGAAGGCACCACAAACACCCAGACCCGAGAAAATGTAGAAAAAGTGGTCTTTCTAAAAAAACGGATGCTTTACAGCATCCATGGTCACGGGGAGAGTTGGATCATGGTCCACGTTCCGCTGTCATTGTTACCTTCGGCTACCGTCAACTTATATTTATTAATTTTGGATCCGACACACGCAGACCGTGCTCACTGTATTTTGAAGTCTGCAGTGGTATGCTTGCTCTTGGACTTAATTTTATTAATGACTGGACCCCAAGCTGGCGGTAATAACCAACCATCTTCTCTATTGCAATTGGGATGTTCTTTATTTTAATTTCAATAGCCATCATCCAGGGTAGGAATTGGTGTTCTTTTGCGAGGATATGTGGCTTTTCAAATCATCTATAATATGATCACAGACTGCAGACTTCCTAGACCGTCTTTGTTTTACATCAGCTAATGTTCTTTGAAGAGAGTTTTAATTGATTTTAGTTTGCCCTATGTAAGAGAGACCCACATTCACAGTAAATTAATTAAATTGACAAAGGTATTGTACATCCGTGTGGTAACGGTGAAAGAATATTGCCGCTCCTTTTCTTCCCGTGGGTGACGTAAGAGGCGAATAAGGGAACAGCCTTGAATATCGTAATGACAACCGATAGATAGCGGGATAACTATCTCTAATAATATCAGACCGAAGATGAGCAGCAGCGTCTGCGGTGCGTGTGGTTTGGTACTGCGATCGCCAATCCAGCTGCCAAGCGTGGCGATTACGGTAAATCCTCCCTATGGGAGAGGCCTATGTCCTGCAGTGGACTTTATCAGGCCGTTATGTGTGTATGTATATACGTATTGTACATCCCATTTTCCAATTCTTACCCGAGAATAATGCTGCTGAGGTAAACAACGCCGATTATGCCGCAGTCAAGGGTGAAGGTGAAGATGAGCATGCCAATCACGGAGGCCGCGTACACCGCCAGCGTGGTCTCTTTGAAACGATGGGTCTTGTCCAGCACCAGGCCGCAGAGCACCGAGCCCGCCATGCCTGCCACCACAATCACCAGACCAATGCGACCAGCGTCTTCGTTCGCGCCCTGGAACATCGTATACATTCCTTAGCTACATCAATCTATTTTAGTATACTAATGTCAGTCTTCTGTGATAAAGCTTAAAAGTAAAAAAAAAATATAAATGGGAGGGGGGGGGCACTCTAAGGCCCGCAACGCATCTGCTATGCCTCTAATATTGCGGGTGTTCATGGGCCGCGGTAATCACTTACCATCACGTGAGCCACGTGCTCGTTTGCCTCCCTATTCTATAAAAAAATAAAATAAAAAAAGTCACTAGTAATCACTATATAGTGATCCGTTCCCAGGTCAGCACCCCTGAACACTCGCGTATCCATCACCTGTTTTCGCAGTCGGTCCTCCACTTCTCTCATTCTCTCTTTCTCTAGTATACATATGAATTCTCTTGTGACTAAACATAGTGTTTGTCACATGAAGATCCTTTTTCTTGCATACAGCCAGTATAAGCTTGCCAGCATCGTTAACCCTTTACCTAACTTTTATCACCAAACATTCCAAGCACCGACTCGTACCCTGGCCGAGCGGTACCAACCCATCCATTCAAATCACCACATACAACAATTCTTTCGTTTCTCCTAACCAAATCTAGAACTTCTCTTACATTTACCCAAAACTCCTCTCGCTCAGCCCTGGAGCTAGATCTATATATATATAGAGATACATATTTATCTAAATCGATATTATGATTTACCTAGATAGAGAAGTCACGATAGCCGAGTTGTTGGGTGGTCGGAATTTCGAGTCGAGAGACCTGAGTTCGATCCCCAGGTGGCAGTACCAATGAGTTTTTCAAAAACTTATGTACGAATTTCATCGTTGGCTTGGACATAAAGGCGGCGACGGGCTCACCACCTGTCACGTTGTCCCGAAAATATCTTCGGTGGAAGGTGGGTCAAAGGGACTTAATTGTCTAGACTTGACCTCTGTCTACCCCTGTATTGGGAATTGCGTGAAGATATTTATTTATTTTATTTACCTAGATTTGAGAAGTAATAGAAGCGAGTTGCTATGCAGTGCCGGTATTATCGCAAGTAAAGACGCTCTGAACATCAATACTTACATTCATTGGGAAATTGGATTCACTCATAAGTCATTCATCACTTACACACACTACCTTTCTTCACACATCCACAAAAACCCACATGACAATGTCACATTGATTGCTCAGATCCCAAAGTAAGTAGCTTAAGGACTTGTGTTATAGAGTCGGAATCAACATAGGTACAACAAACACCAAGACCCGTGACATTGCGTATTTTCTACATTAATCCGCCCAAGAATCGAACACGGGGCCTCAGAACTGGCGACACCAAGAAACCGTTGTGTACGCCACTCGTCCACGGAGGCCGTCACGATGGGCTCCCTCGTAGCTTAAAACGAGTTCTTACAGATACGTAACAGGTCTTCTGAAATTAGAACAGAGAACAGATTTCGTTCATCAACGGATCTATTAGTGATAAATGAGATCCGGTTCAAAAACCTACGGAATGTTCAAAAGTAAGTTCAAAAACCTACCTATGGTATTTAAGTCTGACAAAAACATTTTTAATGGCACATTAGCTGATATAGAATATGACTTACGTTTTATAATGTCATAACATGTCGTTGCTCACCACCTGTCACGTTGTCCTGAAAATATCTTCAGTGGAAGGTGAGTCGAAACCACTTAATTGTCTAGACTAGACATCTGTCTACCCCTTTATTGGGAATGGCGTGAAGATATTTATTTATTTTAGTTATAAGAACTAATCTTGTATACAGATATCCAGAAATATAATGAAAAACTCTCAATCACAACCAAATCTGCTCAATCACGAGTTTCTATAAGCTTCGTTACTGATACTACCATCTAAATGAAAAAAAAATATTATGTCAGAAATAAGTTCGAAAGCTTTCTGTACTCACCGGATAATAAGTAAGGATGACCTGATTCAGCAACGTGGATATGGCGTAGAAGACACCGACGTTCAGGCCGTAAGAGATGAGCAGCAGGATGTAGTTGCGGTTGGTAAGTAACTTTTTAATGGACTGCAGGAAATTTGAATCCAGACTGGAACCTAGATCTGCCGCCGCTGATGGTGGAGATGCCGGTGCAGCTTTGAAGACTGAAAGGGGAAATATGTAGAGTGATAAGAATAACACGCCTGGTGTCAAAGAAATCAAAAATAATTGATAAAAATAAAAATATCTTCACGCCATTCCCTACAGGGGTAGACAGTGGTCTAGACAATTAAGCCTTTTTGACCCACCTTCCACCGAAGATATTTTTGGGACAACGTGATAGGTAGCGAGTCCTTCGCCGTCATTTATTTATTTATTTATTTATCTTCACGCACAATCCCTGACGGGGTAGCCAGAGAGAACAGATCGCCAAGTGTCACGATCCCTACATACTTCTTTCGCTTCTTTCAGATTCATCATCTTCTTCATACATGCACGTCTAGGTATCCGAGTACTCTTGACCCTCCTCTCTTCGAGCGATTTGCTCACATGGTCTTCGAAAGTTAGTCTCGGTCTACCTCGACACCTTTTAATATTAACTTTCGCGGTATATATTTTCTTCACCATTCGGTCTTCACTCATTCGCTCAACGTGCCCAAACCATCGAAGCACGCCCTTATCCATTTTTAAGACAAGGTCATCTTTCAAACCTGCCATATTGCGAATCTCTTCGTTTCACTTTCAGTCGACCATGGTAAGGCCGCACATTTTACGAAGAGATCGCATCTCCACTGCATTCAAACTGCTTTTATGCTTCTTCTGGCATACCCAGGTTTCGCTGCCATATAACAAAGTCGGTACCAACACTGCGTTATGTATTGCAAGGCGTGCACTTTTCACAACGCCTTGCCTTTTGATTAACGCAGTCAGGGCACCATTGACTTTGTTCCAGGCAGCGACACGCCTGTCCACATCTAAATCACATCTTCCATCCCGGCTAAACGCACTCCCCAAGTATACAATTTCATTCACCTGTTCTAGACATTCCTGATTTACCCAAATTTCGCACTACGTTCTTTCTTCGTCCCTTTCAAATACCAGAACCTTAGTTTTATTAGCATTCAAACGGAGACCATTAATTTCACATTCTTCTTTCATACACGTAACTAATGCCTTCACCTCTGATGGTGCTATAAGCACTGCATCATCAGCATAAAGCAGACAATTTACTTTTATGTCACCCAATTTCACACCCAAACAGCTATCTTTCAGCTTCTGTAAACAGCTGTCGAGATATAGTATGAACAGCCAGGAAGACATGACACAACCCTGTTTTACGGCCGTTTGGACGCTAAACATGGGTGATAGGTCATGCCCTACCCTCACACAGGCTTTACAGTCACAGTAAAGTGACTGCACAGCCCTTAGCAATCGACCATCCACACCATACCCCGGCAACAGTTCCCACATTTTCTTCCTTACAACCTTATCAAATGCTTTCTCAAGATCCACAAAAGCACAGAAAATCTTCTGGTTAGCAGCCAGAAGCTTCTCCGTGATCATGCGGAGAGAAAACATTTGATCCGTGCATCCTCTTCCAGGTCTAAATCCGCAATGTGCCTCCCATAGAAATCTTTCCGATTTATCTTGCATCCTACGTGTCAAAACCTTCGAGTAAACTTTACTTGCTAAACTGGTCAAGCTGATCGCCCGATAGCACCCGCAGTCATAATGTGAACCTTTATCTTTATATAAAGGCACAATGACCGCGGATCGCCAATCATCAGGAACAGCCCCCGTTCGCCAGCACAAATTGCACAGCAGATGAAAGCTGTCCCAGACGCGTGGCCCACCATACTTGACCATTTCAGCAGTAACTCTGTCTAGTCCCGCAGCCTTACCACATTTCAAACTTCTAATCGCACATTCAATCTCTTTCATACTGATGACCTCAGTGTCATCGAGGTCCGAGTCTGGCGTACCAATCACGGCGTCACCCCCGGATCTCCCACTAAGATCATCACACGCATATATCTCTCTATAAAATTCGCTCCATCGCTGCATGACGTCCGATTTTTCTGAGAGGACGTCATTGGTTCCCGAAAGCACTTTACTCATTCTTAAGGCTGTCGCACCACTCCGGGTCCTTCCAACTTCTTTCCAGAAGAGTTTGGAGTTCTCCTTGAAGTTGTGCGACAACCTTTCGTCTGCTTCCATTCTACTCCTTTCACGCACTTCCTCAATCAATGCTTTCGTGTGAACTTTCTGGAGCTTATATCTTTCTTTCCTCTTCTCTCTCATATCCTTATCATTACTAGAGGCCAAGTAGTCTAACCATGCTTTCTTCTTCTTATTTACAGCTTCTTTCACTTCGTCATTCCACCATGCATCACCCTTTTTACTACTACCTCTTTTCACAGTTCCACACACGTCTTCCGCTGCACTAACCATTCCATCTCTAAGGCTCTGCCATATTTCTTCTACAAATTCTTTCCTGACATCAATGCTGTCCAGCTGAAGCTTCCAGCTTCGGATGCTACCGACCGACTGTGGTTCTGGTATCGCCGTCCGGTGGCGCCAACCCGCGAACAGACTCCTAAATCTAGTAATCACTAGATAGTGATCCGTTCCCAGGTCAGCACCTCGGAACACTCGCGTATCCATCACCTGTTTTCGCAGTCGGTCATCCACCAGGAATAAATCGATCATACTTCTCTCATTCTCTCTTGTTCTAGTATACATATGGATTTTCTTGTGACTAAACATAGTGTTTGTCACAAGAAGACCCTTTTCCTTGCATACAGCCAGTATAAGCTTGCCAGTATCGTTAACCCTTTTATCGCCAAACATTCCAAGCACCGACTCGTACCCTGGCCGAGCGGTACCAACCCATCCATTCAAATCACCACACACAACAATTCTTTCGTTTCCTCTATCCAAGTCTAGAACTTCTCTTACATTCTCCCAAAACTCCTCCAGCTCAGCTCTGGACGACGAAGCTACCGGCGCATAAACAGCCAAAAGGAATAACTTCGTCAGTCCCAATTTAAAGCGAACCCAGAGAAGTCTCGAGTTCACAACCTTATATTCAGTCATAACATCGACCAACCGAGACGACAGCAGCACCACAGCAGCACCCCCACTCCCTGGCAGGCGCTCTCGCTCTCCGGGACTCCGGACCATAGATCTAACGCCCCGCCAGGGAGCTCTTCAGTACCGCTGCCCTTCCGCTTGGTCTCCGACAAACACACGACGTCTAATTCTCTTTCTTTCAATTTTTCAATCAACTCATTCGTCTTATCTCTCATGCCTCCTCTAACATTCCACGTGCCAACTCTGCACTCCGTCCTCCACCTTTCGCCAAGTCGGGCTGTGCGTGACGGGTGGCGGTCCCCATCGCCGCTTTGCGCGCTGCATTTCACACCAACGGGGACGAACTGGTGTGCGTCGCCTTGGGGGGACGCCCTAACCCTCGTTGGCATGGGTGCGCAGCTGTGTAGAATTGCAGCCCTGAAAAGGGCTGGCAGGGGTCGCGACGAGCACGATTCTACAATGACCCCGTCATTATACATATATTTTAGAAAAACCTATAAGTACGAGTCTTGGGGATCGAACTCAGGTCTTGAATGGACTTTCAATCACCCAGCCACTTCGCTATCGTGACTCTTCACTCGTTATTGCTATACTAATAATTAATTATAAAACACGTAGAATTTAATGATGTTAAAAGGTGCTAATAGGCATTTAGTGAGCTTAATCATCAAACTTTTTTAAAACTATGTTGTGAATGAACTATTATTAAGTAAACTATATATTTAACAACCTGTTTGACGCTCAATGTGCTCGCACGTTCAGCGCCAAAATCGATTACGTGCGAGCCCTGCGAGCACACGAACGACGCTCGCAATAGCCCAAGTCGCTGTGGCTAAAATTGGTCGGGATACTATTATGTAACATCCCAATAGTAGCAAAGCACGGACATAGCGAAAATTCGTCCGAAAATCGAACAAGAATCAAACTAATTAGCTTCTGCTTTATTTGTATGATAAGGGTAAATACTCATTTGAGCTAACGAGCGTGCCGCCCCGGCTTAACACATATCTATTGATATTATTATTCCACATAAGCTTAGAAATAGTTTCGACAATGATGAGCCCTATAAACATGTAATACTTATTACAGTATAGCATGCAGCATTTTATTTATAATCAACAGTTTCGAAGCGCACGCAAAAAATATTTTATCAAAAAAACTGACCGTGGCAGTATCGGCTCAAGAAAATGCCGCTCTCTTTCTTTACGTAGATGAAGTATGAAGCGACCAAGAGATAGCCTGGACAATATCAATAGTTACCGACAGATAGTGGGATAACCAAAACTAAAAAATGCCGGACCAATATAAGCAGACAGGTCTAATATTACGGATCGCTAATGCGTTTGCCGAGCGTAGGGAACCTTGCCCACTTGAGAGGCCTCTGTCCAGAAGTGGCGATTACAAGGCATCACCAATTTATCAACACATACATGTCCCAAAACATCTTCGGTGGAAGGGGGGTTCGAGGGGATTTAATTGTCTAGCCTAGACCTCTATCTGCCCCTGTGTGGGAATGGTGTGAAGATATTTATTTATTATTACATACGGCCCCGGCCCGTATACCTTATAATACATTATTGCAATTTTGTAGAGATACCTGTTTTTTAAAAATAAAATACAGTCCATGTTTGTCGTTGATAACGTAGCTTTCTTCTGTAGGTGGCAGAAATTTTAAAAATTTGTATAGTATTTAAATAATAAATAAATAAATAAATATCTTCACGCAAGTCCCAATACAAGGGTAGACAGAGGTCTAGTCTGGACAATTAAGTCCCTTCGACCCACCTTCCACCGAAGATATTTTCGGGACAACGTGACAGGTGGCGAGCCCGTCGCCGCCTTTATATCTAAGCCAACGATATAATTCGTACATAAGTTTTTTGACAACTCATTGGTACGAGCCTGCCACCTGGGGATCGAACTCGGGCTTCTCGACTCAAAATTCCGACCACCCAACCACTCGGCTATCGTGACTATCTAAATAACTATGACGTGTTTAGTATTTATAAAGCTTATTCATTTAAAAACAAACAAACAAAAAAATCATTTTTTCTGTCCTATAATAGGTTTTATTATAAATATATAAGCATACCTAAATATAAAATAAGTACATGCATTAATGAAAACGTTCTTGACATACAAAGGAGATTATTAAGTGTAAACATGAGAAGGTAAATTTATTTTTACAATATTCGTAACAATCCAATCGTGATATCGTCGTGGCAACAAACACAGCACATTTATCCGCAAATTTGTGCGCAAACACTGAAGGCTACGTTCATAACGAAACGCAGGACGCGGGCGTAAGCGCGGAAACCGACGCGATGTCTACCTTCGTAAATGAATATATAAATATCTTCACGCAATTCCAAATACAGGGGTAGACAGAGGTCTAGTCTAGACAATTAAGTCCATTTGACGCACCTTCCACCAAAGATGCTTTTGGGACAACGTGACAGGTGGTGAGGCAGTCGCCGTCTTTATGTTCAAGCCGACGATATAATTCGTACATAAGTTTTTTTCGAAAAACCAATCGGTACGAGCCTGCCACCTGGGGATCGAACTCAGGTCTCTTGACTTCAAATTCCGACCACCCAACCAATCGGCTATCGTGACTTCGTCTACCTCCATGCTCAATCAAATCTGCACTTATTTATTTTTTATTTTTATGTCACGCAATTTAGATTCTTGGTTAGACAGAGGCCTTGACAAAGAAGTCCTTTCGATCCGCTTTTCAGTTATTTGATACAATGTGACTGGTGATCAGCCTATTGCCGTGTATATTGTACAGCCTGTACAATATACAGAATGTATTTATATTTAATTATTCATAAATAAAATATAAAGAGACATAAGACATATCCATAAATACATATAGATACAAAAAATTGCAAACAAAAATTAATACTACTCGTATTTTAAAAAATACAGTCATTGGTACGAATCTATGTAATGGAGATCGTACTAGATCATCGAGGGATCGAATCCATGATTTGCATAAAGATCAGACGTTCTCCCGCGTGACTTAGAAATCTGAAAATAAATCGAAATCCATTCCTCACGCTCTTACTTTCCCCCATATGCTTATTGTTGGAGTAAGATGCTGTGCTCATAGGATACATACATACATACATAACGATCTGTAATTATCCATTGCTGGACATATGCCTCACCCGTGGGAGGGTTTGTCATAATAGCCACACTCGGATGAGCGATCCGATTGGCGATCGCAGTACCAGACATTTTACACCTTAGACGCTGCTGCCCGTTACCGGTCTGATTATAACTTTCTGGTATTTTTTCGAGATGGTTTTACCGCTATCTACCGGTAGCCAAAGATAGAACAGACCTTACTCTTAGTCACCTCTACAACAGCCACGAGAAATTAGGTGGCAAATTCCTAAGCCGATACCAACCGATACCATCACACACATTTAACAGTGGTAGTGGTAGCCACGCATCAGCTTTTGTTGTTACATGAATGGGCCGGCTCGACCGGGGAAGTACCACGCCCTCACAGAATACCGGCGTAAAGTAGAAGTCTAAAAAACTTCTGCGTTTCGTCCGGTGAGTGCAGGTAATCGGTGGCCCACACACTCCCCTCCCCCAATTATGGGGGAGGGGGGCACTCTAAGGGAGGCAACGCATCTGCTATGCAAGGTATTGCGGGTGTCCATGGGCGGCGGTGATCACTTACCATCACGTGAGCCATCTGCTCGTTTGCCTCCCTCTTCTATAGAAAAAATACCATCACAGTATAAGTTACAATAATAACATCACTCACACAACAGTATGAAGACGAACAGCACGCTCGTGAAGCCGGCAACGAGATAGAACATTAGGCGGAAGTCTGCCGCTATCTCGTCGATTGTGCCCTGGGCGCGTACAAGCATTGGCGGCAACAGGAAACCGAGAGCGACGCCCAGCTGCAGAAAGAAGAAACACCTTTTCTTTAGTCACGATAGCCGAGCGGTTGGGTGAACGGAATTCGAGTCAAGGGAACCAAGTTCCATCCTAAGGTGGTAGACTCGTACCAATGCGTTTTTTCAAATACTCATGTAGCATTTACATCATTTGCTTGGATATAAAGACTTGAAATGATATGATGATATGATTGAGACAGGGGCAAAAATTCAACACCTGAATTTTTACGCCTAATTTACACTGATATTTGGCAATTAGGTAGTTTTTAGTAACTGTCAGATGGAACTTTGAGAGTTGAAATAAAATATAGCCACAAAACCATTCCGTTTCTTTATAGTGGAATGGGGGAGTAGCTACTTAACAGTCGACTTTAAATTAAGATATAGTTATACAATAAAAATCTTCACGCCAATCATAATACTGCGGTAGACAGAGGTCTAAACCAATTTTTTTGGTCAACTTAACAGGTGCTAAATCGGGCGCCGTCTTTATGTTCGAGCAAATATAAAATGTCCAGAAGTTTAAAAAAAACCATTGGTACGAGCCATCTGGGAACCGAACTCGGGTCTCTTAATGTAGTAAGTAAGATATAGTCATGATGATATCATTGTTATTATGTAGATATCGTGCATATATGTATATGGAAACAACTAAATGCTAAGATGAAGTATGCATTGTCACCCCGAGAAATTAAAGTAACTCTTCTCTCATAAATACACTACTACCCTCTATATCTTAAATGTCCTTTTTTATACATAGTAAATTTTAATTTATTATTAATAATCCTATTCCAAAATTACAGTAAATTTGCCTTAAATTCAGTATAACAAGAATACATAGTTTTAGACTGAAAGCAGATATTTACAAAGTTTTGGCATATACTAGCTGGGTTACAGAGTGACCTGTATTAAGGAGATGCAGTCCTTTCCCCCTAAATTGCATGTCACGAAATTTATTTTGTGATATTTGTGATATCTCCGAATTTAAAAAGAAGTAATTAAACGTGTGGCAGATTGCTTGAAATGTAACGATGTTTGATCTCTATATCTATTATCTAAATCGAGCCCAACTATGGCGATTGCAATAGTGTAGAGTGTTGACTACGACCCTGACGACGCCTTGGCGTTTTATTATTATTTTAGAGTAAATAAGTAATATGTTTTTTTAACTCTGAAAAGGTATAGAGGAATTCCTACACGATATAATAAAAGCATATTTTTATGTTATGTATGTACTATAATATTGTTTTCTTTTACTAAATTCTTTTCCTTGTAGTTTGTTGCTGTCGTTATGACTTCAAAAAATATACGTATAACCGTTTTTCGGATTGTATAATAAAAACATAGGTAGTTAATTGACTCAGGCGTTACTTTGCGGAAATTCACTGTAAAGTTGTTATTGAAAAAGTTACTTCGCAACACTCCGCATGCAAATATAAAAAGGTATATGTTACCCGGTCCGAAGAGAAGAAGATCACGACCCTTCCTCCCACAGATGCGTGCACTAATTCCACTGTCTGCACCACCACCGCTACACTCAAACCAGGTAACGTATACCACCAACGAAAACGCGACACGTGTTTCGCCTCAAAACAAAGGCATTATCAAGCGAGTAGACTCTACGATGAGCGACCGCAGAGTCGCTAACTTTTTCAATAACAACTTTAAAAACATAGTTGTTAATGTCTGCCATTCGCGGCTTTGCCCGCGGTTTAACACTTATCGCGGAACCCCAATTATATGTTTAAAATAACGTATGTAACTCATTAACTTATAAATCTTTATTTAGAGAGGAAAAAAATCTTCACGCCATTTCCAATACCGGGTAAATAGAGGTCTACAAAATGAAGTCCTGTCGACCCACCTCTTAATGTACAATTTTTTTGGGCAACGTGATAGGTGATGAGCCCATCGCCGTCTTAATGTACAAGCTAACGATATAATTCGTACATAAGTTATTTGCAAAAACCCATTGGTACGAGCCTGCCACCTGAGGTACGGCCTCGGGTCGCTTGATTCAATTTGCGACCACCCACCCAACCAATCGGGTATCGTGACTAAATAAAAGTAGCTTAAGTTACACCTTATAACATCAACTATCTACCAGAGAAAGTTCGAAGAAGGAAAAATCGGCCCAGCCGTGACAGAGATTAAACGGAATAATTACACAGAGGCACAAATTTCAAAGATTGATTTTAAAAGTTGTTAATTTTGAATTACAAACTGATACTTCAATTTTTTTTATATGTATGTATAGATTTGATACCCTTATTATTTAATGTGTTAATGTTCTATTACAACCTTAAAATGTTTATAAAAAAACTCTACTCAAAAGGAGGCCTTTTTAAGATAGAAACTACTCGTAAATTTAAATGAACGGTCGCATAGAGGACTTACTGAGCAAACCTTATGGAACCATTAAAATAGAAACGAAAACATTATTAAGTAGTTTGTGACAAGTAAAATCATTATGGTCATTACCTACCCACGAGATCCATTGTCCACTAGTAATGTGTAAAACATCAATCAACTAGCAGGAAGTGAATTATGTTTCATGGAATGGCATTTTTTTTTATTGTGAAGCAAAATGCGCAGTACCTCGAAAATAATTGTTTTTTTATCGATGCCATAATATTACAGAATATTTCTGTAGTTATAATTTTAAGTTCCATGCCTAGTGGGAACGGTCGAAGCAAAGAGCTTTTTAGACCTTTTTAAAGTATTGTATTGAAAGAATGGGTGAATGTTCTGCTAACGGTGCGAATCTGGGACGGGGCGGGACGCTAAAAAATATCTTAAGGCCATTCCCAATATTGGGCAGACAGAGGTCTAGACAATTAAGTCCTTTCGACCCTCTTTCCACCAGAGACATTTACTGAGACAAAGTGATAGTTAGTTATCCTGTCGCTGCCTTCACTACATTAATACTTGTCTACGTCCAAGCTAACGGTGTATATCGTACATAAATTTTGTAAAAAAACCTATTAGTACGATCCACCTGAGGATCGAACTCAGGTCACTTCACTCGCATTCCGATCACCCATCTACTTGGCTGTTGTGCCTTTTTTTTGACATATAAAAGACATTAAAATGTGTCTGCTTATGTGACTGATATATGTAACATCAGTCACATTAGAAGATATTTTTTTAATATCCGCCCATTAATCTTCGCTTATGATGAAGGACGCGGGACGAAGGCCATTATTTGAATTTTGCGACATTGTTTGCCGATCCCTTGGTGTCAAACCGAAAATATCCTATGAATAGAATTATATGCTGTAATATTTCACGCTCGTTGTATGTGTCGTTCGTATTTGAAATTAATACGCCTTAGAAGTCACGATAGCCGAGGGTTGGGTAGTCGGAATTTCGAGTCTAGAGACCCGAGTTCGATCCCCAGGTGGTAGGCTCGTACCAATGGTTTTTTTTATAAACTTATGTACAAATTACATCGTTGGCTTGGACATTAAGACGGCGACGGGCTCACATTCTGTCACGTTGTCCTAGACATTCCTTCGGTGGAAGGTGTTTCTAAACGATTTAATTGTCTAGACCTCTGTGTACCCCTGTATTGGGGATTTAGCGGTACCACACTTTAGTGTTACAACCATTACATAGTTAATAGTCCTGTTCCAAGTGTCGGGCGATAAATAACGGCATCACAGCCACTCGTGCCCCCTCACTGCGTGGCGTGAATTGGATAATTACTTCCGACAATCTCCGGTATAAACGCGCGGACTCGGTGCGGAGCACCTACTCTGTGAATCCAAAATAAAAAACACTGCGCATGCGCAAATGAACCAATGTACCTGTAATACCGCCTACAGCACCTTACGTTATAAATAAGTGATAAATATCTTCACGCTATTCGCAATACTGGAGAAGATAGAGGTCGAAACAATTTAGTAATTTACGACCTATCTTTCACCGGAGATATTTTTCGGACAATGTGACAGGTGGTGACCCTATCGCTGTCCTTAAGTCCACCTTACGTTACCTTTCAGTAATGCTCTGGAGAACATAGGATTCATTCGTAAAAAGGATTTGTTTGCACTACCAAACACCAAGCTTAGACGCTGAAGTCCGTCCGATTATTTAGTTCTTTAAGTTTTCCATTTAAATATCGCGCCATTTTTTTGTATTTTTTTTCCTGGCTCTTTCCTTTAGTGACTTCCTACAATATCGCAAGGTAACTTTGGAAAATAATCCCTTTCAAACCGTTGAAACTGAGCAGGAATGTTGAACGTCGTTGAACGTTTAAATCACTTGATAATAGGAGAGAAATTTCACAAACTTATATTTACTCCTACTAATAATATAAATGAGTTTAGAAAAAAGAAAGTAGATTTATTTGTTGTCACAAAACAATACTTATTAAAGTTATAGCTAAACATTACAAATTAAAATAGAATGAATCATTAGATTGCAGCAAACGAAACGGCATCCGCCTCAGCAAATATGTTGTAGCAGTACTATTGCAGCACTGTTGTTCTGCCGATGCCATTAAAATAGTCCACCCACACATGCTCCCAAACATATTTAAAATGATGTAAAATAAATACAACGTTTACTAACCACGCAAAAACAGCTTAACGGATTCGACTGAAATCTGGCACAAAATCACTGATCCTGGAATAATACAAGTATATATCCTTTTACACCAGAAACATAGGTCTGAAATACTTTTGTTTAATGGATTTTGTTTTTTTTTTTTTTAATATAAGAAGTCCGGAAAGGGACAAAGTCCTTTTTTACTCTGAGAAATTAAAGATCCCGCAGGAGATTTTGAGTCGCGAGCTGAATCTAGATTAAATCGAAGTGACGCTTTTTAAAAACTACAAACAATAACTAAAATAAAAGCTCTTTTAAATAGCTCTTCGTCGTTTTTTCGCTCTTCGTGATTAGAAATATTTATGTCATCCTCATAGTGGACACTACCAGATATGATGGATATATTTGGAGACATATTACAGATATGTCTAATATGTATCCGAATAATATTACTGGAACCTCATTACGAAACGGTGGTAGATTAAAAAACGACAATCGAAGGATGTAATGTATTACTTATATCGATAAATGAATGATTTGATTTTATTTGAAGCAAATATTGGAAACATGTAAGTAACCACTGCCCACAATTAGCAAAATATCAAGGACCAACGACCTTATAACTGGTTGTTAAGGAAAATACAAGTTTAAATTCACGTTTGAGCAAGACTTAAGCGATGCTTGCTATTTGTTAAACAGTTTATACAGCTGTACGTTCTATAGCTGTATGCAAACAGGTATATATACAATGTATGTGATACCAGCGATACCGATTTATTGAATTGGCAATATAAATAAACGCAATTCACAATACAGGGGTAGATAGAGGTCTAGTCTAGACAATAAGGTCCCTTTGACCCACCTTCCACCGAAGATATTTTCGGGACAACGTGACATGTGGTGAGCCCGTCGCTGTCTTAATGTCCGAGCCAACGATATAATTTGTACATAAATTAAAATAAAAACCATTAGTACGAGCCTGCCACCTGGTGATCGAACTCGGGTCTCTAGACTCGAAATTCCGACCAACCAATCACTCGGCTATCGTGACTTTTCAAAAATTTTAATATGAACCAATATTTAGATCATCATAACGACTTGAAACATAATGATATGAAATATTGGTTATATTTCGACCATCATGTTATATACGCAATGGATTTACATTGCAGCATATACACCCCTCTCGATCGGAAGAGTTTGCCATAATCGCGATGCTTGGCAAGCGGATTGACGATCGCAGAACCAGACAACACGCACCTTTGACGCTATCGCCCGTCATCGGTCTGAATTTCTGTCTAGTATTATTCGAAACAGTAATCCCGCTATTTGTCAGTAGATAATAGCAATTTCAAGGCTTTTCCTGTAACTGCCGATTGTGACACATACGGGAAGAAAGTGGGTGGTATAATATTACGCTGCAACCATATAGCAAAATATTGGTATTCTGATTTTATACGAAAATTTGTGTAATTTGCAACTTTTAGGTTAGGAACTTAACGGCCTGTAAAATTTCCCGGCAAGAATTTAAAATACCATATCCTTTAAGGAGTATTACACATACCACGCCACGCCCTTAGACGCCTTGGTTTATAGCGACTTTCTCTTTGGAGCCACTTTGCGCTTTGCACTACCGACTTCCTCTTTGGCTCGTACCAATGGGTTATTTCAAAAACTTATGTAAGATTTATATCGTTGGCTATATAAATCTAAAGATTTATTATCTTTATTAGGAATGATTCGAAGATATTTTTTTTTATTTAGCAAATAAAGATTTATAAGTTATACGTTTTTCTCAATCGTTTTGTATCTGATCTGCCCCGGCTAGGGAATACGGTCATGATACGTTCTATTTATACTTCTTCTTCACATGTGCGCTAATATTTCGCAAACAGCTATCGCAAACTCCACACAATGGAGATTTTAAGGTCAACCCTTTTAACACGATTACGTTCATCCAAACTCTGTAAAGTGTTTTCAACATTCAAGGTAATAATTATGTTTAAAAAAGAATTAAATAAATAACCACCATGATGATGTATTTTTAATACTTTTAAGAATAATTTGCAACGAAAATGGAGGGAGTCACGATAGCCGAGTGGTTGGGTTGAGTGGTCAGAATTTCGAGTCAAGAGATCCGTGTTCGATCCCCAGATGGCAGGATCGTACCAATGGGTTTTTTCTATATCAAAAAGCTATGTACGATTCATATCGTTGGCTTGGACATAAAGACGGTAATGGGCTCATCACCTGTCACGTTATCCCGGAAATAGCTTCGGTGGAAGGTGGGTTAAAGGGACTTAATTGCCTAGACTAGACTTATTGGGAATTGCGTGAAGATATTTTTTTTAAAAAGTCACGATAGTCGAGTTATTGGGTGGTCGGAATTTCGAGTCGAGAGACCCGAGTTCGATCCCCAGGTGGCAGTACCAATGAGTTTTTCAAAAAAAAACTTATGTACGAATTTCATCGTTGGCTTGGACGTAAGGCGGTGACGGGCTCACCACCTGTCACGTTGTCCCGAAAATATCTTCGGTGGAAGGTGGGTCAAAGGGACTTAAGTGTCTAGACTTGACCTCTGTCTACCCCTGTATTGGGAATTGCGTGAAGATATTTATTTATTTATTTATTTATATTTTTTTTTACCAAAGTCGATCGGTCGGTGCAGACGATTTGAAACTTATATAGAGCCAATGCTATCTTGCTATCTTGCTACTTGCAGTGAGGCAGCACCTATCAATTTTCAACCGCGTTGACGAAGTCTTGGGATTCTCAAGCCCTCTCCTATTTTTTTTATATCATAGAAAAGGGAGGCAAACGAGCAGGTGGCTCACGTGATGGTAAATGATTACCGCCGCCAATGGACACCTGCAATACCAGAGGCATAGCAGATGCGTTGCCGGCCTTTAGATTTTGTTCACAGGTGTCTATGAACAAGAGTGATATGGCCTATTTACCATCAGGGGGACTGTCGTTTCCACCGCTATCATAAATCACGGTCCTTCACAAACGCCAACAAAGTGTAAAATATTAAATAAGTCGAAGCCATTTCACAAGTTTAATTAATTACTCCTACAAAGTTCACATGGATTTACGTCGTAAGTCTCATTATTGGTCGAGCGTTCTATGGTTTAAAAAATTTGGTCAGGAATTTAATAAAAGCTAAATACACATATTCGGAATAACACAGTAAATATGCATAAAATCATAAGTCACGACAGATAAGTAGTAGGGTGATCGGAATTCGAGTCAGGAGACCCGAGTTCGATCACCAGGTGGCAGGTTGGTACCAAGAGGTTTCTTTAAAAAAACCTTATGTACGATTTATGTAGTTGTCTTAGACATAGCTCACATCCTATCACGTTGTCACAAAAATAGTTTTCGGTGGAATGTGGGTGGGAAGGTGGGGAAAGGACTTAATTGTCTAGACTCCTGTATTGGGAATGACATGAAGATATTTATCATTATTATCATAATAAAATATGAGTTATTTAAATACATAAAACGGTCAGCAAAAGTCAATTGCAGGAAAGCGGCCATTCCCATAATGGTGGATTTACAATAATCACCACACTCGGCAAACAGATTCAGAAGCAACAGATCAGAAGCCCAAAGACTGCGAGTTTGAATCCCGCTAGAGGTAAACTTTTGTGTGATCAATGTAAATGTTTATAATGGAATACAGGGCTTCCCCAATACAAGGATAGGAAGAGGTCTAAACAATCAAGTCCCTTTCACCCACTTTTCGCCAAACCTTATTGGCGATAACAAAAAAGGTAGAAAGCCTATCGCTGTGTTTTTATACAAATAATGAATGAATGAAATGAAAAATACTTTATTGGACACCAACAACAAATGGTACTGTGAGAGACAAAAAAAATTACAAAGGGTGGCCTTATCGCTGATAAGCGATTTCTTCCAGGCAACCTATAAAATTTATAATGCATTTTTGTTGATAGCATATAAGCCAGGCTGGACTTTTCGTTGTGAAATTAACAAGAAATTTATAAATACAACTAACACTGACGGGGTTGAACCAACGACCTCTGCTCTTTCACATTTTTGATTCTTGTTCTTAAACTTCTCAATAATTTAATAACCAAAAGTCTATTGCTGGACTTTTGGTTCGATGAAAAGTCTTAATTGTCTGTAGAGGTGTACCTCTATCTACCTCAGTATCCAAAAAATTTGCAGAGATTAAAAATGCATATATTAATTACCTCCTTACAACGAATCAGCACAAATAAAGCAAACTAAGAGTGATACGCATACTTTATGCGCCATCATTGTAGGAAGAGGTAATGAGGTGAAAAATTTTTCGCCATAGAGAGTCTAATCAAGGGATTTCAGACTGTAATTTATATGTGATGAAGGAAAATAATTTCCTGGCGGTCGTTTATCGCTGTTCGGCAGCCCGTGGGACGCGAATAATGCGTAATTTCACTAATGTTTCCTCATTCCCTTCGATCTGATTTCTTGCCGGGAACAAGATTTAATGTGAAACGAATGTATTTATAATTTAAGTCACGATAGCCGAGAGGCTGAGTGGTCGAAATTTTGAGTCAAGAGACCCGACTTCAATGCCACGTAATGGCTGGCTTGGATAAAGACGGCGACGGGCTCACCAACTGTCAGGTATTCCCGGAAATATCTTCGGTGGAAGATGGGTAAACGGGACTTAACTTTCTAAACTAAACCTCTGTCTACCCCTATATTGGGAATTGCGTGAAGAAATTTTTTTATACGCATATAATTTTTCAATTTTGGAAAAAAACTCATTGCCTATCTCCTAGGGATCAAACCTGGGGTATCTTAACTTGAATTCCGATCTCCGAACCACTTGGCTATCATGATTTTTTTTAGCTAGGCAGTGGGCAGGTTGTGTCTTCAAGCAGGAATTCCACTGCAGGACATGGGCCTCTCCCACAGGGAAGACTTGCCATAATCGCCATGCTTGGCAAGCAGATTGGCGATCGCAGTGCTAGACCACTCGCACCTCAGATGCTGCTGCCTATCTTCGGTCTGATATTTTTTTTTTGAGATGGTTATCCCGCCATCTATCGGTTGCCATAACGATATTCAAAGCTGTTTCCCTTAGTCGCCTCTTACGACACCCACGAAAAGAAAAGGAGTGGCAATATTCTTACACGGATACCACACGAAACATCTGTCGGTTGCCATTACGTTATTAAAGGCCGCGACTAAAAAGTGTGGTGGTATATTTTTAATCCGTCACCAAACGGACAACGCCACATACATTGTTCTGAACTTAAAGGAAGTAGCTAAAGCACTTGTGTTATGGAATCAGAAACAATGACGGTACCACAAACACCCAGGCCCCGAGATAATCTTGTAAAGGCAGTTTTCATCATTGACCCGTCTGGGGAATAGAGCCTGGAATCTCAGAGCTGGGAACACCATGAAAACCGGCACGACGCTCGTCCACGAAAGTCATCAGTGACAAGTGTAAACTTACCTGATTACCAAACACACCGATACTGCAAGCGGAAGACACCTGGTCGGCGCCGAACCAGACGGCCGCCAGCCGCGGTGGCACGTTCAAGATGAAGACTTGCGAGACCGCCACCACGGTCTGGCCGGCGAAGCCCAGCCAGAACATGTCCTGAGGCACCGAGAACACCTTCAGCCAAGCACCGAGGCATGTCCCGAACGATCCGATGATGGTTGTGACACGAAGACCCTGTAACAGAAACATTAATTAGTTTTCATATGATATTGAAATAAAACATCCTCTCGCTGGGGTTGACAGAGTTCTAGACAATTAAGTCCTTTAGAACCACCTTTCGCCGGAGACATTACTGGGACACAGTGACAGGTGGTGAGCATGTCACCGTCTTTATATTCAAGCCAACGATATAAATCATATGTAAGTTTTGAAAAAAACCAAACCTGGGAATTGAACTCGGGATTCTTCACTCGAATTCCCATCACCCAACCGGACGGCTGCCATGACTTGTCTTATTGACATGTTTATAATCTCTAGTCTAACTCCCACGGCTAGGTCCGCGACTAACGTAAATAAATTAAATAAATACATATATAGATAGGGACAACATCACATACATTGCTCCGATCCCAATGTAAGATGCTAAAGCATTTGTCGCATAGGAATCGGAAACAACGAAGGCACCACAAACACCCAGATACGAGAAAACGTAGAAAAAGTGTTTTTTCTACATTGACCCGACCGAGAATCGAAATCGGGACCTCGAGATGGCGACACCTTGAAAAACTGTATTTACGCCACTCATCCACGGAGGTCGTCAATGTCACCAACATTTGTTTTTGAGTTAATTAAAAGCTTAACAAGACACATACCACTTCGAAAATAACAATTTTTCTATACAAGTTTTCATCCCCATTTTGCACCTCAAGGTTGTAATATCAAAAATGTTACAACAGATATAATTTTTAATAGTCATCAACAGCATTCATAGCAATTTTCATACTTAAAGTCCACAAATATTTTTTATTTATCTTCACACACAGTCCCTGACGGGGTAGCCAGAGAGAAAAGATCGGCAAGTGTTCCGAACCTTACATACCTCTTTCGCTACAAAAGACATACAAATTTTAATATCCCATTCTACTAATAATAGGGACTTTCCTAAAATTATTTCCTGATCTCCTGCTCACCATCTATCTCTATGCCAAATTTCATCTTCATAGTTCAAGTGAGACATATATTTAAAAAGTATTTAAGTTTTTAAGTTGCAATGTATTACATATTCTAAGTTTATCTATATAGGAATTACCTGTGAGAAAAATAGTGTAAATAGAATACGTAGTGTAAATCTTACGGTGTTTGTGTACGTACAAACAAATTACCTAAACAAACTCGTCGTTTAGATAACAAAAATAATAAACCATAAGAAATAAAGAGTTTAACGTATTTAATAACAGTAAAAATATACTGTAATCGTGGCTAGAACAAGTCTTTAAATAATCATAAAAAATAATTTTAAAACAATCTTTTCTAAACGGAAATAATCTGCGACAACGAACAACAAATAATGTTCATCCTTCAGTTTGAATAAAAGAGCGCAACAGATTTACAATCGGAAGCGAAATAATTATAAATGCAGATAATAAGTCTGCGACGACTCGCTTTTGTTTGTGAGAAGGTCGACCGTTTGCGAGGATATCTACGACACGCCAACTCAATACTAGTCATTAACAGTTAGTAGTTCTTTTAACCGATAAACTGTGGGAACACCATCTCTAAAAATATCAGACCAATATAATCAGACCGAAGATGGGTAGCAGCGTCTCAGGTGGTACGGTACTGCGATCGCCAATCCGCTTGCCAAGCGTGGCGAATCCAAATCCTCCCTATGGGAGGCCTGTGTCCTGCAGTTATGTATGTATGTATGTAGTTCTTTTAACTTACACCCGTCGAAATAAATACATATACATATATAGATAGGAAAACATCACATACATTGCTCCGATCCCAATGTAAGATGCTAAAGCACTTATGGCATGGGAATTGGATACAACGAAAGCACCACAAACATCCAGACCCGAGAAAACGTAGAAAAAGAGGTTTTTCCACATTGACCCGATCGGGAATCGAACCCGGGACCTCGAGATGAACCGGCACCTTGAAAACACCGTTACGTCACTCGTTCAGGTTGGTCGGTAAAGATTATTTACATTAGGCGAAAGATTTATTACATTAAACTGGCGTACTATGATTGAATAATGTAAAAACTATTTGTTTAATATTCATCATCATCTGCATGATGGCCTGTAGGCCCTGTAATGGACCTTCATTACAGGGCCTCTCCCGTACGGAACGGTTTGTACTAACCGTACTCCATGCGAAGGAAGCCGATTAGAGATCGCGGTATCAGATACCTTACTGGTCTACTGGATTTTAGTCTGGTACTTTTCGAGATGTTTATTCCGCCTATCGTATTCCCAAGGCTTTTCCCTTAGTCTGCTTTTACGATAACCGCGGGAAAATATGTGATGAAATATTCATACGACGAAACGTTGTTTACGTAATGTTTGTTTTAATTGGTTGTTTAATTTAGACTATGTCTCTGTCTCTCTTTGAAATATTTCAAATTCATGTCAGGACAGAACTGAACTATTTTTAAGATTCTTCTAGATTCTATTATCACTGCTTAATAAAAATAAACTAATAAAGACTAATATACTAATAACTATACTAATAAAGAAGAGAATGAGTCATCAAGGAGCGCTAAAATTTTGCAGTGTGCAGTTATATAGCAAACGTTAGCATTTAATTCAGAACATAGTCCGCAAAAAATGCAGGTGTATGACGACTCCACCCACGTAGAACAAGCGCGCTCTGAATCCGGAAATTTATAAGCTCCGGTTTTTATTTTGCACGTTTGGAGATAAATTTACAACAAAACTTTGTCAGTCGAGAGGATTTATTTCACTGAAAAAAAGTTAGAACATGTACCATTTTCCAGTCCTTCATTTACCCACAATGCGTCCTATTTATTTTATTTACATAATTTAGTTAGATCCAATTTTACATAATTGTACCTAAGAATAATTCAAAGTAAATCACTATGTTAAATATCTCTGTATCTCTTTAAAGTGGTAAATATGACAACGTTAATCTTGTTTAATATTTGTAGAGGGATTAGATTTAGACAAACTTCGTCTGGGTATTTAGGTGTTTTGTATATTCATGCTAGAATAAATACTAGGATAGTACTTTTATTACAAATATGAGAGTTTGTATGCTTGCATGTTCATATTTAACGAACATACTCTCGATCACACACAAACTGCTCAACGGATTTTAATAAAATTTATATACTTATCTTCATGCACAACCCTTGAAGGGGTAGCCAGAGAATGCAGATCGCCAAGTGTCAGGACCCCTACATACGAGAGTGATTGACCGATACCGACATGGATAGTATGCGTGGGAGTATCAATAATATAATTTTGATTAAATAGAAATAAAAATATATAAATATAAATATCTTCACGCAAAGGTAGACAGAGGTCAAGTCTAGACAATTAAGTCCCTTTGACTCACCTTCCACCGAAGATATTTTCGGGACAACGTGACAGGTGGTGAGCCCGTCGCCGCCTTTATGTCCAAGCCAACGACGAAATTCGTACATAAGTTTTTGAAAAACTCATTGGTACTGCCACCTGGGGATCGAACTCGGGTCTCTCGACTCGAAATTCCGACCACCCAACAACTCGGCTATCGTGACTCTCATTGATTAAAATACTCATTGATTAAGTATAATAGCTCATTTGATTAAATACTTTTTATTTAAACGTGAATTATTAAGAAAACAATAAATTTTTGGCTTAACCAAGTTATTCATGCATTTCAATTAAATTCACTTCATATATCATGTTAGATAGATAAATATATCTGTATACATATCCGTATAAATGATCATTATGGGATAAGAAGTTTGCAGAATTAGTAATAATCTCAAATTAATTAATAATATGTATAATGTGAATACTAGATTTGAAACACAGTGGTACAGCCACGCATCAGCTTTTGTTGTTGCATGAATGGGCCGGCTCGACCGGGGAAGTATCACGACCTCACAGAATACCAGCGTGAAGTAGAACTCTAACAAACTTCTGCGTTTCGTCTGGTGAGTGCAGGTAACCGGAGGCCCACATACCCACCCCCCAATTTGGGGGGGGGGGGGGGCACTCTAAGGCCGGCAACGCATCTGCTATTGCAGGTGTTCATGGGCGGCGGTAATCACTTACCATCAGGTGAGCCGCCAGACACGTTTTCCGGTCTTTTCTTTAAAAAAAAAACACACGCCATACGGTCCCAGTACTGGATGATGTGTGTTTATACATTTTCAAGCATATCCCATTTGTTGGAATTGTGAAAATACAGATTACAGTCAATTACAATTTATTCCTTTCGACCCACATATCACCGGATCATATTTGGAGCTACATGCCTGTGCTGGGTGTGATTGAATAAAAAATATTGTTTTTAAAACAATGCACATATTGTCATATGCATGGTTTTAAGCTGGAGAAACGTAGAGCTTAGAGCAGACTGGGATCTCTATCTTGCTTTTACACGGTTATATTTTCATAACATTCTATTTTCGTAACACTAAATCTTTTTATCACGCTCGCATTTGAAAATTAAATTATTGTGCGGGCTGAAGCTCTAAAATGACAAAGGAAAAGTAAACATGTGAATAAGTGTTGTATTTTGGACATAAAAACATACGATACTCGCAAACATTTGTTATAATATAAACACGTTTTTAGTCCTTTGATTTTTTTTCCTCTTTCAATATTCCCAATTGGTCGCAAATTCTTTATCCTTCACGTATTTTCCCAATACTGAGGCAGACAGAGATCCAGGCATTTAAGTCCCTTCGAAGGTCGAAGGGGTTTCGCAAAAGCCTATTTGGGATAACGTGACAGGTGATAAACTTATCGCCGTTTATAATATCTTACCCAACGATACCATATACTTATATAGATACATTTTGAAACAGATAAATATTCATACATACCTACATATATACATTTATAAATCGGGTACAATTAATTATCCCCAGCGGGATTTGAACCTCTTTAGCTTCGAATACTGGGTTACCAACTAAGCTATTGGGTCCTCGTGTATTCTCATATAATTGTCATATTATCTGAAGCGTATAGTATGGACATAAATTTGGCTCACATACATTAACTTACGTGTGCTCAACAAAACAGAGAGATGATTGACTCAGCCAAGTGAGTGACGTAATTCCTTTGTACTCGAACTATACTATTTCACTGAAGCAGAAGTTCCGATGTAGGCTCTGCCGACTGTCCGGTTTATTTCGGTCTGACATTTTTTTTAATTCGTTACCCCGCTATCGAGTATCTTATAGCAATTGGAATCTTCAATGTTTTTTTCTTAGTCGCCTTTTACGACACTAGATGACGAAATATATACATAGATAGGGACAACATCACATACACTGCTATGCTGAACCCAAACGAAAAATCTAAAGCACGCGTGTTAGTACACACCACCCACAAACACCCAGACCCGAGACAATGTAGAAAAAGTGTTTCTCTTTGACCCGTCCGGGACCCCGACCTCAGAGCTAGCGACACCATGATAACCGATATGTACGCCACTCGTCCACGGGGGTCGTCAAATGCTTGCTTCACTGTAATGCAAATTTTGCATTTCACCAATATCTCGATTTAACAAAGTTAGGTATCGAACAAAGGTCTCTAAATTACGCGCCGTAGAGCGTTTATTTCCTACAAATCCTTCTGACGATATTCAATAGGACAATTAGTGCACCAATACAATCACCGAGGCAATCAGTTCTATTCAAATACGTTTAATTCCTTCGCCACATCGAGTAAGGTTGCAGTGAATTCAATTCCGATTTCGAGGTTATATGTATATTTCGTGTTTCTATGGTTTGGCTACGTTGAGCGAATGAATGAAGACTGGTTAGTTAAGAAAATATATAACGCGAAAGTTAACAATATAAGTGGTAAACGTAGGCCGAGACTAACTTTCGAAGACCATGTGAGCAAATTGCTCGAAGAGGAGAGCTTCAAGAGTACTCGGAAACCTATACGTGTTTATGTCTTTACTGAATTGTAAGAAGCTTCCTCTCCTCTTTCGCTTCTTGAAAATTCATTATTTTTTCCTTATGAAGCGAGTATGCAAGGATCGTGACACTTGGCTCGTTTTGCTCCGGCCACCCCGTCAGGGACTATGCGTCCCATGTACGAGTATATTTTTTATTTTTTGGGTAGTTTAAGACTAGACAACTATATCCTTTCGACCCAGTTTCCATCGAAGCATATTTGGGAGACCGTGACAAGTGGTGAATCCATCGTCTTTCAATCACAATCACAAACCACTGCTTAAGCCCGAAACACTCATCTTCAAAGGCAATGTCAATACCAACTTGGTTTTCTGGTCGTCAATTCCAAATCACTTAAAACTAATGTGATTAATTTTAAGTAAAAAAAAATCTACACGTCATTCCCAATACTGGGTTAGATAAAGGTTCATATAAAAAGTTCTTTCGACCAACCTATCACCGAGACATATTGGGACAACGAGATATGTGGTGAGCTTATGGGCTATTTAATTGATTACATAAAACTAATTTGATTAATGAAAATTGATGTAATTAGAGAATTGGGTACAGTAAAGGATTGTAATTTGTCTACTATCTAAGAGGTTGGTCGGAAAACTTTGCTATTCCATCAACATCGCTGCTAATGTCTATCATTAACGAGCAATTAGAACGGAGTCAATGAAATCAAACGAACGCTATAGCGGCGTTAATTTTATACACGTTTGTTACATTGACACGTTATAATAATTTATACATCTCGCACTGCACTCGATTTATTGGTAGAAAAAACAAAAAAGAAACCGACTTTATTCCCAAAAAGGTCTTCAGTGGAAGCAGGGTCGAAAGGACTTAATTGTATTGGTCTCTGCCTACCCCTGTAGTGGGAAAATGGCGTGAAGATTTTTTCGGTATATAAGATTCTACTTTACGGTAAAACAAAGAAGAAACAGATAAGCCACGATAGTCCGTTGGTTGGGTGACAGGTATCCGAATAAGGAGAATTGAGTTCAATCACCAGGAAGAAGTAAAAACTCTTAAATTTAAATTATAATGATTTCATATCATTTGGAAACGCCACCCTTATCCTTAATCTAGGTAAAAGTTACACAGACATAGCCATTATTTATAGCCAGATTGAGGAAAAAGCCTCGAATAACCAGCCTTTTTCCTTAATCAATAACCAAATGATGGATACTTTGCTAAAATATGTTATTGTGAAATTTTGTTGTCTTATCGGTTAAATGAAATAAATAGAGGTTTGGATTTTAGTTACAATTTTATTATAAACGTTCTTACAACAAAAAAACTTTCCACCTTTATTTAACGCATGCCACCACAAACAACGCCAAGCAAAAATATATACAAAGCTTTTGCTATACATTTGCCATATTGTAAGTGGTTACAAGTGGTTAAAGTGTGATTCCGACTGTTACATAAATAGAAAGAACCGACGACCGTTTACAAATTAATTAGTTTGTGAGTCGTAGTGTAATGGTGAGTAAATCATATAGTTAAAAAACTCATTGGATGTCATCTGATTGGGCGATGGAACTCGAGTCAGAATCGAATTACTTTATAATTCGTCCATCGTGATAAGTTTCATGTTGCGTGTTTATATCTGATTGTATTGTATTTGTATTGTATCCTTTCGACTCCTTAGACGCGAATAATAAGAGAAATCTGAAAACTATTAGCAAAAGATGTACAGAGCTACGGTAGCCGAATGATTCGAGATAAGTTCCGAGTTCGATCCCAAGGCTGGTGCGAATAGGTTTTCAAAAACTTATGTACGAATTATATCGCTGGCTTGGATAAAGACGGCGACGGGCTCACCAACTGTCAGGTTTTCCGGAAATATCTTCGGTGGAAGATGGGTAAACGGGACTTAATTTTCTAAACTAAACCTCTGTTTACCCCTATATTGGGAATTGCGTGAAGAAATTTTTTTATACGCATATATTTTTTCAATTTTGGAAAAAAAACTCATTGCCTATCTCCTAAGGATCAAACCTGGGGTATCTTGACTTGAATTCCGATCTCCGAACCACTTGGCTATCATGATTTTTTTTAATATTCACTAGGCAGTGGGCAGGTTGTGTCTTCAAGCAGGAATTCCACTGCAGGACATGGGCCTCTCCCACAGGGAAGACTTGCCATAATCGACAAGCAGATTGGCGATCGCAGTGCTAGACCACTCGCACCTCAGATGCTGCTGCCTATCTTCGGTCTGATATTTTTTTTTTGAGATGGTTATCCCGCCATCTATCGGTTGCCATAACGATATTCAAAGCTGTTTCCTTAGTCGCCTCTTACGACACCCACGAAAAGAAAAGGAGTGGCAATATTCTTACACGGATACCACACGAAACATCTGTCGGTTGCCATTACGTTATTAAAGGCCGCGACTAAAAAATGTGGTGATATATTTTTAATCCGTCACCAAACGGACAACGCCACACACATTGTTCTGAACTTAAAGGAAGTAGCTAAAGCACTTGTGTTATGGAATCAGAAACAATGACGGTACCACAAACACCCAGGCCCCGAGATAATCTTGTAAAGTCAGTTTTCATCATTGACCCGTCTGGGGAATAGAGCCTGGAATCTCAGAGCTGGGAACACCATGAAAACCGGCACGACGCTCGTCCACGAAGGTCATCAGTGACAAGTGTCAACTTACCTGATTACCAAACACACCGATACTGCAAGCGGAAGACACCTGGTCGGCGCCGAACCAGACGGCCGCCAGCCGCGGTGGCACGTTCAAGATGAAGACTTGCGAGACCGCCACCACGGTCTGGCCGGCGAAGCCCAGCCAGAACATGTCCTGAGGCACCGAGAACACCTTCAGCCAAGCACCGAGGCATGTCCCGAACGATCCGATGATGGTTGTGACACGAAGACCCTGTAACAGAAACATTAATTAGTTTTCATATGATATTGAAATAAAACATCCTCTCGCTGGGGTTGACAGAGTTCTAGACAATTAAGTCCTTTAGAACCACCTTTCGCCGGAGACATTACTGGGACACAGTGACAGGTGGTGAGCATGTCACCGTCTTTATATTCAAGCCAACGATATTAATCATATGTAAGTTTTGAAAAAAACCAAACCTGGGAATTGAACTCGGGATTCTTCACTCGAATTCCCATCACCCAACCAGACGGCTGCCATGACTTGTCTTATTGACATGTTTATAATCTCACTAGTCTAACTCCCACGGCTAGGTCCGCGACTAACGTAAATAAATACATATATAGATAGGGACAACATCACATACATTGCTCCGATCCCAATGTAAGATGCTAAAGCATTTGTCGCATAGGAATCGGAAACAACGAAGGCACCACAAACACCCAGATACGAGAAAACGTAGAAAAAGTGTTTTTTCTACATTGACCCGACCGAGAATCGAACTCGGGACCTCGAGATGGCGACACCTTGAAAAACTGTATTTACGCCACTCATCCACGGAGGTCGTCAATGCCACCAACATTTGTTTTTGAGTTAATTAAAAGCTTAAGTAACAAGACACATACCACTTCGAAAATAACAATTTTTCTATACAAGTTTTCATCCCCATTTTGCACCTCAAGGTTGTAATATCAAAAATGTTACAACAGATATAATTTTTAATAGTCATTAACAGCATTCAAAGCAATTTTCATACAAGTCCACAAATATTTTTTATTTATCTTCACGCACAGTCCCTGACGGGGTAGCCAGAGAGAAAAGATCGGCAAGTGTTCCGAACCTTACATACCTCTTTCGCTACAAAAGACATACAAATACAAATTTTAATATCCCATTCTACTAATAATAGGAACTTTCCTAAAATTATTTCCTGATCTCCTGCTCACCATCTATCTCTATGCCAAATTTCATCTTCATAGTTCAAGTGAGACATATATTTAAAAGTATTTAAGTTTTAAGTTGCAATGTATTACATATTCTAAGTTTATCTATATAGGAATTACCTGTGAGAAAAATAGTGTAAATAGAATACATAGTGTAAATCTTACGGTGTTTGTGTACGTACAAACAAATTACCTAAACAAACTCGTCGTTTAGATAACAAAAATAATAAACCATAAGAAATAAAGAGTTTAACGTATTTAATAACAGTAAAAATATACTGTAATCGTGGCTAGAACAAGTCTTTAAATAATCATAAAAAATAATTTTAAAACAATCTTTTCTAAACGGAAATAATCTGCGACAACGAACAACAAATAATGTTCATCCTTCAGTTTGAATAAAAGAGCGCAACAGATTTACAATCGGAAGCGAAATAATTATAAATGCAGATAATAAGTCTGCGACGTCTCGCTTTTGTTTGTGAGAAGGTCGACCGTTTGCGAGGATATCTACGACACGCCAACTCAATACTAGTCATTAACAGTTAGTAGTTCTTTTAACCGATAAACTGTGGGAACCCCATCTCTAAAAGTATCAGACCAATATAATCAGACCGCAGATGGGTAGGCAGCGTCTCAGGTGGTACGGTACTGCGATCGCCAATCCGCTTGCCAAGCGTGGCGAATCCAAATCCTCCCTATGGGAGAGGCCTGTGTCCTGCAGTTATGTATGTATGTATGTAGTTCTTTTAACTTACACCCGTCGAAATAAATACATATACATATATACATAGGGAAAACATCACATACATTGCTCCGATCCCAAAGTAAGATGCTAAAGCACTTATGGCATGGGAATTGGATACAACGAAGGCACCACAAACATCCAGACCCGAGAAAACGTAGAAAAAGAGGTTTTTCCACATTGACCCCATCGGGAATCGAACCCGGGACCTCGAGATGAACCGGCACCTTGAAAACACCGTTACGTCACTCGTTCAGGGTGGTCGGTAAAGATTTAGTAGCGAAAGATTTAATACATTAAACTGGCGTACTATGATTGAATAATGTAAAAACTATTTGTTTAATATTCATCATCATCTGCATGATGGCCTGTAAAGGTCCATTACAGGGCCTCTCCCGTACGGAACGGTTTGTACTAACCGTACTCCATACGAAGGAAGCCGATTAGAGATCGCGGTATCAGGTACCTTACTGGTTTACTGGATTTTAGTCTGGTACTTTTCGAGATGTTTATTCCGCCTATCGTATTCCCAAGGCTTTTCCCTTAGTCTGCTTTTACGATAACCGCGGGAAAATATGTGATGAAATATTCATACGACGAAACGTTGTTTACGTAATGTTTGTTTTAATTGGTTGTTTAATTTAGACTATGTCTCTGTCTCTCTTTGAAATATTTCAAATTCATGTCAGGACAGAACTGAACTATTTTAAGATTCTTCTAGATTCTATTATCACTGCTTAATAAAATAAACTAATAAAGACTAATATACTAATAACTATACTAATAAAGAAGAGAATGAGTCATCAAGGAGCGCTAAAATTTTGCAGTGTGCAGTTATATAGCAAACGTTAGCATTTAATTCAGAACATAGTCCGCAAAAATGCAGGTGTATGACGACTCCACCCACGTAGAACAAGCGCGCTCTGAATCCGGCAATTTATAAGCTCCGGTTTTTATTTTGCACGTTTGGAGATAAATTTACAACAAAACTTTGTCAGTCGAGAGGATTTATTTCACTGAAAAAAAGTTAGAACATGTACCATTTTCCAGTCCTTCATTTACCCACAATGCGTCCTATTTATTTTATTTACATAATTTAGTTAGATCCAATTTTACATAATTGTACCTAAGAATAATTCAAAGTAAATTATTGTGTTAAATATCTCTGTATCTCTTTAAAGTGTTAAATATGACAACGTTAATCTTGTTTAATATTTGTAGAGGGATTAGATTTAGACAAACTTCGTCTGGGTATTCAGGTGTTTTGTATATTCATGCTAGAATAAATACTAGGATAGTACTTTTATTACAAATATGAGAGTTTGTATGCTTGCATGTTCATATTTAACGAACATACTCTCGATCACACACAAACTGCTCAACGGATTTTAATAAAATTTATATACTTATCTTCATGCACAACCCTTGAAGGGGTAGCCAGAGAATGCAGATCGCCAAGTGTCAGGACCCCTACATACGAGAGTGATTGACCGATACCGACATGGATAGTATGCGTGGGAGTATCAATAATATAATTTTGATTAAATAGAAATAAAAAATATATAAATATAAATATCTTCACGCAATTCCCAATACAGGGGTAGACAGAGGTCAAGTCTAGACAATTAAGTCCCTTTGACTCACCTTCCACCGAAGATATTTTCGGGACAACGTGACAGGTGGTGAGCCCGTCGCCGCCTTTATGTCCAAGCCAACGACGAAATTCGTACATAAGTTTTTGAAAAACTCATTGGTACTGCCACCTGGGGATCGAACTCGGGTCTCTCGACTCGAAATTCCGACCACCCAACAACTCGGCTATCGTGACTCTCATTGATTAAAATACTCATTGATTAAGTATAATAGCTCATTTGATTAAATACTTTTTATTTAAACATGAATTATTGAGAAAACAATAAATTTTTGGCTTAACCAAGTTATTCATGCATTTCAATTAAATTCATTTCATTATATCATGTTAGATAGATAAATATATCTGTATACATATCTGTATAAATGATCATTATGGGATAAGAAGTTTGCAGAATTAGTAATAATCTCAAATTAATTAATAATATGTATAATATGAATACTAGATTTGAAACACAGTGGTAGAGCCACGCATCAGCTTTTGCTGTTGCATGAATGGGCCGGCTCGACCGGGGAAGTATCACGACCTCACAGAATACCAGCGTGAAGTAGAACTCTAACAAACTTCTGCGTTTCGTCTGGTGAGTGCAGGTAACCGGAGGCCCACATACCCCCTCCCCCAATTTGGGGGGGGGGCACTCTAAGGCCGGCAACGCATCTGCTATTGCAGGTGTTCATGGGCGGCGGTAATCACTTACCATCAGGTGAGCCGCCAGAAACGTTTTCCGGTCTTTTCTTTAAAAAAAAAACACACGCCATACGGTCCCAGTACTGGATGATGTGTGTTTATACATTTTCAAGCATATCCCATTTGTTGGAATTGTGAAAATACAGATTACAGTCAATTACAATTTATTCCTTTCGACCCACATATCACCGGATCATATTTGGAGCTACATGCCTGTGCTGGGTGTGATTGAATAAAAAATATTGTTTTTAAAACAATGCACATATTGTCATATGCATGGTTTTAAGCTGGAGAAACGTAGAGCTTAGAGCGGACTGGGATCTCTGTCTTGCTTTTACACGGTTATATTTTCATAACATTCTATTTTCGTAACACTAAATCTTTTTATCATGCTCGCACATTTGAAAATTAAATTATTGTGCGGGCTGAAGCTCACAAAATGACAAAGGAAAAAGTAAAAATGTGAATAAGTGTTGTATTTTGGACATAAAAAACATACGATACTCGCAAACATTTGTAATAATATAAACACGTTTTTAGTCCTTTGTTTTTTTTTTCCTCTTTCAATATTCCCAATTGGTCGCAAAGTCTTTATCCTTCACGCATTTTCCAATACTGAGGCAGACAGAGATCCAGGCATTCAAGTCCCTTCGTAGGTCGAAGGGGTTTCGCCGAAGCCTATTTGGGATAACGTGACAGGTGATAAACTTATCGCCGTTTATAATATCTTACCCAACGATACCATATACTTATATAGATACATTTTGAAACAGATAAATATTCATACATACCTACATATATACATTTATAAATCGGGTACAATTAATTATCCCCAGCGGGATTCGAACCTCTTTAGCTTCGAATACTGGGCTACCAAATAAGCTATTGGGTCCTCGTGTATTCTCATATAATTGTCATATTATCTGAAGCGTATAGTATGGACATAAATTTGGCTCACGTACATTAACTCACGTGTGCTCAACAAAACAGAGAGATGATTGACTCAGCCAAGTGAGTGACGTAATTCCTTTGTACTCGAATTATACTAGTTCACTGAAGCAGAAGTTCCGATGTAGGCTCTGCCGACTGTCCGGTTTATTTCGGTCTGACATTTTTTTTAATTCGTTACCCCGCTATCGAGTATCTTATAGCAATTGGAATCTTCAATGTTTTTTTGTTAGTCGCCTTTTACGACACTAGATGACGAAATATATACATAGATAGGGACAACATCACATACACTGCTATGCTGAACCCAAACGAAAAATCTAAAGCACGCGTGTTAGTACACACCACCCACAAACACCCAGACCCGAGACAATGTAGAAAAAGTGTTTCTCTTTGACCCGTCCGGGACCCCGACCTCAGAGCTAGCGACACCATGATAACCGATGTGTACGCCACTCGTCCACGGGGGTCGTCAAATGCTTGCTTCACTGTAATGCAAATTTTGCATTTCACCAATATCTCGATTTAACAAAGTTAGGTATCGAACAAAGGTCTCTAAATTACGCGCCGTAGAGCGTTTATTTCCTACAAATCCTTCTGACGATATTCAATAGGACAATTAGTGCACCAATACAATCACCGAGGCAATCAGTTCTATTCAAATACGTTTAATTCCATCGCCACATCGAGTAAGGTTGCAGTGAATTCAATTCCAATTTCGACGTTATATGTATATTTCGTGTTTCTATGGTTTGGCCACGTTGAGCGAATGAATGAAGACTGGTTAGTTAAGAAAATATATAACGCGAAAGTTAACAATATAAGTGGTAAACGTAGGCCGAGACTAACTTTCGAAGACCATGTGAGCAAATTGCTCGAAGAGGAGAGCTTCAAGAGTACTCGGAAACCTATACGTGTTTATGTCTTTACTGAATTGTAAGAAGCTTCCTCTCCTCTTTCGCTTCTTGAAAATTCATTATTTTTTCCTTATGAAGCGCCTATGCAAGGATCGTGACACTTGGCTCGTTTTGCTCCGGCCACCCCGTCAGGGACTATGCGTCCCATGTACGAGTATATTTTTTATTTTTTGGGTAGTTTAAGACTAGACAACTATATCCTTTCGATCCAGTTTCCATCGAAGCATATTTGGGAGACCGTGACAAGTGGTGAATTCATCGTCTTTCAATCACAATCACACTTAAGCCCGAAACACTCATCTTCAAAGGCAATGTCAATACCAACTTGGTTTTCTGGTCGTCAATTCCAAATCACTTAAAAGTAATGTGATTAATTTTAAGTAAAAAAAATCTACACGTCATTACCAATACTGGGTTAGATAAAGGTTCATATAAAAAGTTATTTCGACCAACCTATCACCGAAGACATATTGGGACAACGAGATATGTGGTGAGCTTATGGGCTATTTAATTGATTACATAAAACTAATTTGATTAATGAAAATTGATGTGATTAGAGGATTGGGTGCAGTAAAGGATTGTAATTTGTCTACTATCTAAGAGGTTGGTCGGAAAACTTTGCTATTCCATCAACATCGCTGCTAATGTCTATCATTAACGAGCAATTAGAACGGAGTCAATGAAATCAAACGAACGCTATAGCGGCGTTAATTTTATACACGTTTGTTACATTGACACGTTATAATAATTTATACATCTCGCACTGCACTCGATTTATTGGTAGAAAAACAAAAAGAAACCGACTTTATTCCCAAAAGGTCTTCAGTGGAAGCAGGGTCGAAAGGACTTAATTGTATTGGTCTCTGCCTACCCCTGTAGTGGGAAAATGGCGTGAAGATATTTTTCGGTATATAAGATTCTACTTTACGGTAAAACAAAGAAGAAACAGATAAGCCACGATAGTCCGTTGGTTGGGTGACAGGTATCCGAATAAGGAGAATTGAGTTTAATCACCAGGAAGAAGTAAAAACTCTTAAATTTAAATTATAATGATTTCATATCATTTGGAAACGCCATCCTTATCCTTAATCTAGGTAAAAGTTACACAGACATAGCGATTATTTATAGCCAGATTGAGGAAAAAGCCTCGAATAACCAGCCTTTTTCCTTAATCAATAACCAAATGATGGATACTTTGCTAAAATATGTTATTGTGAAATTTTGTTGTCTTATAGGTTAAATGAAATAAATAGAGGTTTGGATTTTAGTTACAATTTTATTATAAACGTTCTTACAACAAAAAAACTTTCCACCTTTATTTAACGCATGCCACCACAAACAACGCCAAGCAAAAATATATACAAAGCTTTTACTATACATTTGCCATATTGTAAGTGGTTACAAGTGGTTAATGTATGATTCCGACTGTTACATAAGTAGAAAGAACCGACGACCGTTTACAAATTAATTAGTTTGTGAGTCGTAGTGTAATGGTGAGTAAATCATATAGTTAAAAAAACTCATTGGATGTGTCATCTGATTGGGCGATGGAACTCGAGTCAGAATCGAATTACTTTATAATTCGTCCATCGTGATAAGTTACACGTTGCGTGTTTATATCTGATTGTATTGTATTTGTATTGTATCCTTTCGACTCCTTAGACGCGAATAATAAGAGAAATCTGAAAATATTAGCAAAAGATGTACAGAGCTACGGTAGCCGAGTGATTCGAGATAAGTTCCGAGTTCGATCCCCAAGGCTGGTACGAATGGGTTTTTTCAAAAACTTATGTACGATTTATATCGGACAGATGGTTATGACCAAAAATATCTTTAGTCGAAGGAGGGTCGAATGGACTTAATTTTCTAAACCTCATGAAGAAATATTTTATATATTGTGCACAGAGCTGATTAATCAGTGCTAATAAAATTAGTCAGCATCCTTAAAAATTTTACCAGATTTTATACTCGGAAAAGAGTTTTTTTAGAGAACATCGAAATAAATTTTAAATGCAAAACACGCCAAGCAAAATATTGTCCAAATAGTTAATTTATGTTTGAGATACTATGTATGTTTACAAAATGGCTCATTTCTAGGAACAAAATGTATACTCAAGAACGATTGTTCTTGTAATCATTTTGTCCTAAACAATAGTTATCGATGGTCTATTTATGTTAGTTAATCGATAATTCCCGAACCGTTCTGCGTAAAGCAATTAGCCACAGCAATAATGAATATTGTAAGTCATTTTAAATATTATAGTAACCATACCATCAATACATTATAATATGAATGAAACTCTGTCTGTCTGTTACCCCTTTCACTTTTATATCCCTAACTAACTTTAAGAAATGTTAATGTAGGTAACTTGGGCCCTGAAGAAAGATTCCACGGAATAAGTAGTTATGTAGCTACATTTACAGATTACTCACTACTCACACTCAGTACTCAGAGTGGAATGGCCACTCGTATTGATACTAAAAATTTCAAATACATACTACTGATATTCCTTTTAACAACTTCAACTAATCTTCAATGTCAAAGTGTCAAAAGTGTCTGCAAAAATTATCATATAATATATTTTTATCTTTTGGTCAAATTCAAAGAGCGACTAGTAGGTGTCTTTTATATGGCTCCTATACTCAACTTGTAGAGTTCACGCGACGCAGCAATAGCCTTACTCAAAAAGATGGAACTCGAGTCTCCTGAATAAAATTTCGATTACCCGTCCACACATTTATCGTGACTGTATCTAGTAAAATAACCTAGACGATTCGATATGACAGTAACCTCTGGGAATGAGGTGATCACTCCCAAGCTATTTCTAGAAAATATCACATCACGTTTGTATAATATATAATATTATAAAAAAAGATTGACAAAAAAGAGGATACCTACGGAGATTTTTCTTCGATTTTTCTTCGTTAGAGGAACCTCATGAAACGGTTGTAGATTAAAAAATTACTATCGATTTGTACTCAAGTATGATCATGAATTTTTATCTTTTTAAATCTATGTAAGTATTGAGTTGTTGATTTGGACACTAAGATGGCAATAGGCTCACCACCTGTCAGGTTATTATAAATAGGCCTCGGCGATGGTCACGCCTTATTTTTACCTACACTAGGCAAGAATAAGACGTGACTGTCTAAACCTCGGTCTCTGCCTCCGTCCAGTATTGGGAATATGACTGAAGATTAGTTAAGTTAATGAAGATTTACTACAAATCCGAAAAAGGAAGACTAATAGGATTTCTTTAGGTCGTTACAACACACAAGGTATAAATTTAACGCTGCAGTAGCCTTCCTCCTACAGATCGAATGCGAGTCTCCTAATTCGAATTCCGATTACCGTACCACACGGCTATCGCTTCTTTTTTTAATCTTAATAAAATACCCTAACACATGTTTATTATATAAATATTTTCATATATTGATACTTATAAAAAATATCTTCACACCATTCCCAACACAGGGGTAGACCAGGTCTACCCCTGTATTGGGAATTAAGTCGTTTCGACCCACCTTCCACCGAAAATATTTTGGGCATTACAACGTGACAGGTGGTGACCCCGTCGCCGTCTTTATTTCCAAGCCAACGATATAATTCGTACATAAGTTTTGTGGAAAAACCATTGGCACGAGCCTGCCACCTGGGGATCGAACTCGGGTCACTTGACACGAAATTCCGACCACCCAACCACTCTGCTATCGTGACTTACTTATAAACAGTAAAACAACGTTAAATATAATTAAGCTCGGAAGTCAGCCGAGTGCCTAAAGCACGTTCAAATGATAAAATGTGTTCAGTATCGACTATGGAAGGCCAAGCTGAGATAATACAATTTCCACAAGCGCTACCTCGGTGCCTCCCATACCTAACTACATGCCAATTCAATTACGTTCCAATATTCTTCCATATCGGGATCTATAAATATAGCACTTGCTGTTCCGTGTTCACACAAAAAAGGAGCGCTAATGAGTATTATAAATTGAATTTTAGTACCATAGTACAATAGAATCCATAGGAAATATAGTGGCCTTGATTGTAATACTGTCCAATAAAATTGCCAGTGCTGACAATCTAATGTAGCTTCAATATATGTGGACGAGTGGCGTACACACCGGTTTTCATGCCGTCACCAGCTCTTAGGTCCCGTGTTCGATTCCTAGATGGGTCAATGTGGAAAACTACTGTTTCTACATTGTCTCTGGTCTGGGTCTTTGTGTTTAAGCTGCTGGATATAAAAAATGGCGATTGGTAGATGAACCAATCGCCGCTTTTTATGTTATTTATTACTGTCACGTTGTCCCAAAAATGTCTACGATGGAAGGTGGTTTGAAAGGACTTATTTGTCTAGACCTTTGTCTACGCCTGTATTGGGAATGGGGTCAAAATATTTTTATTTATTTCAAGTAAAAAATAAATAAAAATCAATACAGTCGTAAACCCACACAAGCGTTCCACATACAAATACGGACGTTTCGTGCGAGTTTATGACATATCGCAGGATTTTTCGCAAGGAAACATAAATAAAAGCGAGGTGACAAGTTATTTGGAGTTTCGACAGCAGATTAAACAAGATGAGCACGAATAAATGTAATAATTGTAGAAAGACTTAGTGTGTAACCGCCGTTATTAAGATAAATCCCATCGCAATATAATGCGATAACAACGAAAATTACTCGTGAGCTGGCGATCTGCGGGGATTTGTTGCTATTTCAGTGTTCTGGAACACATTGCAACACACATTCACTGGATGGAAATTCTATAAATCTAGTTCCATAGCCGAGTGGTTGGGTGGTCGGAATTTCGAGTCATGAGACCCGAGTTCGATCCCCAGGTACATGCTCGTACCAATGGGTTTTTCAAAAAACTTATGTAGGAATTATATCGTTGGCTTGGACATTAAGACGGCGACGGCTCACCACCTGTCATGTTGTCCCGAAAATATCTTCGGTGGAAGGTGGGTCGAAGGGACTTAATTGTCTAAACTAGACCTCAGTCTACCTCTGTATTGGGAATTGCGTGAAGATATTTATTTATTTATTTTAAACAATTATAATACATCATAAAAGACCTATAACATTTAAAACACCTTAATTTAAGGACGACCTCCGTGGACGAGAGGCTTAAACACTGGTCTTCGAGGTGGTCCCAGGTTCGATTCCCGGTCGGGTCAATGTATACAAAAACAAATTTTCTCGCGTCTGGGTGTTTGTGGTGTCTTCGTTGTTCCGATTCCCATACCTCAAGTGCTTCTTACATTGGGATTGGAACAATATATGCTGTCGTTATCTGTGTATGTACATGAGGATTATCTGTGTATGTACATCTATCTATTTACATGAGGAAATAAATTGAGAAATTTTGATGATCTCCTTGGTATTCAACCACCAAGTAACAGTGGAACCACCTAGGGAGCATAGGCATAGGTTGCTACGGAGCATAGGCATAGCTGAACATAGGCCTCCCCCAAACATTGCCACATGGAGCGGTCCTGTGCCACCAGCATCCATCGACCTGCCGCAACATTATGCAGGTCGCCGCTCCATCGCGTGGGGGTCGTCCTGCACTGCGTTTGCGTGTGCGAGGATACCACTCGAGAATATTTCTTCCCTAACGGTTGTCAGTTCTACAAATAATAAATATATAATATAAATATCTTTCCCAATACAGGGGTAGACAGAGGTCAAGTCTAGACAATTAAGTCCCTTTGACCCACCTTCCACCGAAGATATTTTCGGGACAACGTGACAGGTGGTGAGCCCGTCGCCGCCTTTATGTCCAAGCCAACGACGAAATTCGTACATAAGTTTTTGAAAAACTCATTGGTACTGCCACCTGGGGATCGAACTCGGGTCTCTCGACTCGAAATTCCGACCACCCAACAACTCGGCTATCGTGACTTATCAGTTCTACGAACTATATATACTTACGTAAGAAATATCAATTTTTAAAATGTTTGTCTGTCAGTCTATCCGGCTACTCTCTTAAACGGCTGAACCTATTTAAACGGGACTTTCATTGATATTATAACGTAATATTCGAACCAGTAATTTAGTGGCGTGGCTCTACCAATTAACAGTGGTAGAGCCACGCATCAGCTTTTGTTGTTGCATGAATGGGCCGGCTCGACCGGGGAAGTACCACGACCTCACAGAATACCGGCGTGAACCGGCGTCTAATAAACTTCTGCGTTTCGTCTGGTGAGTGCAGGTAACCGAAGGCCCACACACCCCCTACGCCAATTTTGTGGGGGCGGGGGGGCACTGTAAGGGAGGCAACGCATCTGCTATGCCTCTGGTATTGCGGGTGTTCATGGGCGGCGGTAATCACTTACCATCACGTGAGCCACCTGTTCGTTTGCCTCCATTTACTATAATAAAATCCTTCTATTGGGATTGATTGGAAGGAACCCACAGACTACGTGGTCACACATGAGCTTCGTTGATAAACCTGAGTTCAAAAGTTTAAGTGTTGGGTACTGAAACTGTAGTTTTTAATTACAATAAACATATTGTGATAATTGAGTAATAATGAGAAGAATTTCCCTCACAAGTGACAGCAATGTAACATAAATTACACATGTTATTGTTTACACTACGTTAGTATTCTGGTTGATGGGCATAGGTTATCATATTACGTTGATCGCACATGTTATCATGGGTCACATATACGAATACAATATGAAGTGATAATATCAATGTAAAACATACAATGAGTTTCACATATATTGGTACATTTAAAACATATTTTTATAATAGGAAATAAAAATATAAACAGGCATAAACAATTGTAAAATTAAAAGAAAGAAACGACCTTGACGACTTCCGTGGACGAGCGGCGTAAACACTGATGTTCAAAGTGTAGCCATCTCGAGGCCCCGGGTTCGATTCTCGGTCGGGTCAATGTATACAAAAACAAATTTTCTCGCGTCTGGGTGTTTGTGGTGTCTTCGTTGTTCCGATTCCCATACCTCAAGTGCTTCTTACATTGGGATTGGAACAATATATGCTGTCGTTATCTGTGTATGTACATGAGGATTATCTGTGTATGTACATGAGGATTATCTGTGTATGTACATCTATCTATTTACATGAGGAAATAAATTGAGAAATTTTGATGATCTCCTTGGTATTCAACCACCAAGTAACAGTGGAACCACCTAGGGAGCATAGGCATAGGTTGCTACGGAGCATAGGCATAGCTGAACATAGGCCTCCCACAAACATTGCCACATGGAGCGGTCCTGTGCCACCAGCATCCATCGACCTGCCGCAACATTATGCAGGTCGCCGCTCCATCGCGTGGGGGTCGTCCTGCACTGCGTTTGCCTGTGCGAGGATGCCACTCGAGAATATTTCTTCCCTAACGGTTGTCAGTTCTACAAATAATAAATATATAATATAAATATCTTCACGCAATTCCCAATACAGGGGTAGACAGAGGTCAAGTCTAGACAATTAAGTCCCTTTGACCCACCTTCCACCGAAGATATTTTCGGGACAACGTGACAGGTGGTGAGCCCGTCGCCGCCCTTTATGTCCAAGCCAACGACGAAATTCGTACATTAGTTTTTGAAAAACTCATTGGTACTGCCACCTGGGGATCGAACTCGGGTCTCTCGACTCGAAATTCCGACCACCCAACAACTCGGCTATCGTGACTTATCAGTTCTACGAACTATATATACTTACGTAAGAAATATCAATTTTTAAAATGTTTGTCTGTCAGTCTATCCGGCTACTCTCTTAAACGGCTGAACCTATTTAAACGGGACTTTCATTGATATTATAACGTAATATTCGAACCAGTAATTTAGTGGCGTGGCTCTACCAATTAACAGTGGTAGAGCCACGCATCAGCCTTTGTTGTTGCATGAATGGGCCGGCTCGACCGGGGAAGTACCACGACCTCACAGAATACCGGCGTGAACCGGCGTCTAATAAACTTCTGCGTTTCGTCTGGTGAGTGCAGGTAACCGAAGGCCCACACACCCCCTACGCCAATTTTGTGGGGGCGGGGGGGCACTGTAAGGGAGGCAACGCATCTGCTATGCCTCTGGTATTGCGGGTGTTCATGGGCGGCGGTAATCACTTACCATCACGTGAGCCACCTGTTCGTTTGCCTCCATTTACTATAATAAAATCCTTCTATTGGGATTGATTGGAAGGAACCCACAGACTACGTGGTCACACATGAGCTTCGTTGATAAACCTGAGTTCAAAAGTTTAAGTGTTGGGTACTGAAACTGTAGTTTTTAATTACAATAAACATATTGTGATAATTGAGTAATAATGAGAAGAATTTCCCTCACAAGTGACAGCAATGTAACATAAATTACACATGTTATTGTTTACACTACGTTAGTATTCTGGTTGACGGGTATAGGTTATCATATTACGTTGATCGCACATGTTATCATGGGTCACATATACGAATACAATATGAAGTGATAATATCAATGTAAAACATACAATGAGTTTCACATATATTGGTACATTTAAAACATATTTTTATAATAGGAAATAAAAATATAAACAGGCATAAACAATTGTAAAATTAAAAGAAAGAAACGACCTTGACGACTTCCGTGGACGAGCGGCGTAAACACTGATGTTCAAAGTGTAGCCATCTCGAGGCCCCGGGTTCGATTCTCGGACGGGTCAATGTAGAAAAACCACTTTTTCTATATTTTTTCGGGTCTGGGTGTTAGTGTTTTCTACGTTGATTCTGATTCCCACATCTCATGTGCATTATGTGATGTTGTCCCTATCTATTTATGTATTATAAGAATGAAAGGTTTATTCGCCAACGTAAGGCGGTGACATTTATTTGAAATTAAGTGTTAATGAAATTTAATGTTCACGGAAAAAACATATCGAACTTGTTTCTGTTACATAATATTATTAACTTAACAAAAATCAAAACTAAATGATAATAATTTTACAACTGATGTAAAAATAAATAAAAACGCGTAAAATGTTACGAATTTTAAAACAAATCGTTTTATTTTAAATGTGTAGTGTTCGCGTAAATACAAGAAATCATTAAATGAATTAAACAAAAAAGTCATGTAAAGAAAATTAAATGCCATTTCTAGTAAAGATCTTTGCCGTTTCTATTTACCCATGATTAGGATCATGGATTTATACAAAAGATAAACAGAGAGGAGAAAGGCTTCGAACATTCTATTGTTATTTTATATTTATTTATGCTTATATACTTATTTTTCGTATAATTATTATTGCGTATTAAATTTTCATGTACCAACATATTAATTAATATTTCTAAGCACTATGTAAGTTCTGAAAATTGTATAAAACTAAGGTTTTGTTATTTTTTTTTAATTAAGTGAATTTCTGTTATTCTTAAAAATAATAAAAATATCTTCACGCAATTCCCAATACAGGGGTAGACAGAGGTCGAGTCTAGACAATTAAGTCCCTTCGACCCACCTTCCACCGAAGATATTTTCGGGACAACGTGACAGGTGGTGAGCCCGTCGCCGCCTTTATGTCCAAGCCAACGACGAAATTCGTACATACGTTTTTGGAAAACCCCATTGGAGCCTGCCACCGGGGATCGAACTCAGGTTTCTCGACTCGAAATTCGGACAACCCAACTATCGTGACAATTACAACAACGAACCCACTATGGTAAACATTAGTGTCTGTAAATCGACATAAATTGCAACTAGAAACATCTTCGCGGACAACTAGAAACATCATTTTTTTTTTTTGAAAACCCCATTGGAGCCTGCCACCGGGGATCGAACTCGGGTTTCTCGACTCGAAATTCGGACAACCCAACTATCGTGACAATTACAACAACGAACCCACTATGGTAAACATTAGTGTCTGTAAATCGACATAAATTGCAACTAGAAACATCTTCGCGGACAACTAGAAACATCATTTTTTTTATAGGAAAGGGAGGCGAGCAGGTGGCTCACGTGAGGGTAAGTGATTACCGCCGCCTATGAACACCCGCAATACCAGAGGCATGGCAGATGCGTTGCCTACCTCAGAGTACCCCCCCCCCCCAGAATTGTGGAGGGGGGTATGTGAGCGTGTGTAATGGAATCGGAAACAACGAAGATACTCCGATACACCCGAGACTATGTAGAATTGTCCGGGAATCGAACCCTATAGCTGGTGACACCATGAAAACCTGTAGGTACGCCACACATGCACGGAGGTCGTGAATTACAGCATTCAAAGGAACAAATCCTCTATAATCTGTCAAGGACTGCAACTTTATTACTCCGTTATCATATACAATTTAATTCGATGCCATTCTGCGTGTAATTGAGGGCGTTACCTTATTTTTAATTATAATCCAAACACACGTGTACAGCCTGCCACTACATTCGTGGCCTTTAAACTTTACCTTTCCGCGCGGAGGCCGAGGTAATATTAAAATTCTTTTCGAGTGCTTCAAGCGTATTTGTTATTTTCAACGGGAAAAGGTCGACATGAGTCGTCCAGATTTGTAACATTTTAATTACAGTTTTGTGTTCTATGTATACAGGAAGTGAGAGCTGAAAGAGATCTTTCGCTGTTTCATACACATTACTCTTTATAGTTTTCCCTTAAAATTGTAATTACTATTCTAATATAGGAGTAGTCAGAGGACTACACAATTATGCACTTTCAACTCGCCTTCCACCGAAGATATTTTCGGGACAATGTCACAGGTCGTGAGCTCGACGACGTCTTTATGTCCAAGACAACGATGTAACTCGCACATACGTTTTTTTTTGGAAAACCCCATTGGAGCCTGCCACCGGGGGATCGAACTCGGGTTTCTCGACTCGAAATTCGGACAACCCAACTATCGTGACAATTACAACAACGAACCCACTATGGTAAACATTAGTGTCTGTAAATCGACATAAATTGCAACTAGAAACATCTTCGCGGACAACTAGAAACATCATTTTTTTTATAGAAAAGGGAGGCGAGCAGGTGGCTCACGTGAGGGTAAGTGATTACCGCCGCCTATGAACACCCGCAATACCAGAGGCATGGCAGATGCGTTGCCTACCTCAGAGTACCCCCCCCCCCCAGAATTGTGGAGGGGGGTATGTGAGCGTGTGTAATGGAATCGGAAACAACGAAGATACTCCGATACACCCGAGACTATGTAGAATTGTCCGGGAATCGAACCTTATAGCTGGTGACACCATGAAAACCTGTAGGTACGCCACACATGCACGGAGGTCGTGAATTACAGCATTCAAAGGAACAAATCCTCTATAATCTGTCAAGGACTGCAACTTTATTACTCCGTTATCATATACAATTTAATTCGATGCCATTCTGCGTGTAATTGAGGGCGTTACCTTTTTTTTAATTATAATCCAAACACACGTGTACAGCCTGCCACTACATTCGTGGCCTTTAAACTTTACCTTTCCGCGCGGAGGCCGAGGTAATATTAAAATTCTTTTCGAGTGCTTCAAGCGTATTTGTTATTTTCAACGGGAAAAGGTCGACATGAGTCGTCCAGATTTGTAACATTTTAATTACAGTTTTGTGTTCTATGTATACAGGAAGTGAGAGCTGAAAGAGATCTTTCGCTGTTTCATACACATTACTCTTTATAGTTTTCCCTTAAAATTGTAATTACTATTCCTAATATAGGAGTAGTCAGAGGACTACACAATTATGCACTTTCAACTCGCCTTCCACCGAAGAAATTTTTGGGACAACGTGACAAGTGGAGACACCATCACCGTCTTTGTGTCTAAGTCAACAATATAAATAGTTTTATGTTTTTAAAACAAAAAAAACATCGGTACAGCCTACCACCTGAGGATGGAACTTTAGTCTCTCGGATCAACTTCCGATCACTCTACCACTCGGCTACCATGACTTTAACTATAATTATTACTTAATAATTTTGTAGCCTTAAAACTTGGCTGTTTGTTATCATTTTAAGACTATTCCTTTCTCTTTCCGAGGGTCACTTGGACAGGATAAGAGCGTGAATATGGGAAAAAACCTTGAAAAACAAAATGTCTGCGAAGAAATAACTATCACGAACATTAATCAGACCAGTGACGATGCGACGCAAGGTGACGATTTTGGTATTGAGATCGCGAGTCTGGTCGACAAAATTGGCGATTATAGCTAAATTTCTTACCGGGGAAGATCTTTTTGCATTTAATCGTTACAGGCGGGAGGAATAAATAAATTTTAACAGTGGCAGAGCCACGCATCAGGTTTTGTTGTTGCAATAATGGGCCGGCTGAGTGCAGGTAACCGGAGGCCCACACTCCCTCCCCCCTACCCCAATTGGGAGGGGGGCACTATAAGGCCGGCAACGCATCTGCTATGCCTCTGGCGGTAATCACTTACCATCAGTTAAGCCACCAGCCCGTTTGCCACCCATTTAAAAAATTACTGTAACTTTATGAGGTATGTTATGGTTACATTAAATGCTTTTTTAAAGATACCTATTTAAATAGTTTAATTTATATTTTATTACTACATCCTACATAAATAACTATGAATTAACGTCCAGACTGGATTAAGAGCTAACAATTTACATTTTACAAGCTTTTACCCGTGGCTTCACATGCGTTGATGTCTTTGAATAGCTTTCAAAGAAAGGAAACAAACTTATAATTTGATTATTTCTCTTTTTTTATTATTTCTCAAACAAATAGAAATAGCTGATGCTATATTTAATAAAGAGCTGAGCGCCGATAATTATGTATCGTAACTTTCTTTGGTGGTAATTTTTCACACTTGAAGTTAAGTGTCAAAGGATCTCCATAGCTATCAAAATGTTTTCACAAATAATAAAATGGCAGCGCACGTTAAAGAGATCTCCATCGGTTTTAGAGCCTTGTGGAATATTTAGGGTTCCTTCGGAGAGAGGCAAAGCTCTCGCGTGGGACGCTACTTCCGTTGGTACATCAAGGTTAGTTCGATAATGGCCGGAGCTGCATCAGAGGAAGCTGAATCGAGTAAGTGGCGTAAATATCTAGTCTTTGAATTAATATTATATATTTTTCTATTTGCCGTAGAGACGATCGGTCAAGTCTCCACGGTTGAATTTAGCCATTCAACGTGGAAATGTAGCCAGCGTTGTAAGGACCGTACCACGAGGTATAGGGATCTACGATTATTGTAGTTAGTAACTATTGTACATATGAACATAATTTTGTTTCTAATAGATAACAAAAAGACAGCGCACGACAAATAATGACTAAGGAAATATTTTCCTGGGTTACATTATTGTAATTTTCTCTTATTAAAAAAAATATAGCCTATATTACTCGCTGTGGTAATGTAGCTTCCTATAGGTGAAATAATATTAGGAATTAGTTTAGGCTTACAAGCGTACCAAACAATCAAACAAACAAACAACCTCACTTTCGCATTTTATATCAGTTAAGATATGCTATAAAAACTTGAGCAGCATTAAACCCACATAATAATGACACATAAAAATTGTACAGCGTATATTTAGACAATTTAAGATTTAAACTAAGATTAAAACTTTAGATTAAAACTAAGGCAGGTCCAACCTGCAGTTTGTTTAAAACCTAATTATTACGACCTTGAATCCGGCGAGAGATAACATTAAACATCATGAATTTAGAGTTCATGCGAAGTAAACATTTCACCTTGAATCTAAAGGCCTATATAAATTCAGATAAGCCTCCATGACTCGGGTAAATATGTAGCTAATTTAGCTTTGAAGGCGATTTCTTTGTTGACTAATATTGTGGTAACTATAGGACAGGAATGACTATTAATACATTCTATTTTCATAACAATAAATGGTGTTGTTTTAATGAAACAATTTGTTTCACAATCTATAAAGTGTTTGAAGATGTGTTTTTTTGTCACATGTTTTTTTCGTTATTGAAATGATGAGCTTTCAATGCTATAAATTTATCGTACAGTTGAAAGACCATGTTAAAATGGATGGTCAAATAATTTGGAACAGATATTATGCTGAATATACGTCCATCTCATAAGGAGGATTTTTTTTTTATAAAAAAAGCAGGCAAACGAGCTGGTGGCTCACGTGATGGTAAGTTATTACCGCCGCCCATGAACACCCGCAATACCAGAGGCATAGCAGATGCGTTGCCCGCCTTAGAGTGCTTCCCCCCCGCATCAGAATTGGGGAAGGGGGGTGTGTGGGCCTCCGGTTACCTGCACTCACCAGACGAGACGCAGAAGTTTGTTAAACTTCTACTTCACGCCGGTATTCTGTGAGGTCGTGGTACTTTCCCCGTCGAGCCGGCCCATTCATGCAACAACAAAAGGTGACGCGTGGCTCTACCACTGTTAAAATTTGTCATAATGCACTTGTCAAGTGAATGGCAGTACCTCATATCTCGCACCTAAAATTGTCTTATTTCTTATTTCCGCCTAAAAATATCTTAAGTGGACGGTGGGTCGAAAGGACTGAATGGTCTAGACCTCTGTCTACCCAAGTATTGAGAATGGCGTGAAGATATTTTACATTATTATTTTCTTATTTTCAGACACAGTTATTTCGCCACAGTCGGCAATTTTGAAACATCCACGAAAATATTAAACTCGTCATTTATTAAATCAACAGTAAAGCGAACATAGAGAATCACTCGGAATTATCTCGCGCGTGAAATTCCAACTGAAAGTGCGCGACTTCATTACACAGTGCGATTATTAACGTGTCGGTGATTCGTTTAATTAATCCACATAATAAAGATCTAGAAACACTAATATATGTTGCAATTTACAATAACCTAGTCACTGCTACCGGCTTTGCATGAGTTATGTGCGCTAGTGAATGAAAATTAAGTCTTTCACATGAACGATTCATAATTCTTGATCCTTTAAAAACGCCGACTGACTCACCATTCGACACGTTGTCCCAAAAATGTCTACGGTGAAAGCTGTGACGAAAGGACTAAATTTTCTGGATCACCGTCTACCCCAGTATTGGGAATAGCGTCACAATAAGACAACTCCTTTTATTCTTGTATTCTGTAAGAGGGGACTAAGGTAAAAATTAAATCATCTACCGACAGACTACGATTCAAACGTCTCGAAATGTACCAAAATTTAAAAAGTAATAAAACTAAAAACTACAAAGTAAGTTTGCATAAATCATTTGTGTCATGGAATCAGAAACAACGAATGTACCAAAAACACCCAGATCCCAAACAATGTAGAAACAACTAGCAAATCGGAGCTGGCCACTCGTCAACGAAGGTCGTCAAAGAATGTGTGATAATAACAATAAAAAATGCACATTTATACCATTATACCATAATCACTTAGCTCATACACTACTAGCAGAATCGTTGAACAATAATTCATGCAGACGTTCCTCAGCGTTAGGTCATTGTTTACATAATTGAACGCCACGTCTCAGATGTATAGAACTAGGTAATATTGCACTGCTAATAATCACATATAGTTTATGCCATACACAGGACAAAAGAGGGTGGTATGTTTTTACGCTGACACCACTTTTTAATCATCAGGGTGATTCGGATCTTTTGCACCCCAAAGATGAAAACTTTAACTAACGTTAAAAAGTAAATTAAATAAATACCTTCAAGCAATTCCCTATACAGGGGTAGACCAAGTTACAGGTGGTGAGCCCGTCGCCGTCTCAATGTCCAAGCCAATGATCAATTCGTACATAAGTTTTTGAAAAGCCTATTGCCACGAGCCCGCCACCTGGGGATCGAACTCGGGTCTCTTGACTCGAAATTCCGACCACCCAACCACTCGGTTATCGTGCCCACGTTAAAAAGTAAATAAAAAATTTAAGTCTCGATATCAGAGGACTTGATTGATTTGAAGTCGGATTACAAAATTCGAGTTGTAATCCCAAGATACCATACCATTGAATTTTTGACAAGTTTATGTATGATTTTGTATTTTTGGACATTAGGATGGCGATGGACTTATCACCTAGTCATGTCGTCCGAAATAATCTCTGGTGAAAAGTTTCTTCTCTCGGTTTATCAAGAGTCCACTGCTAAGCATTACTTCGACAAAGTACGGTCCTCAGCGATTAGCACCTCCCGCAATATTGCAAGTCGTCACTTTATCACATGGAGGGGTCCACCAAAATTGCATTTCCCGAGGTTGCCACTGAATAAGTTAGTTGTGCTGCGTATAAGGGCTAAACCATCTGGATCTCTGATCACCCCAGATCTGGGAATAATACATAACATTGTTTGTCTCTGTGGAGCTATTATCAGCATTGTCTCTTAAATTTCTCTAAAGCTCAAGCGCATTTTATGCAGCATGTAATGGCAGTGAACGCATCAAATTATAGTTACACTTATTTGTTTGCCACTTAAACATTTAAAACATCAGTGGCAGCATCAGCGGTCAAGGTTATGAGCGAAAAGCGATTTAATAAATTCACTTTTACTTATTCCACATTTATTTCTAGTAAAATACCTGTCCGGTTTCGCCTTCATGGCATTATCAAAGGTTTCTTATTACAATTCCAATATTGTAATAAGAAACCTTTGATAATTACATAACAATGACAAAACATCTATCCTTTTCAAAGATAAATAAACAACATTGCACTCTTATCACCATCACCTGCTTCATTTCATCTCTGCATCACGCGAAGGTTGACTGGTAGAGAATACTTCAGGCAATAAGTCCGCTTATACATTCTTATGTGTATGAAGTTTAATAAATTAAAAAATAAGCATTATCCTCTTTGGCTACCTCATTAAGGATGATGGTGAGGACCTCATAATGCTTGCCTTCAGGCAATATAGGATTATATAAAAGACTAGAGCAATAGCCAATACCGGTTACGCTGTCCCAGATAAGCTGTCTGAAAGATAGGTCGAAAGGACTTTATCATCTAGACCTCAGTCTGTCTCATTATAATTCTCACAAAAGAACATAACAAAATTTCACGTCCTTCCATTTCATACGAAAGACAACAACTTACGACCTACAAATGTATAAAAAGACTTCATGAACTACGCATGTTACGTGTTATTGCTTCCGCTTTAGCCTTAAAGCAAACGTCAAGTAGTATCAAAGCACATTTACGTGAAAATCAGAGCGAATGCATCCACGACCGGCTCCCGTTGTAGCGTGTGTCGACAGATTTAGGTCGCCTTTGGCGAGTTTAACACGGTTAACCGTGTGTTATAACTGCAATCCATTTTACATACCCTCGTAACGGCCAGGCCAAGAACTTCTGCCATAATGTGGCAATAAATGACCTATGTGTACAAGTTTGAGGTCCAAGGATCAAGTCCTGGATAGGTCAGTGTACCTTTTATTCTCAGTTTTCAAAGAGTCGTCAGGCCTTCAAAGACTTATAATGTCTGTGAATAATTTTAAGATATTCTTGCAGCGCACTAATCAGTATACGGATCTCTGTGGTTGATCAAAGGAATGATTAGATTTAGCGAGATTTACAAGAATGTGCACAGGTTTGAGGTCCCGGACTGGATAAAACAATACCGTTCTATTTTTAAAATAGTTGCATCCGTCTTAAACAAGGTAGCTTGAAAAGAAAGACCTTGTTAAAAATGGCACGGACGATAAAACGATATATCTGTTCAGGGCTCCGTACCTCAAATTGAAAAACCGGAACCCCCCTTGGATCACTTCACGTTTGTCTGTCCGTCTGCTTATCTGTCAAAATATTTTTCCTTGGCAAAGCGAGAAAGAAAAATTTTAATTACTATAAAATACGAAGTTTTACAGACCCCTGGGAGCCTTAATTATGGGAGCTATAAATATACATAAATAAATACATAACGGCCTGTTAAAGACCACTGCAGAACGTAGCCGTCTCCCATAGGGAAGATTTGTATCATAATATAAGATTTGCATAATTGCGGCGATTATGCAAATCAAAATAAGTCACGATAAATAAATAAGTCACAATAGCCGAGTGGTTGGGTGGTCGGAATTTCGAGTCAAGAGACTCGAGTTCGAGCCTCAAGTGGCCGTACCAATGGGTTTTTCTAAAAACCTATGTACAAATTATATCGTTGCCTTGGACATAAAAGACGGCGACGGGCTCACCACCTGTTACGTTGACCCGAAAATATCTTCGGTGGAAGGTGGGTCGAAGGGGCTTAAATGTCTAGACTAGACCTCTGTCTACCCGTGTATTGGGAACTGCCACGCTTGGCAACCGGATTAGCGATCGTAGCACTAAATCACTCGCACCTCAGACGCTGCTGCCCATCTTCGGAGTGATTATTTTGGTCTGATATTTGTACAGATGGTTCTCCTGCCATCTATCGGTTGGCATGACGATATCACAGGCTGTTTCCCATAGTCGCCTCTTACGACAATGACAATTACAACAAGAAAGGGCGTGGCAATAGTCCTACGCCGTTATCACAGGGTTTGATATAAATATAATAAATATTTCACATTTGTAATACATTTGCAATTGAAGAAGTTAATTATTCCAACCCCAAAGTTAACTTTGTTCTTTAATCGTTTATATATATTTTCGGCCAATCAATTTTCGAAGCGTTCAAAGCATTCGTCAACGTCTGTGGATGAATGATGTCCACTCCCTTTTCATGGTGTCAAACTGAGACCTAAGAGCTAATCTGAGATCTCGGGTTTGTTTCCCGCACGGGTCACGGTAGAAAAACACTCTTTCCACATTCTATCGGGTCTGGGTGTTTGAGGTACCTTAGTTTTTTTTTTTTATAGAAAAGGGAGGCAAACGAGCAGGTGGCACACGTAATGGTAAGTGATTACCATGATTGTTTCTGATTCAATAACACAAGTGCTTTAGCTACTTACTTTGGGATCAGAGCAATGTATGTGATGTTGTCCTTATCTATGTAGGTATTTATTTCTATAAAAATATTGATAGAGAAAACAAAAATAATGTTGGCTTTTTCACTTTATATAAAGCGAACTATTTAAATGCTTCATTTGTATACATATTAAAAACGCTTTTTTATAGTAACTTGACTAGTTTCTACGTCAGTATATCGATGTGTTAGAATTTCAGAGTTGGACAATAGTAAATTTAAGTAATTTAAGTAAGGACAGGTTTTTCTAATGATATCTAATATATGAAATTCTCGTGTCACGGTTTCGTGCTATTTCGGAGGAGATAAGTTTTTAAATTAAATTTCTCCAAAATGGCTCGACCGATTTTCGTGAAATTTTGTGAGCATATCGGTCTATTTTATATCCCCCTAAATGTTAAGGGTCCCTTATTTATTTTATCGACAAAATGTTTTGTTTTTATTTTTTTATGATACAGCATTCAAAAATATACACAACCCTAATTTTTCACCCCTCTTCGATCAAACCCGTATTTTAAAACAACGTTTGCGGTGACAGCTAGTAAGATCTATAAAAATTTTAATTTGTACGTTAATTTGTACGGACTGCGTAATGCTTAAAACAGTAAGTCACAGTTCACATTTTTATAATAGATGCGAACTATGTGGTTAGTTTTTTTACTTTAGAAAATTATTTTATTTAAACATTTAATTTTTTGTATCTTAATTTAAAAGTTTTTACAGAAAATGTTTAAATGCACAACCGAATGTAGATAACATTCGGTTCCGTTTGCGTGTATTTTCGATAAATTTTTAGAAGTTAATAAAAATTTTAATAGATTATGGCGTTTCTTCCACCTAGCAACCTCTCGCAGTCTAGTTTGTACGGGGCGAGAGGCATTAATTGCCTCTCGCCCCGTACAAACTTGACTGCTCTGCGCATGAAGTACGGCAAGAAATAATATAAAAATATAAATTAATTGTTTATAAAATGAATATGTGGTCTCCAGGAAAAATTTAAATGGTTATTTAATTAATTATTTATAAGTATTAGTTGCTTAATTAATAATACATATTCAAAGATCTAATCTTCTATTAATCATAAGCGTATGAAACATATGCCATGACAACATAATAAGGGATTGTCATGTTGTTTTTATAAATTTTCCATTGCATATTAATTTTCTATAACATTTGCCAGATGTATGAAACTATTACAAAGCAACGCTTTACACATCAAACAAACCTCATATATATTTTTGAATGTAAACATTTGAATTTCAAAAACTAACTAACCGATATAGACATGTTATAAAATTTTATATATCTTAGAACATATTGGTTTAACGCAATATGAATTAACGTAATATGAATATTAGTAACCCACGTCTTCTCTTTATAAATAGATAAAAAAGATAAAACTTCACTTTAATATAGAAAAATTGCCGCTTGCAATAAACATAAAAAATGGAGCCCTCTTTACGTGAGTGCAACTCCAGTCTAGGTCACCTTCAGTGTGCACCTACATTTTCAACTCCATGGTGCATGAATCCAAACTTTTTATTTGTTTAGAACTAAAGCTACAATAATGCTTCAGAATGCTCGTCTATGTTAGAAGTTTTCACTTATATCGTTTAACGATTTGCTCATACACGGTTATCTTTAATAAGCGAAGTTTTTTGAAATAAGTATTATTTTTAAACGTGGGATTATTTTAAATATGTTTGGAGCCGCGCGTACGTGGAATATTTTAATGGCCCTGGCAGAATAACAGCGCTGCAGCAGTACTGCTACAACATATTTGCTGAGTCGGATGCCGTTTAGTTTGCTGCATTCCAGTAATACATTCTATTTAAATTTGTATAAAATGTACAACGTACATATGTACGGTTTTGTGGCAATGAATAAATCTACTTTCTTTCTTTCTTTCTTTCTATTATATATCATTATATGAACGTCATACAAGGAAATGCTTAGAAAGCAAAAATATTCCCATAAAGTTTTCCAAAAGGAACGGTCCTTAGCCACCTGCATCTATCGACTTCTTGCAACATTTTGTAAGTTGTCACTCCATCTCGTCCTACACCGCCTTCGTCTAAATAAGATTACCACTCGTGAACCTTTTTATTTATTTTAATTTTACTTAACTACACGACAATATGTCATTTCATCTAAGTGTCGATAGCCTAATGGTTTAGAATGCGGACAAGGAAACAGCGGTTCGCAGGTTCGAGCCAGCTATTCGACTAATGTAAACCACTACACACTCTAGCTTAGATGGAGTGATTAGCGAGAAAACTATTAATTATATTTATTTGGCGTTGCTAGTATTCAAAAAAATTATTAAAGATAAAATAATAAATAAATAGATTCACGCCATTCCTAATACAGAGGTAGACAGAGGTATAGACATTTAAGTCCCTTTGACCCACATTCCATCGAAGACATCTTTTGGGACAACATGACTCTTTACGTCCGAGACAACTATATAAATTGCACTTAAATAGTTTTTTTTAAAACCATTGGTGGTGGCCTCGGGAATCGAGCTCGGGTCGGGTCTTTTGACTCGAATTATGATCACCCAACCACTCGGCTATCGCATAATTAAAATACTTTTTATAAAATTACAGTCAATTTAATTATGCGACCAAGTCTAAGATCGGGCCTCGACATCGACACTAAAACACATCACCTTCGATTTGTCGAGGACACGAGTTAATATCTCACATGGCAGGTTTAAACTGCGAAGTCGAGCGACGCGCGTATTATCAGTGCAGTAAGTGGAGCATCGCCTTGCATTAACCGATGAAGTGACTTTGTATCTCTTAACCTTTCCTTAAACTGTCAATCATTTATTAATTATACTATTAATCGGGTTAATTTGTCACCTTCTTTTTAATTTGAACCTTCTTTAGAATCGTTGCGAGTTGAAATTCGATGAAACAATAATGCGTCACGATAAAGAAACCAACACATATTATAATGTATTAAGCATCTAATGTCATTTGCCTTATAAGATACATATGGAAACGAATTGATAAATGATTTTAAATTAAAATATTAAATGAAATATAAATATTAGTTATCCCACTCCTGACACAATACCCATCTCAATATCTCGTTGGACAATTTTCAGAAGTTTCACTTCCGCCGTATGAATTTCACGCACGTGATTTATCATTTCATTACCATTCAGTTTTACTTATGCCACAATTTAATTATATTTCTTTAAGTACCTGAACGGTTTCGCTTTTACGGCATTATCGGAGGTTAAGAACATTAATTTTACAAAATGATTAAAAACACGTCCTACATACTATTTTATATTTCAATTTATTTAACCTTAAATACAAGCAAAACAAAGGTCCATCCCCCTCCCCTCCTGTCATTTTTAAATAATACTATATATTACTTAAAATACGTAGATAAGGAAAACATCAGATGCATTTTTCCGATCACAAAGTAAGCAGCTAAAGCACTTATATTATGGAATCAGAAACAACGAAGGTACCACAAACACCCGGGCTAGAGACAATGTAGAAAAATGGAACGTTATACCTGCGTGAAAATGTTACACTTTAACCTGTTTTCGCCACCGTTACTTTTATCGCCAATTCACTTTTCGTGCGAGGCTTGAGCGATTATGGCAGATTCTTCTTACAGGCGAGGCATTATGTCCTGTAGTGTAATTTTATAAGTCTGCAAGTAAGTAAGTGATCTCGCATTTCTCAATACGTTGGTAATCAGAGGTAGGTAGACAATTTAGTCCTTTCGATCCACAATTCTTCGGAGCATATTTTGGGACAACGTGATGCCACCATTATGTCTAAACCAACGAAGTAAATCGCACATAGTTTTGAAAAACTCACTGGAACGATGTATCCTACTGGGGTTCCTACTCTTGACTCGAATTCTGATCGATAGGTGATCGATGAATTCGGCTATCGTACCTATCGAACACGTTTTAAATAATCTCATCTGAGAAAAATGGTTATAGTAATTACATAGAAAGGCCGCCCTCGCTCAGTGAACTCCGGCCCGATGTCATTCGAATAAACTAAAAAAGAACCGGAGAAAACAAAGCTCGGCTTAATTTTTTTTTTATTCCTTAGGATTAAATCTACTCAAAAAACGAACAGATTTTAAAACTGCGATCAAAACAGGGATTAACCTTTTTGCGTTACTGTGATCCTCAATAATGATGGGAAAACTTTTCCATGCGCCGTCTGTGATATCAAAGGGAATTTATCTAACGAACAGACGGATTACAGGCGTCCGTTACAAGTTTTACAAAAGCTTGATTTAATTGAATTGTTGCCAGATGAACTCAGATTAGCACTGCCTCCTCTTCACCATGGTTGTCGTAAGAGGGTACTAATGTAGAAGTCTAGTGCTCGTATTGGCTAATGAGAGTTGATGGTGTACACAATCTCGAAAAATGTCAGACTTAAATTAAGCAGAGCGATGTTGGTCGCGCAAGCGTTGCCAGGTGTCTGGTACTGCGATCGCCAATCCGCTGGCCAAGCGTCGCGATTATAGGAAATTAAGGGGATAGGCCTCTTGATTTGCCTTAAGCAATAAAGCGGATCTTCCATGGATCCAGAATTCGATCCGCAGGAAAAACAACTTATACACTTATACACGCCAAAAAGATTCTGATGAATTCACCCTTGATGAAGTTAATCCCAATGATGTATGTTAGAGATGACCTTGGTGATATTGAATCGATTCCTAATAGAATAGGTACAGCGACCCACCTTCCACCGAAGATATCCTTGGGGCTACGCGACCGGTTTTGATTCTGTCGCCATTTGTATGTCCATGCCAACTTTACTCGTGTATATATAATCGTAATAAGTTTTTGAGAAAACTTTTTGGTACCAGCGTGATACCTGGGGACCAAACTCGGGTCTCTTGACTCGAATTCCGATCACACAACCACTCGGCTACCGTGACTTCTAGTGATATCGTTAAAATTTATCCGGCATGGGATTCACCACATGCGGGAATTCCGTTAAGGTCTCATTAACATGCGAGAAACCGGAAATCGGTAACGCGGAATGCGAAATACAGTTGTGAACCACTAAATAAAAATTTGTAACGCCCGTGGACGACTAGCGTATACACAGGATTATATGAATATCTTCAGCTCAGAGGTCCATGGTTCGATTCTTGAATGGGTCAATGTGGAAAACACTTTTTACACATGTTCTCGGATTGGCTTTTAGTGGTATCTTTCGTTGTTTCTGATTCCATGACAGTAATGGTTTAGTAAGTGTAGGAGTAATTAACCAATTGGTTTAGTAAATAACAGAAATACTGGTAATGTTATTACTAGTATACCTTATAACAGAATTACCAAATATAAAACCTGCTCCGATCACAATATTGTAACTTTCAAGGCTGACTTTTATTACACGTATTTTCCTTATACATTTGTGCTAAAACGTGGCATGGAGTGCAGTTAAAAGAAATATAAACAAAGTTTGGTATGATTTGAGAGGGCAAATAAAATGTCTACGATAGTCGAGTGATATCGAATCAGGAGACCCGAGATAGATCACAAGGCATAAGGCCCATAATTAGATAGACAAAATTGCATACCATTTTTCATACCTCTGTGTCCAGAAATTACAATAGCCCCATAGAAACATTCTAAATTCCTTCCTTGTCACGTCACCTACTAATACCCAATATCCGTGCAAAATTTCATATTCATAGATCAAGTGGTTTAGAGGTACGAATATATACAAAGAGTTGAACGGAATACAATGTAATGACATCTCTAAATATATATTAATTATACAGCGAGACGGGACGCGAGCGCGAACTCATTCCACTAACCCTGATGAAGGACCTCAGATAGGTCCGAAACTAGTCGGTACCTACACCGGTTGTTATAACGGGAGTTTAGCCGTTTTTAACTTTTTGATTAATTATAATATAATAGATGTTAATTTTGAATAGTTAATTTTGTACAATTTATCAACGCGCCAACTTCAACAAATCATTAGTTAGCGCATACAAGAATTGTGCCAATTCAAAAAATCAAATCGTAAACATCTAATTATTAACCTACGTTTTTGAATAATGTAAAACGATAACGTGAATAACGAAAAACGTAAAAAAAATTAGTACGCATAACGCTATAATATACGAAAGCTATGCTATAAAATACGAATTCTGTAGCTAATAAAAAACGCGTTTTCGACACGTCAGTTTCCGAGAGTTATCGTTACAACATTCAAAATTAACATATTGTGCAAATAAATTAATTAAGTGATATATATTAATTAAAATGAGAATACCGAAAACCACGCAAAACTTTATAAAGACCGTTTTATTCAAATAAGCAATACAATATATTTTAAAAAAATGTCACGATAGCTGAGTGGTTGGGTGATCGGAATCAGAGTCGAGAGACCCGAGTTCGATCCCCAAGTGGCAGGCTCGTACCAAAGGGTTTTTTAAAAACCAATGTAAGATTCATATCGTTGGCTTGGATTTAAAAGACGACTACGGACTCACCATCTGTCAGGTTGTCCTAAAAATATCTTCAGTGGAAGGTGGCTCGAAGGGACTTAATTGTGTAGTCTAGAGTTTCTGTCTACCCCTTATTGAATGGCGTGAAGATTGTAACACCTGTTTATTCAAAAAAAATGTAAGATGAATTAATTAGAGATTTCTTGTTATCGTGTACGTACAATGGTTATGATACAAGTCTTTTTAAGTCACAAAATTGCTTGAATTATTTCAACCGCATCGCGTTGAGAGGCGCGCAATTGCATTCAAATTAATACGCAACTGGTTTTGGCATAAAAGGATTTTTCCTTGTTTGTGACGTTTTTGAGCTCAGTTAAATATGAGATTTAAAGAGGTATAAAAAATGAAATATAATTTTTACTTATCATCAACAAACTGAGTAATAACCTGACTGAACATAAAAGTAGACTAATTATTTTAAATATATAACTGCGTATTTACATTCCGTCTGATTTAAATTAATAATAATAAATACACATATATATAGGGACAACATTACATACATTGCACCGATCCCAATGTAAGATGCTAAAGCACTTGAGGTATGGGAATCGGAAACAACGAAGGCACCACAAACACCCAGACCCGAGAAAAAGTAGAAAAAAATTGTTTTCCTACATTGACTCGACCGGGAATCTAACCTGGGACCTTGAGATGGCGACACCTTGAAAACCGTTGGTTACGCCACTCGTCCACGGAGGTCGTCCAAAAATATAGTTAAGATTTCGGCTAAAATTTTCAACCGATTGAATTTTTTTAATTACTTTTCCTCCTTGTTTTTATATTATCCTCCACACTTTAAGAGACTGCATCGCATAGCCTCTTAAGGAGTTCCTTAAGAGGCTATTCCTAATATAGTTATATTCGCGACTGGTCTCTTTTCGCTTAAGTATCGCATAAATCAATCTCTTAACCATTCAAGGTGGATGTGCAATCAACGTTCTTGATAACAAGCCGCGAAGAGTAGGGTACTGTACGATTATTTTCATTAAAATAAACAAATATCTTAACGCCATTCCCAGTACAGGGGTAGACAGGCTAGACAATTAAGTCTAATTAACCCACCTTCCACCGAAGATATTTTCGGGTCAAGGTGACAGGTGGTGAGCCCGTCGCCGTCTCAAAGTCCAAGCCAGCGATATAATTCGTACATAAGTTTTTGAAAAACACCTATTGGTATTTTCTAATGGGTTTTTCAAAAACCTATGTACGAATTGTATCGTTGGCTTGGACATAAAGACGGCGACTGGCTCACTACCTGTCACGTGTTCCGAAAATATCTTCGGTGGAAGGTGGGTCGAAGAAATTTAATTGTCTAGACTAGACCTCTGTCTACCCCTGTATTGGGAATTGCGTGAAGATATTTTTTTATACCTATTGGTACGAGCCTGCCACCTGGGGATCGAACTCGGGTCTCTCGACTCAAAATTCCGACCACCCTACCACTCGACTATAGTAATTTCTTTTGTTTTATATTTAATAAGTACTGTTAATTAAAAACTGCCGTGTGGTTACAGATTAAGAGTATAGAACCTCTATTAACCACAGGGTAACGAAAAATACTAGACCAAGCAGACCAGTGATGGTTGAGGTATCTAAGACCGAGGCACACTGAGTTTTAAAGGTTTCACCAATAATGCGGCCTCAGGTGGGTTTCTCGGTTGGGTTAATGTAGAATAACACTTTTCATAAGCAAACAACCACTCTATCAAGAGTGTACGACTAAGAAGCCCCTCGTGAACGAGTGGCGCACACCGATTTTCATGGCATCACCAGCTCTGAGGCCCCGAGTTCGAAGCCCGGTCGGGTCAATGCATTGTAATGTATTTTTCTACATTTACTCGAGTCTAGATGTTTTTAGTGCCTTCGTTGTTTCTGATTCCATAACGCCACTTGCGTTAAGCTACTTACTTGATACGGGATAATTACGGGATAAAAGCAATGTATGGGATGTATCTCCTATCGATGTATGTATTTTTTATTATTATAATTGTTTTTTTTTTTTTTACATTTCTGGCAATGATGTTCCGGGCCAGAAATATGGGTCTACTTGCTTCTAAATCAAGCTCTCTCACCATTGGGCTATCAGAATCAGTAGGATGAATATATTATGTATAAAGACTTGAGGACATCCACGACGGACGAGTCGCGTAAACACCAAGTTCTCAAGGTGTTGCCATCTCGTGGTCCCGGGTTCGATTCCCGGTCGGGTCAATGTAGAAAAAAAACGTGTTTTCTACATTTACTCGAGTCTAGATGTTTTAGTGCCTTCGTTGTTACGGATTCCTATACCACAAGTGCTTTAGCATCTGGCACCTGGGGATGAGTTCCATCCCCAGGTGCCAGGCTGGTCTCGAACTCGAAATTCCGACCACTAAATTACTCGGCTATCGGAACATTATTTAGAAAAATATTATGGATATTTTAAAATGGTTTTCCACTATATGTCGATTGCCATTTAGAAAGTTTTTCCTTATTCATTTTTAATATACCTACGTTTATGACGTCATGTTTTAGGCACGTTGAGTGAATGAATAATGATCGAACCTAATGGTGAAGAAAATATATAACGCGAAAGTTAACATTAAAAGGTATAGAGATAGATCGAGACTAACTTTGGAAGAACATGTGAGCAAATTGCTCGAAACCGGTCAAGGGTACTCGGATACCTACACGTGTGTGTATGAAGAAAATGATGATGATAAGGTGCCAAGTGTCTATATCGCCAATCGGATTACTAAGCATGGCGATGTCAAAACATTCGGTTTTATGACATGGAATTTAGTTAAAATTTATCGTCTAGGACATTTCGAAGTCAGTAACACCGGTATGTTTAATTATTATTACTATCAAACGCTTATGAATGTTCACTTATAATACAGTCTATTTACATATGTCTGTTGGTACAACAAATTCTCTATCTACAAGTGTTCAGTATAAAAATAAAGTTAATAATAATAAATACACATATATATAGGGACAACATTACATACATTGCACCGATCCCAATGTAAGATGCTAAAGCACTTGAGGTATGGGAATCGGAAACAACGAAGGCACCACAAACACCCAGACCCGAGAAAAAGTAGAAAAATTGTTTTCCTACATTGACTCGTCCGGGAATCTAACCTGGGACCTCGAGATGGCGACACCTTGAAAACCGTTGGTTACGCCACTCGTCCACGGAGGTCGTCCAAAATATAGTTAAGATTTCGGCTAAAATTTTCAACCGATTGAATTTTTTAATTACCTTTCCTCCTTGTTTTTATATTATCCTCCACACTTTAAGAGACTGCATCGCCTCTTATGCCTCTTAAGGAATTATATTCGCGACTGGTCTCTTTTCGCTTAAGTATCGTATAAATCAATCTCTTAACCATTCAAGGTGGATGTGCAATCAACGTTCTTGATAACAAGCCGCGAAGAGTAGGGTACTGTACGATTATTTTCATTAAAATAAACAAATGTCTTAACGCCATTCCCAGTACAGGGTAGACAGGCTAGACAATTAAGTCTCTTTGACCCACCTTCCACCGAAGATATTTTCGGGACAACGTAACAGATGGTGAGTCCGTCGCCGTCTTTATGTCCAAGCCAACGATTAAATTCATACATAAGATTTAAAAAAAGATTGGTACGAGCCTGCCACCTGGGGATCGAACTCGGGTCTCTCGACTCAAAATTCCGACCACCCTACCACTCGGCTATAGTAATTTCTTTTGTTTTATATTTAATAAGTACTGTTAATTAAAAACTGCCGTGTGGTTACAGATAAAGAGTATAGAACCTCTATTAACCACAGGGTAACGAAAAATACTAGACCAAGCAGACCAGTGATGGTTGAGGTATCTAAGACCGAGGCACACTGAGTTTTAAAGGTTTCACCAATAATGCGGCCTCAGGTGGGTTTCTCGGTTGGGTTAATGTAGAATAACACTTTTCATAAGCAAACAACCACTCTATCAAGAGTGTACGACTAAGAAGCCCCTCGTGAACGAGTGGCGCACACCGATTTTCATGGCATCACCAGCTCTGAGGCCCCGAGTTCGAAGCCCGGTCGGGTCAATGCATTGTAATGTATTTTTCTACATTTACTCGAGTCTAGATGTTTTTAGTGCCTTCGTTGTTTCTGATTCCATAACGCCACTTGCGTTAAGCTACTTACTTGATACGGGATAATTACGGGATAAAAGCAATGTATGGGATGTATCTCCTATCGATGTATGTATTTTTTATTATTATAATTGTTTTTTTTTTTTTTTTTTACATTTCTGGCAATGATGTTCCGGGCCAGAAATATGGGTCTACTGCTTCTAAATCAAGCTCTCTCACCATTGGGCTATCAGAATCAGTAGGATGAATATATTATGTATAAAGACTTGAGGACATCCACGACGGACGAGTCGCGTAAACACCAAGTTCTCAAGGTGTTGCCATCTCGTGGTCCCGGGTTCGATTCCCGGTCGGGTCAATGCATTGTAATGTATTTTTCTACATTTACTCGAGTCTAGATGTTTTAGTGCCTTCGTTGTTTCTGATTCCATAACGCCACTTGCGTTAAGCTACTTACTTGATACGGGATAATTACGGGATAAAAGCAATGTATGGGATGTATCTCCTATCGATGTATGTATTTTTTATTATTATAATTGTTTTTTTTTTTTTTTACATTTCTGGCAATGATGTTCCGGGCCAGAAATATGGGTCTACTTGCTTCTAAATCAAGCTCTCTCACCATTGGGCTATCAGAATCAGTAGGATGAATATATTATGTATAAAGACTTGAGGACATCCACGACGGACGAGTCGCGTAAACACCAAGTTCTCAAGGTGTTGCCATCTCGTGGTCCCGGGTTCGATTCCCGGTCGGGTCAATGTAGAAAAAAAACGTGTTTTCTACATTTTCTTGGGTCTGGGTGTTTGTGGTGCCTTCGTTGTTACGGATTCCTATACCACAAGTGCTTTAGCATCTTGCATTGTGATCGGAGAAATGTATGTGATGTTGTCCCTATCTGTATTTGTGTCTATATATATTCTTTTTGCACTACCTACGTAGCAATTTTTTTTCATTGGTTGTCTGGAAGAGATCCCTACGAACCCATAAGGCCGCCAAATTGCATTCCATAAAATTTTTGTACTCATTGTTCAACAAATAGTTGGATACACAAAAAATATTCCCAATACAGGGGTACAGACTAGACAGAGGTCTAGTCTAGATAATTAAGTCCCTTTGTCACGCCTTCCACCGAAGATATTTTCGGGACAACAGTGAGGCTCATGCTTGCCTTGCCTTCTACTTTTATAAGCCGTTATGATAATAATGATAATGAATTGTAATTAAATTAAAGGATATTTATCAATTAAATTTAATTGATTAATCAATTTTTTTATCAATGAAATCAAAAGATGTACGAATAAATGTACCAAAGACCACAAACAACTGCGACGAAAAAGCGTACCGCCATTAAAACTCGAGACATAGAGAAGAAAGCTATGATATCACAAGAACGATTATACCCTTCAAGGGTTAGGAAACCACGTTCGAGTATGATTTTTAGAAGGTTTACAGTTGGGTTATTTTTAGTCGACGTCAAAAAAGGATGAGGTTCTCAATTCGGTATATTTTTTAACGTTCCTTCGTTATTCCGTCACATATAAACATATTAAAAAAAAAAATCTTCACGCCATTCCTAATACTGGGGTATACTGAGGTCTAGACAACTAAGTCCTTTCGACCCACCTTTCACTGAATACATTTTTGGGACAACGTAACAGATGGTGAGTCCGTCGCCGTCTTTATGTCCAAGCCAACGATTAAATTCATACATAAGATTTAAAAAAAGATTGGTACGAGCCTGGCACCTGGGGATGAGTTCCATCCCCAGGTGCCAGGCTGGTCTCGAACTCGAAATTCCGACCACTAAATTACTCGGCTATCGGAACATTATTTAGAAAAATATTATGGATATTTTAAAATGGTTTTTCCACTATATGTCGATTGCCATTTAGAAAGTTTTTCCTTATTCATTTTTAATATACCTACGTTTATGACGTCATGTTTTAGGCACGTTGAGTGAATGAATAATGATCGAACCTAATGGTGAAGAAAATATATAACGCGAAAGTTAACATTAAAAGGTATAGAGATAGATCGAGACTAACTTTGGAAGAACATGTGAGCAAATTGCTCGAAACCGGTCAAGGGTACTCGGATACCTACACGTGTGTGTATGAAGAAAATGATGATGATAAGGTGCCAAGTGTCTATATCGCCAATCGGATTACTAAGCATGGCGATGTCAAAACATTCGGTTTTATGACATGGAATTTAGTTAAAATTTATCGTCTAGGACATTTCGAAGTCAGTAACACCGGTATGTTTAATTATTATTACTATCAAACGCTTATGAATGTTCACTTATAATACAGTCTATTTACATATGTCTGTTGGTACAACAAATTCTCTATCTACAAGTGTTCAGTATAAAAAATAAAGTTAATAATAAGGCTAGTACATAAATTTCCCATTCAATTCCATATCAAGTATCTCCCTTTTTTAAGCATCAATATAAAAAGTCCTATCCAGGTGTCATTTATTAATTAAGGTCAGTATGAAAATAACAGTGATTTATGGTGTCTATTCAAAAGGTTAGAATTCTGTTTTCGTAATTATGATAAGGTAAAAAAAAATCTTCACGCCATTCCTAATACTGGGGTATACTGAGGTCTAGACAACTAAGTCCTTTCGACCCACCTTTCACTGAATACATTTTGGGACAACGTAACAGATGGTGAGTCCGTCGCCGTCTTTATGTCCAAGCCAACGATTAAATTCATACATAAGATTTAAAAAAAAAAGATTGGTACGAGCCTGGCACCTGGGGATGAGTTCCATCCCCAGGTGCCAGGCTGGTCTCGAACTCGAAATTCCGACCACTAAATTACTCGGCTATCGGAACATTATTTAGAAAAAATATTATAGATATTTTAAAAATGGTTTTTCCACTATATGTCGATTGCCATTTAGAATGTTTTTTCCTTATTCATTTTTTAATATACCTACGTTTATGACGTCATGTTTTAGGCACGTTGAGTGAATGAATAATGATCGAACCTAATGGTGAAGAAAATATATAACGCGAAAGTTAACATTAAAAGGTATAGAGATAGATCGAGACTAACTTTGGAAGAACATGTGAGCAAATTGCTCGAAACCGGTCAAGGGTACTCGGATACCTACACGTGTGTGTATGAAGAAAATGATGATGATAAGGTGCCAAGTGTCTATATCGCCAATCGGATTACTAAGCATGGCGATGTCAAAACATTCGGTTTTATGACATGGAATTTAGTTAAAATTTATCGTCTAGGACATTTCGAAGTCAGTAACACCGGTATGTTTAATTATTATTACTATCAAACGCTTATGAATGTTCACTTATAATACAGTCTATTTACATATGTCTGTTGGTACAACAAATTCTCTATCTACAAGTGTTCAGTATAAAAAATAAAGTTAATAATAAGGCTAGTACATAAATTTCCCATTCAATTCCATATCAAGTATCTCCCTTTTTTAAGCATCAATATAAAAAGTCCTATCCAGGTGTCATTTATTAATTAAGGTCAGTATGAAAATAACAGTGATTTATGGTGTCTATTCAAAAGGTTAGAATTCTGTTTTCGTAATTATGATAAGGTAAAAAAAAATCTTCACGCCATTCCTAATACTGGGGTATACTGAGGTCTAGACAACTAAGTCCTTTCGACCCACCTTTCACTGAATACATTTTTGGGACAACAGTGAGGCTCATGCTTGCCTTGCCTTCTACTTTTATAAGCCGTTATGATAATAATGATAATGAATTGTAATTAAATTAAAGGATATTTATCAATTAAATTTAATTGATTAATCAATTTTTTTATCAATGAAATCAAAAGATGTACGAATAAATGTACCAAAGACCACAAACAACTGCGACGAAAAAGCGTACCGCCATTAAAACTCGAGACATAGAGAAGAAAGCTATGATATCACAAGAACGATTATACCCTTCAAGGGTTAGGAAACCACGTTCGAGTATGATTTTTAGAAGGTTTACAGTTGGGTTATTTTTAGTCGACGTCAAAAAAGGATGAGGTTCTCAATTCGGTATATTTTTTAACGTTCCTTCGTTATTCCGTCACATATAAACATATTAAAAAAAACTATTTTTGTTTAAAAGGTTTGTCTAGATGATGGAATCGCAAGAAAACATTTCGAGTAATTCACCGCTGTTGTGATGGAATTAAGTTGTTTGTGTCTATGAGTCATCATAAAAGGATAAAGAACAGGATACAGAAGGATACTGAACTGATTATTACAGAAGCCTGTATTGATAATATTATGAACAAGCACATACACGCCTCTATATCACACAAAATTAATGCCCTATTAATACTGACCATGCATTAGAAGCTACGAATTTCCAGTTTGAATCCCGATAGGGATATATAGGGAAAAACATTTGAAATATTAACATCTGCTAAAATTTTCACACTCTAGTCGTATAGTGTTTATTCAACCTGCAACTCTGAGATGCATGGTCAGTAGCAACTAAACAATTGTATGTTTTGATGGTCTGTAGAGACTATAACCCAACATCCTATATACCATTTATATTTATGTTAATTTTTCACTTACGGTTTTATCAAGAAGCCAACTGGCCGGGAAAATCAGCGGTATATAAGTAATCATGTAAATCATCGAGGTCCAGTAGACGGTGATGCTGTTCACACCGTAATACTTCACCACCGCGTCCTGTATGATGCTGTACTGGATCCATTGCATCGCGTTGGACGCCGAATAGAACACGAAGATAAACAACACCAGCCATCTGATAGGGTACACGGTGTACTCAGTCTGCGGCTTTTTAGTTGGCGATTCCAAATTGTCACCTTTCTCCGCGACTCCGTCCATCACGCTCCCACTAACTTCCATATTCTTCGATTCGCTCATTTTAATATTTTTCCTTTTAATCTTTGTAAAGTTTATATATTTATCGTCGTAAAATTATTGTCGATTATTATTTTTGGCAATTTGGCACGTGAATATAGAATTTGTTTTCTCTAAAAAATTGGCATTATATTAAAATTAGGCATTGCCTATTTAGAATTGGCATAATTTAAAAACTATTATTGTCAAAATTCCCGCGCGCGGTATCTTTCCACGACGCGTGACCGATGAGTGAACCGCGCGATGGTTCGCAGTCGACTGTGGTCTGTTTTCCTTCAATGAGAGGCTGAATGAAGCGCTTCCTGCGCACCCTCCGTCCGCTCACCGTGATGATAACAATGATACGCCGCTAGACTGGCTGTCTCGATTTCGTCAATTATCCAATGACCTGAGCTCACACACTTGATTATGGATGGAAATATAAGTAATTTACGATTGTAAAAAAATCTTAAAATTAACTACGGACAAATTCTTATAGCCCTGCTATTAGTACCAGTAAGTACTTGCATACTAGTACTAGTAACCGAAATAATAATACTTTTATTAATAATATCATATCATGTGTTGTTTAGAAGTCATGATAGCCGAGTGGCTGGGTGGTCGGAGGGTCGAGGGACGTGGGTCGGTCAGCAGGCTCGTACCAATGGGTTTTTCAAAAAACTTATGTACGAATTAAATCGTTGGCTTGGACATAAAGGCGGCGACGGGCTCACCACCTGTCACGTTGTCCCGAAAATATCTACGGCGAAAGGTAGGTCTAAGGGTCTTAATTTTCTAGATTAGACCTCTGTCTACCCCTGTATTGGGAATTGCGTGAAGTTATATATGTATATTTGTTATATTATGAGTTGTTTACTTCTTACAACTGGTACAAATGTGAGTGTTTGGACTGATGGACGAATATTTGTTATTGATACGAGCTCATACAGTGGAACGGATGTGGATGAAATTTGTCACAAATATAGATAGTTTAAAATAAATAACAGTTTAAAAATACTAAAAAAACACGATTTTTATAGATAACCGAACTAAAAAATAGAAAATAAATTGTAACAAATTTAAATTAAGAGTAGTGTTAAAAATTTCAATATATGTAAATTAATAATAGTGTGAATAAAAAAATAGTTTATTTTAAAACACGCGTGGGGTGCTTTTTAAGATGTTATCAAAATGATAATAGAATGATTATCATTTTGATAATATCTTAATATATCTCATATCTGTCAATAAAATATTTATAACTATTGACACTATTCACACCATGCTTGTTTTTTGAGTGGTGTGTACACCGGTTTTCATAGTGGCGCCAGCTCTGAGGTTCGATTCCCAGTGGGTAAATATAAGAAACACTTTCGACGTTTTTTCTGGTCTGGGTGTTTGTGGTGCCACCGTTGTTTCAGATTCCATAACACAAGTGCTTGTGCTGCTTACTTTGCGATCAGAGCGATGTAAGTGACGTTGTCACAGTATATGTATGTTTTATTTTCGATAGTCAAAGTCAGGATTATTGTTGTTTATTTTTCTTAGGTGAATGTTCGTATTGAATTAGATTGATTGTGTTATTGAGCTACAGTGAGTACGTAATTATCAGGTAGACTTTCTAATCGTTTTTTCCCAAAATTCCAACCGAACCGAAGTTTTATAAAAACTTCGGTACAACAAAATTTCGATATTAATTAGAATAATAATAAATATAAATATCTTCACGTAATTCCCAATACAGGGGTAGACGGAGGTCTAGTCTAGATAATTCAGTTCCTTCGACCCACCTTCCGTCGAAGATATTTTCGGGACAATGTGACAGGGGGTGAGCCCGTCGCCATCTTTATGTCCAAGCCAACGATATAATTCGTAGAAAAGTTTTGAAAAACCCATTGGTACCAGCCTGAAATTCCGACTACCCCAACCACTCGGCTATCGTGACTATATACTATATTTATTAGGAGTTTCGAATACATCGCTGCAATAATAGTGTATGGCCTCATCTCACGTAACACGCTACAAGTTTTGCATTTACATTTCCGTATCAAAGTGGCCTTGGATATTACAATATGCGACGATGACATTGACAGCAAGTTGTGAGTGAGAATCGAAAGCGTTTTAAAAGTTAAATCGAAAATCTAATTTGAAAGTCGATTCCGTCGACAACGTTCTTTGATAGATTCAAATCTTCATTTGATGGAAAAAAAGTTTGCGTTTACGCGGGAACATTTTAATAGACTTTGAACTTACCTGAAGTAAAAATCTATTACTTTTAGTAGTATACAGCAAGTTTATTTTTTTATCTTATTTAATTCGCGCAGTCTTCAATACAGGAGCACCTAGAAATCTAGATAGACAGTCAGTTTTTTAAACACCAAATTTCACCGTAGTTGATATTGTTTGTTATAGGTATATAAAATTTTTCAATTAAAAGCTCCTACAAGTTTCTCTACCTTACCTTAATATATCATTGGCTTGGAAATTAAGACAGCGACAGACTCACCACTTGTCACATTGTCCCAAAAAAAGGCTTCGGCGGAAAATATGTCGAAAAGACTTAATTGTCTAGACCTCTGTCTACCCTTGTATTGGGAATGAACTGAATACATTTTTTACCACTCTCTTAATACCTAGATGGCACTGACCTGCGTGTAGGATGTCCTCCAACAGCGATGGAAGATAAGATGAGTGCTGTGCGACGCATGACACAGGAAGATATCAGGGACCTACCAGCAAATGTTACTAACCAGGTTTACTTAGGTATGAGTCGGTATGAAAAATATTACAGTGGCATTTAGGCGTCAGGAAATTTCGCACCAAATGGATTCCCCACACTTTGACCGAAGTCCAAAAACGCCTTTTCATGAACTGATGTCACAAAACGTAATTTCAACGGACATATATGAATATATGATGATATCGTCACCATATTGCTATGAACCCTAAACCAAAAGACAATCTGTTCAGAGTATTTTTAAGGATCTGCCAACTAAGCTAGAAAGAGGATGAAAAATTAAAAAGATGATTGCCTAGTTCTTTGGTCGGAAAGTTCATTATGCGATGTTTGTGCTGTAAAATGAAAAAAATAGTTACTGCAGACTGGTATCATATCCGATGTTTGCCTGTTATCTTCGAAAATGTTCAACTGCCGTAGCCTTAAAACTGGATCCTCCTTCACCACAATAACGCTTCAACGCACTCCGCAAAACGAACAATTGAATATTTCGCTACGGGAGGAGTTGAGATAATGTATCATCCCCGATATAGTCCCAAACTACCGCTCTACTACTGTCATTCATTCCCAAGAACCAAAGAAAATTACGAGATATTCGTTTTACGAGCCCTGAAGATGCAGTGAGTGCGTTCACAAATACTATAGGAAGACTGGGACCAGTGAGGAAGAATGGGCTGTTTTTCTTAGTGGTTCCATCAAATGCGAAGACGTCTATGCTTCTTCAGAACGGAGATTGCTTCGAAAAATAATTTAATTATTGGAAATTTTACCATTGCACCATTTTTTGTTTTCCAAGGACTTTAGGTGCGACCCACATAAGTACCTCTAGAAAAATGTACAAACAAAATAGGAAAAAACAAGAGTTCCGACAGTCGTGTTCTATATATTCTAAATTAATTTAAATTAAAAATATGGCAATAATATGATGTTTAAAATGCGCATAAAATGAGCATTTTACAAAATTAAACCTTTTTCCGTCACTCAAGAAATATTATGGTTTTAAAGAATTACCGGAATTCGAGTCAAGAGACCCAAGTCAGATCCCCAGGTGGTAAGCTCGTACCAATGTTTTTTATTAAATTTATGGACCATTTGAAAGACGGCAACAGGCTAACCACAGGTCACGGTGTCCCAAAAAACGTCTTAGGTGAAAGGTGGGTCGAAATCACTTAGTTGTCTAGACCTATGTCTACCCCAGTATTGAGAAATGCGTGAAGATTTTATATTATTCTCTAATAAGCGATATATAAATCAAAGATATCAAGGCCAGTCTCAACAAAAAACTCTACTTCCCGCTTGATCGAATCCAATGTGTCACACTACACACTATAAACTATGTTCACAGTTACGGCATTAGAGATTCCGGCTCCGTAACCAATGTCAACAGAATGGCAATAAAGTTTGAAACATGGTCCGTCATTTCCGCGGACCGGACGGCACGGTCCGGGGGGAGACTCGTGGACACAACACGACGGATGAGCAAACTCAGTATTCGATTTTCATCCTATAAAAGAGGCAGAATAATGAAATTCTTATATCTTCACGCATTTCCCAATACAGGGAGGGGTAGACAGAGGTCTGGTCTAGACAATTAAGTCCCTTCGACCCACCTTCCACCGAAGATATTTTCAGGACAACGTGGCAGGTGGTTCGTACATAAATTTCTGAAAAACCCGTAGGTACAAGCCTGCCACCTGGGAATCGAACTCGGGGTCTCTTCACAAATTCCGACCACCCAACCACTCGGCTATGACTTATGTGACTTATCGTGGCTATTATATGAAATTCTTGATAATCACAGTATTTATGTTATACCTGCACAAACAAATAATAGAATCTTAACACTTAATGAACACTTATGGACATCTGCGTATCTTCACGAATCATCCCAAACGAGGTAGCTAGAAAGTACAGATTGCTAAAGCCAAATGACTGGTCTTTTACATAACTCTTTTGCTTCTACCAGATTCATAACTATTCGTACATACATATTGGGTTATCCGAGTACACTTGACTATCCCTCCTTTTAAACAAAATAAGAAATTTGTTGTCCGTTTTCATTGCATAGCCAAACGAAACTCGATAGATTTCATATATCACATTAGACAGATAAAACATTTTAACTTTTTATCTAAGATGGCAACGGGCTCACCACCAGTCACGTTGTCCCGAAAATATCTTCGGTGGAAGGTGGGTCGAAAAGACTTAATTGTCTAGACTAGACCTCTGACTACCCCTGTATTGGGAATTGCGTGAAGATATTTTTTTTATTTATCTTCGACAGCGGCAATAGCCTAATGGGATAGGGAGCGGACTGCGAAACATGACGTCGCAGGTTCGGGTCCCGCCATTCGACTATTGACGTAAACCAACTCCAGACACAAGCATTGCAGCTTAATTGGAGTGGTTAACAGGAGTGTTATTCGGCATTGCTAGTATTCTTTAAAAAAAACAGATCATAGTAAATTAGAAACTTTAATAGGAAGTACGATGTGTGAAAAAGAAGTAACACCAAGAGGTCACTCTAAAATACATTTAACGCGACCCATTCCCAAAAAAGCCCATATCTTAAAGTAGGATCGAATCACTTTAACTCTCTTTAATTACTTTTCGCTCGACGCGACACGTACAAAGTGTCGCACTGTGTCAGCGTAAGAAAACGCTCGATCAAGCGGTTTCATATGGCCTTTAATTAATTATTCAGAGCTGCCTTTGGAGTAACGAGCGTGATTAATTTGTACATGGCTTAAAATCTTGTGTCATGGCAATTCAATCTAACCCCTCCCCACCCCTACTTCCCGCTGTCGTAGCGACTAAGGTCATGCCTTGCCTTTCCGGATAGCAACCTTGAAAATTACTAGATCAACGTCATGTAGAACGGTGACAAACAGCAACTTATAAGATGCGAGGTGTCTGGTACGGTGATTGGCAATCCGCTTGCCGATTGCCAATCACAGTACCAATCCGATTATGGCAATTCTTCGAAAGCGGCCTAAAAAACTCAAACAACTACTGCACAATGATCTTAAATTAAAGAGAAAAAAAATATTTTTAAAATTTTCATTTAGAGACGGGCGGCATTTGAATCCGCGACCTTTGCCGAACCGTGGCAACCACTGAACTACCGTGCCTTTCACGCATATGTTGAAATTTTAAATCTCTTTAACAGTAACGATAGCCATGTGGTTGGGTGATCGGAATTTCCAGTACCAATGGTTTTTTTTTTTCAAAAATTTATGTTCGACTTTATCGTTAGCTTGGACATTGAGACAGCGACGGGCTTACCACCTGTCACGTTGTCCCGAAAATATTTTCGGTATATAGACTAGACCTTTATAGACTAGACGTTTATATAGCCTAGACGGTATATAGACTAGACCTTAATAGATAGACTAGACTTCAGTCTACCCCTGTTTTGGGAATTGCGTGAAGATATTTTTTCTTTATTTTTGCCTATTTTTGGCATCAACGCCATCTACTGTCCCTTTCGCAAATGACAGCTGAATATTCATAACTTATCAGCCCAGAAAAATTAATAAGATAACACTTAACAGTTACTTACGTAAGTAAAATAACGAAAGAACAGCAATCCAGGAAGAGACAATAAATTGTAGTGGACTATACAGGGCATTTGTAATAATAAAAGCAAAAGGTGTCGTGGTAGGCCGAGACTAACTTTCGAAGACCATGTGAGTAAATTGCTCGAAGGGGGAGGGTCAAGAGAACTCGTATACCAAGACGTGCATGTATGAAGACAATGATGAATTTGAAAGAAGCGAAAGAGGTATGTAAGGATCGTGACACTTGGCGATCTGTTCTTTCAGGCTACCCCGTAAGGGATTGTGCGTGAAGATAAATAAATAAATAAAAGTAACAGCCTGCATTTTGATACCTTGTTGCAGAAGTTACCGAACGAAACCGGTTCGTCTATACACGTGCCTTAGACAACCAGACAATCTAGTTTGTAATGACCTGGCTTGGGTTGCAGGTTCAAGTCCCGCTAGGGGCAAACATGTGTGTGATGAGTATGAATGTTTGTACTCGAGTCATGGACGTTTATATGTATATATGAATCGTACGTTACGGCATAGTCAAAAATTCCATCAACACCATCTTGATGATTGGCATTCCACCACAGTCCGTTTTTCGCGGAATTTTCTGCCACGCTCTTGCACTTTATGGAATGTGTATGCCGTCTACGGTTTTTCCGGACCGATGCGACTTATGGACTTTCAAGAAAAGTTCCTATACCTTTCTCGAAGGCCGGAAACGCATCTGCTATTCCTCCGGTATTGCAGGTGTTCATGGGCGGCGGTAATCACTTACCATCACGTTAGCCATTTGCTCGTTTGCCTCCCGTTTCTATAAAAAGATACCTATCATAATGTGTAATCATACATATATATTAATCATACATGTCACCGCTGAGGTTGTCCCAAATAAGCTACGGTGAAAGGTGGGTCGTAATGACTTGAATGTCTAGATCTCTGTGTACTAAAGAATTGAGAAAATGCGTAAATATATAAAAAAAAATAATAATATTAGACTAATTGTACACTGTGCAGTATATATACGAGTTTTGTTACAAATGCACCGTGCGCTGCAACGTAAAACACGCTCCCACTGAAACATCTTCAGATGCCAAAGACAAAAGCCGAGACATAATGGTCGAAATCTTCACAATACGGTCATAAGTCTGCGAAGCGACACACTCAACAAACGTACAAAGCATGAAAAACACAACACAGAGAATTTTAAATCTCCTTTCTTATAAGATAATGAGTTATACCTTTACAGTTCACTTTTCGAATATGATCACGACTTTTAAGTCCTTCTACCCATCGGTCACAGTAAATTTTCTTACTCTAGTAGACCGATTACGTCGAAATTTGGCACACAAATCGTTTTTTGGGTTCTAAACTCGGAGGTAAAATCACGATAGCCGAGTGGTTGGGTGGCAGCCAATGGGTTTTTTTAAAAACTTATGTACGAATTATATCGTTGGCTTGGACATAAAGACGGCGACGGACTCACCATCTGTTACATTGTCCCGAAAATATCTTCGGTGGAAGGTGGGTCAAAGGGACTCAATTATCTAGACTAGACCTCTATCTAGATAGATAGATAGATAGAATACTCTTTATTGCACACCAACACAGAAAATATACAATATTAAATTTGTAAGACTGTGGTGACACAAATGGCGGTCTTATCGCTAAAAGCGATTTCTTCCAGGCAACCTTTGGATGGATTATGGACCTACCCCTGTATTAGGAATTGCGTTAAGAAATGAAATATTAACATAGGCGTCACTTATGAATCGAAGATGTTTGTTGTGAGGATCTGTAATATATTTTTTGTCATTTTAAAATAAATATTTCCGACAATTTAAGAATATAGATCTCCGGTGATACAATAAAAAATATTCAAACTATTCCCAATAACTCGCGTAGAGAGAGGTCTAGACAACTAAGTCCTTTCGACCCACCTTTCGACGAAGATACTTTTGGCACAACGTGTCAGGTGATGAGCATTTACGTCTACATCTTTATATCTAAGCCAACGGTAGAAAGCGTGCATACGTATTTACTCATTGGTACCGAAACCTGTCGAAATCGGGTCTCATGAAAGTAAAATAAAATACAGAAATTATTTCTCTACTACAGAATATAAGTTTGGAAAAGCGACAAGAAATCCATCATCTTAAAATAACATGTTCAATATTATGACAAAAGTCTACAAAACCCTATTCACGCGACCTAAACTCGTAACTGTCCCGTTTTTTCAGTATTGGGAAAAATGTGTGAAAACATAGAACAAACACATTAAATTGTAGCGTTACTATTAAATAAATTGATCGTAGAGTTAAAATAAACACAGCCTAAAGGTCCAAACCTGACCCCGCGTATGGTATCCGGGGTCCATTTTGCATAATGACCGTCCCCGAAGGATTTATAACAATGAGGCGCCCGTAAATCTCCTGAAACGCAACAAGGCCCCTATGTCATCAGTCGGAACGGACGTGACTCGAGGGGTAATGCTCAAAGTTTTAATTTATCAATTAAGAAGAAATAGGTCACGATAGCCGAGTGGGATCGGAATTCGATTCAAGAGAGTAATTACTACTTTCAAGTGCGTGGATGAAGAAAATGAACTTTAACAAAAAGCAAAAATATTTGACACTTGACAATCTGTTTTCTCTAAAAACCCCGTTGGGGATGATGCGTAAAGATTTTATAATTAAATGAGTCGGTTGTTTGGGTTTTTTTGAATTAAGTTACAGTTATAAAAACAACTCATTTAATACGGCTATTGAAGCTGAACAAAAAGCGTAACAAAAAAATTTACGATGAATGCATTCGTTAGTAGTCACGGTAACATGAATGGAAACAATTTGAGTAGTTTATTTTTGGCTCCTTCCGTAGGTTCGAAATACATTTGTCGTCGATGTTTTTAATTTTCCTCTAAAATAATTAGAACATTTTTCTAAATTATGTTACGATAGTCGAATACGATCTTTGAGTGGTCAGAGTTTCGAGTCAGGGGACCCGAGAACCATCCCCAGGTGTCAGGCTCGTACCAATGGGTTTTTCAAAACCAATGTACGATTCATATCGTTGGCTTGGACATGAAGACGGCGACAAGTCAATTTATATCGTTGGCATAAAGACCGCGACAGGCTTAGTAGATAAAACGTGGCTAGTAAGGAATAAACTGTTACACCGCTGGCTACCCTTTTTTTGGAAAATGTATTGGAAAATGCGTGAAGATATTAAGAATCACTTACGTTATTTATTCATTTTATAGAATCTTCTAAAGAATAAATATGTTACTAAACAATTCATTTAAAACTTTAAAGCTCGCTGGATTTCTTGCGGAAAGTTTCCTTATGATAAAGCTCTCTGATATCATTTCAAGCTCGCTGCCTCCGAGCGGGACATCAACTTGGTGTCACGCCGAAGTGCTATTATTCAGAGTATCTGCTTATTTGCTTGAATAGACAAACAAGACTACGGAAACAAATAGGTTGAACGTACTAAATCTAACTCTATATCTATACTTTACCCACTTTGTATATTTTTGACTTTTCGTTAATTCATAATTTTTTACATAAACATTAAAGGAATTTGAGAAATTTATAAATTTGTTATTTAAAAAGTTTGAGTGTAGTGGTGGTGGTGCATACAGTGGAGTTGGTGCACACGTCTGTGGAATTGGTGCACGCATCTGTGGGAGGGAGGGTGGTGCTCTTCTTCTTCTTCTTCTCTTCGGACCAGGTAGCATATACCTTTTTTTTTATATTTTCATGCGGAGGGTTGCGAAGTAATTTTTTAAATAACAACTTTACAATGAATTTCCGCAAAGTAACGCCTGAGTCAATTAACTAAATTTATAAATGCTTAAGGGATAGAAATCGATTTAAAGCCATTTAAATACTAGGGAATGCTTGTCTGTTGGTTTTTCATTCTTTACATAAAAAGGTAAATTTGGGTATATTTTTTAGAGATACAATTTATATTCGATGTAATTTTTAGTCACGACGACGTTTTCATGGTGTCGCCAACTCTGAGGTCCCGGGTTTGATTCCTGGTCGGGTCAATCAACAGTTTTTTAAATTTTACTCGAGTCTAGGTGTTTGTTATCAAATCATTAATTTATCGAAATAATAAAGTACATTCGTTTACCTAAAATAATTTTTTAATCTACCGCTGTTTCGTAATGAGGTTCCTCTAACGGAGAAGAGGATACCTACGGAGAAGAAACTCCGTAGGTATCCTCTTTTTTGGAATATTATACTTTAAAAGAGCTTTCAACGACTTTAAAAAATAAAATATAAAAGAGCTTTCAACAAATGTTCCAGACACACATGTAAGTAAAAAAAAATGTGTATGTAATGCACATGTATGTAATGCATGTTATTATATCACTAGGGTAACTTGACACCTGATTAATTACCTGGGTGTCAATACCCTGATGATGCCGTAAGGCGAAACCTAGTTAGTTAGGTTAATTACTCATTAATTATATAGTAGGCTAGTTAATTAATGAGTAATTAAATATGTGAATTGTGTACAAGTGTTTCAACAATGCAATTTCACCAAGCTAAAACAATAGCAAGTATAAATCAGACATTATCAGACACTATCTATGTACATGTGTATCTATGTACCTGTGTATAGGGAACATAGAACGGCCCTGTGCTATCTGTAGCCATCGACAACAACGCAACACTCCCGGGTTGTCTCCCTCGACTGCGTTGGTCTGTACGAGGTCGCCAATTGAGAACTTTGACAACGTGACAGACAAAGGGACAACGTGACAGTAGGTGAGCCTGTCGCCATCTTTATGTCCACGCCAACGATATAAATCCGATCACCCAACCACTCGGCTATCGGGACTTTTTTAACCTAAATATCGAAATGAAAATAAACAAAACTATTATAATTAAAGTTCAGCATAACTTATATGCGTTAAAAATCAATAAAATATTGCGTATAATAATAAAAAAATAGTTAGCGTTATTTTATAGATAATTCTGAAAAGTCAGGAATATCAAACTGTCACTTGCAAAAGAAGTAAACGGCGCCGATGCCAAAAACAGACATAAATAAAGAAAGAGAATAAACATTTCAAATTTCAACTTTTGCGTGTAAGACACGGTGCCTCGGAGGTAAGAGCGTTGCCACGGTTCGGCAGAGGTCGCGGGTTCGAATCCCGCCCCTGACAGTTGGAACTTTTAAAACATTGTATATATACTGTTTTCTCTTTAATTTAATATAGCAAAACTATTATTTGAAAAAGTTTAATTCCATTTCCGCTTCTAAACTATATCAATTCCGAATAATATCCAAAACATCGTAGCTGGGAAACCTAAATCGTTATCGAATAGCTACACTCTGTAGAACACAATGCTACACAGTACTATGTAACGTAGAGCTTGTGCTACGGTTTACAGTTAAGCTCATCCATCGTGCACTCGACCGTTAGCTTAAAGCTCCAGTTAAGATTAATCGTTGTGCTCGGCTATAAATTTCCTCCGCCTCTAGTCTCCTTGGACATACGTCATTAGTAAATCACACTAACATTATAAATGCGAGAGTTAGTGAGTGCGGATGTGTACTTTCGTCATTTTCTCACATGTTAAAGTTTAGAAGAATTTTCTTCAGAATAAGGAACCTTATATCCTGTTACCAAAGCTATGTCTTAAAGGAAAAACTTAACCTAGTTCTAGAATTATCAAGTTCGACGACCTCGGTGGCCGAGTGGCGTAAAGACCATTTTTCAAGGTGTCGCCATCTCGAGGTTCCGGGTTCGATTCCAGGTCGGGTCAATATAGAGAAAAAAATACTTTTTCTACATTTTCTCGGTTTTGGGTGTTTGTAGTGCCTTCGTTGTTTCCGATTCCCATACCTCAAGTGCTTTAGCATCTTACATTTGGATCGCAGCAATGTATGTGATGTTTTCCCTATCTATTATTATTATTTATTAATTATCCGGTTTTTTGTATGAGTAAAAACTTTACGGTTGCGTCACCGAAAAGCTTAAGTGAATAATATATTTGAAGCTGTTAGTTGGACATGTTCCGCGTACGACATGCGCGTTAGATGCTTTTTAGTTAGATGTTGTTGCTCGGATTGCCTATAAAAGCATAAACTAAACTGTTGAATGTTAATGGTATTTATTTATAAACTAGTTGCCCGGAACCCTTACAATGTCAGCTGCCGGTGAAAGTCGCGTTAAAATCGGTCCAACCGTATCAGAGATTAAGCGGAACAAACAGACAGACCGAGAAAATTAAAAAATCGTTCATACTTCCACATGAATTTAGTGAAAAGCTATTAATTTGGCATAACAAACGGTTGCTTCAATTTTATTTAATTATGTATAGATGTATCGAAAATTAAACTTTTCATAGAGACACAAGCCTGTTAAATTGCACTGTAGGACATAGCCTCTACAAATATTTTACATAATCGCCTGGAAAACGGATTGACGGTCGCAGTACTATACACCTCGCACCTGCTGCCCAGCAATCTGTTTAATTTTGGTCTGGTGTTTTTCGAAATGTTTATTCCGCCATCCGTCAGTAGCCTTTGTCAATTCTCTTAGTCGCCTCTTCGTTAACACCAAAGGGAAGAGTGTAGCACATTCTAAAGCCGATACCACCACGGCTATGTTTTTCATATTGAAAAAATATAAAGATAAATAAGTAGCTATAGTCCTATAGAATTTAAGTCTTTTCTTTGGTTTTTTGCCGATTGCCTGCCACTTTTTTTATCACAATAGACATGAACTGCTGAATACTAACCTTAATACTGTATTAGAATCCACGTGTTTACTTACTTTGTAATACCTTCCTCTATCCTACGTTAAGTTTCATTGGGAAACCTATAAAACTTTGAATACATAAAAACACGAGCTATTACAACTACGTGCCAATTTAGAGAACGTGTAAAAATCTAAAACAGATAAAAATTAACTCGACCGTTTGTTAAACAATGATAACGGAATGAGTTGTTTGTGTCTTCACGCAATTCCCAATACAGGGGTAGACAGAGGTCAAGTCTAGACAATAAGGTCCCTTTGACCCACCTTCCACCGAAGATATTTTCGGGACAACGTGACAGGTGGTGAGCCTGTCGCCGCCTTTATGTCCAAGCCAACGATGAAATTCGTACATAAATTTTTGAAAAACTCATTGGTACTGCCACCTGGGGATCGAACTCGGGTCTCTCGACTCGAAATTCCGACCACCCAACAACTCGGCTATCGTGAGTTGTTTGTGTAGTATTAAAAAAGCCATACGCAGATGATTTTCTATTTTTTGCATCAGAAAATATAGCCACGACAGCCGATTGGTTGGGTGATCGGTGATTCCAGTCATGAGACCCCAGTTTCATCCTCAGATGGAAGGCTCGTACCAATGAATTTATAAAAATGTAATGTAAATAATGACAGGAATTGTAGACTACAGGTCTGCTGACCTGGGGAGGACGTCTCCTCCACTAGTGTGCTATCGATACTCGTGTATAACATCGATAGCGCGATGTAGAATTTCGATGTGTTTCCCTAATTGTCCCCCACTAACGAGTTCCTTATGTGGATTTATATAGAGGCATAGATATCGCCACAGAATGATCCTTTAATCCCGAATGAGAATAATTTGTTTTGTTAACCTCAATTACACAGGGTTAAACAAACTGAAAGGAGAAACTGTGAAACGTAGACGCATAAACAAAACGACTCGATTAGTCATTTGAACATTGGATCGCCGAGGAAACTCTAGATTTTGATGAAATTATTTGTAAAACAGTCACGTACATAATAGTTTTGAGTCAGATCTGTCATTATACACTTCGGTACTGGGTATTTAATTTAACAGGATTTATCAATAAATCAAATCAAATTATTGGACAAACAAGTTAACAAGGTCACAACTAGTTTTATCAATAAATAGGCTAGATGTTTATTTATTGTCACAACCTAAATTAATTTATAACATCAAATAAATACAAAAATAAATATCTTCATGCCATTCCCAATACAGGGGTAGACAGAGGTCTAGTTTAGACAGTTGAGTCTCTTTGACCCATCTTCCACCGAAGATATTTTCGGGACATCGTGACAGGTGGTGAGCCCGTGGCCGTCTTTATATCTAAGCTAACGATATAATTCGTACATGAGTTTTTGAAAAAGCCATTGGTACGACCCTTGCGGATCGAAGTGGGGTCTCGTGACTCGTATTCCGATCATGATCTCTGCTACTGTGACTTTTTTTTATTTAACTACTAATACAGATTAACAAAGATTTATATCATCCATATGTATTACCAATTCATATGGATGATATAAATTGTTAATTAATTTATGGTTTGGGGTGTTAACTGCGAAAAATCCATTCCATTCGTCTTAGTTGTAGTGGTAAACAGGAATATCAGTCGTGATATTTGACACTGCATGTTTTTTAAAAAACGCCAAGCGTCGTGATTAGGACAAATCTTCTCACAATAAACTCTTTACGAGACAGTGGTAGTTCAAAAGAAAATCGATTTTTTATAGTGTGAAATTTATATTATATTTACATACTGTTACATTAAATAATTCTATACTCCATACATTTCATAATTTCCATTATGAAATGGAGTGTGGAATAATAAATACATAAATACTCATGTTAAGTCTAATCTAAGTTGTGCTGTTTGATTGTTACAGCTAAGAAAACTTCCCAAAAAAGGTGAAATTCCAAATTCAACCTCTATAAAAACATTGAAAATTATAATCTTGTTGACATGTACTTTTCCTTTTTGAAAAATTTTATGGCAAATTTTCTGATAATAAAAATAGTCGAAAAAGTATAAAAGGCGCATTGACACAGAATACACAATGTCTCATAAATAAAGGGGAATTCCACTATTTAGAGATCGCAATATATTAGCAACATAATATATAGAATTCGCAACGGAAGCTTAGTTCCTAAGTCAACACTGAATTTATTTGACAAACAAATTTAGCGCCTGATGGAATCCGCATTGCAAACAGATAATGTATTCTCCTCATGTATTTATATATATACATCTCTTGTACGTGTGTATGTCACTGATTTTATTTATTGGATATTGTCCCGAAAATATCCTCGGTAGAAAGTGGGTCGAAGGGACTTAATTGTTTAGACTAGACCTCTGTCTACCTAAGATATTTTTTTTACAACAGCCCAGTGGTTGGGTGGTCGGAATTTCGAGTCAAGAGACCCGAGTTCGATCCCCAGGTTGCAGGCTAGTACCAATGAGTTTTTCAAAACTTTATGTACGAATTATATCGTTGGCTTGGACATAGAGACGGCGATGGGCTCACAACCTATCACGTTGTCCCGAAAATATCTTCGGTGGAAGGTGGGTCAAAGGGACTTAATTGTCTAGACTGGATCTCTGTCTACCCCTGGGAATTGCGTGAAGATATTTATTTATTTTATTATATCTACCGAATTTCTACCGACTTTTTTTCTCTGTTAGAGGAACCTCTAAGGAGGTGGATTAAAAATTACAGTCTATGAATGTAAAGCCTGTTAATTATATCGATAAATAAATGATTTGATTAGACACATTATTAAAAACATCGTTTAGGTTGCTGACCTGCATTGAAAACCAGTGTCAAAGGCTAGAATAACTTTAAGAATAAATAAGTTTCTGTACTCGATTTTCATTGAGCTCTGTCCATTTCAGAACCATAAGGAGAAGAAACGGGCGGCAGATTATATTATTATACATGAAAACAGTGGATAGTAAAACACAGAGAAATACTCAATGAATTTCTGTTATTATTCGGGCAGAGTAACGTTCTTGACACACTTATAAATGGTGACAATGATCACATCACAAATTTTCAACTGAGTTTTATATAATTCTATGATACTACCAACTGACAAATTATAATACACACAAGACAAATTATAATAGTCATTAAAACAAATCTTAATCACATCTTGAAAGAATTTATGATTGTAGTTATTTATATATTGTAAATAAAACTGTTATAATTATTTATAGGATATTTAAACATTGTCTATTCAACAAAAATTTATTAAAGTAATTCAAATATAATACAGTAGGATGTTAAGGTTGTGTGGTGTTGCCCGTGGTATTTAGCACTTATTAATTTTATTTTTAAATAATATTTTAAATAATTTATAATTATCTCTTTTCAATGTTTTGCGGGGAAGATAAAGTATTACGTTTATTATAATGTCTACAATAGACCTGGCATTTGCTAAAAGGAAATCAAAATTTTCACGTATTTCGATGATGAAATTCCTATCACATTTTCCCAACAGCGATAACTATCGACATGTCAGAAGTGCGAACTCGTTATGAACTCTCCCCTTACGGCAACGAATTAACTTTTTAAACTGGAAAAGTTAGACGGCAAGTTTTAAATTTGCAACTGGCGTAGTTTCACTTCAAAATGTGACTATTCTCTCATGTAAGTGAGAAAGCAAGTAAAGTAAGTTGTAAGTAAGTTTGGACAAATCGAAACTGACTCTGATCATGATGGAATGAGGGATGAAGAGAATAATTAGAAAAATGTAAAAATGTAAAAAATTGAATGAAAATGTAAAAAATGTAAAAGTGGTAGCAGCGTAAGAATATTACCACTCTCTTCCTGTGGGTGTCGTAAGAGGCGACTTAGAGAAACAAAGCCTTGGGTATCGCTATGGCCACCGATAGATGGCGGAATAACTTCTCTTAAAACTATCAGATGGCAACAATCAGATTGAAGATGAACAGCAGCGTCCAAGGTGTGAATGGTCTGGTACTGCGATCGCCAATCCGCTTGCCAAGTGTGGCGATTATAGCAAATCATTCCTATGGGAGAGGTCAATATCCTGCTGTGGACTTTAATAGGCCGTTATGTATTACGTGTGATTTCAAATTTCCTCTGCCTACCCCTGTATTGGGAATTGCGTGAAGATATTTATTTATTTTATTTATAATCTCCAATCATATCGTCAATCTTCCTGAAGAGTATTTCGCCGAGACCTTCCTCCGATTAAAGCATAACATCAAAATTATTTAATTTTTTTAAGACAACCAGATATATTGCCATTATTGAATTTTAATTCTGCGTCTATATTAGAAAAATCATAGTACCTTACCCCGTAGTCTACCAGTAGCCATGGCGATTATTTATACTTTTTTTTATGAAAGACATTCGCGAAAAAATTATCGACTTCCATGCGACACGCAAATTAATATCTAAATAAATATCTTGACGTATATTATCAATAATTGGGCAGACAGAGGTCTAGACAATTATGTTTTTTCAACACACCTTTCATCAAAGCCTATTCCGGACAACGTGACAGACGGTGAGCCTACCACTATACAGCCTACCACTTTAGGTGCTTTTGTCCTTTTTGGATACGCTAGCCCCATTATGCCCTAGTACAAAATTTTAAAGCATAAATCTATTTAAAAAATGAAATGCCACAATTGATGCTGCATGACCATGGTAACCATGCTTTTCGTTCCATCAGTGCTTGGTTCAGATAATCTGAAATCCTCCAACGTCCAGTCTATTTTTTTATGTGTTTGCATCAATGATTCCGTCTCCCTCCCGTGTTTCACACATTCCACAAGTACGAGTATATGCTGTTCGTGTTCTACTAAAATCACTATTTTTGTGTCCAAAGCAACGGTACAATATTAAGTATACCTGTGAGTTCCATGGCCGTCTCAATGTTGAAGCGATCACTACAATAATACTTACATAGATACATGCTCATACATTCATAGTTAAATACATAACATTCATATATAACATTTAAGACCCCTGACTCGAGAACGAACATTCATATCCGTCCCGCAAAATATTTGTCCCTAGCGGGATTCGAATTCACAGCCCTAAGTTTCGAAGGATGACCAACTAGGTACGAGCCTATCCGATCTTGAGATCGAACTCGGATCTCTTGATTTGAATTCCGATCGCCTAACCACCAAGCTATCGTGACAACAACTACAGCAAACCCAGATAAATATTTAAAAGAAACAGTATAGTTCAAGAAACTACAAATTGAAATACATATAAATTACAGTTACAATTGCGTTATTTATATTTCTAAAAGATAATTACATTATGCAATCAACAACAGCACTCCATCTGCGCACCTAAGCAAGCGTTCCAAATGTCTTAATCGGTGACAATGTTATCGTTGACGTAACTAATTCCTAATTATTGCCTTGAACGGTTATAAAGTCTAGATTACTACGCAACAAAGGAACTGGCCTAAATTTCGAAGATTATTGTAGTTAGAGATATTTAGGCACGAGATTATCAGTGCTGTTTTCACATACAAAAACAATTTTCAATTACTAAATATTTCTAAAATGAAACGATTTACGGACTTTATCGCGTTACAAACTATTTTTATTCTATATTATATGATTAAAAATTGTTTGTAAAAACTAAATATTTTTATTTTAGATGTATAGTATTCGCGTAAATACAAGAAATTATTATACAAAATATTTATTATATTATATTAGGAAAACAAACAGCAATTATATAAAAATGCAAGTAAAATTATATCAATACATACATAGAACTATTTATATATTTTCACGTGCACCTCAAAAAGAGGTCTAATAAAAACGTTATTAATTATTATTTAATTTTATATATGTTATTAATGGCCGGTTAACTCCGAAACTTCTGAACCGATCTTGATAAAATTTAATTGAAACGATTTTGTAAATATGTTTAATTTGGACCAACTGAAAAGATTAGGTTTTATCATGTCTACTGACCCCAATATCTATTTCTATCATTATTGGTGAACAGATCAATATCGTAACGGACAATATCCTTTAACGAAGGTAAAATCAATAAATAAATATCTTCGTACGTAATTCGTACGTAATTCCCAACACAAGGGTAGACAGTGGTCTAGTCTAGGCATTTAAGTCCCTTCGACCCACCTACCACCGAAGATTAACGAAGGTCTTTACCGTAAGAAGTATAAGTTATAATCGCCACGCGTATTAATTATAAATTATTGCTTAAATTATTACAGCAATATATGTTAAAAATGTATGTTAAAATTATAAGTATTTGTAATCACTGTCTTTTCGAACCTTACACGCTGTTGCCCGTGATTGTTTTACTAAATTTTTTCACGATGAATATCTGGTCAGTATCCATTTGCAAAGGTTTCTAAAAGGTCCCTCAATCGCATCTTACAAACCCACGGGAAAATAAAATATATCTTCCCGCCATTACCAAATACTAAGGTTAACAGAGGTCTAGACAATTAAGTCTAGACCACCCATCTTCCATCGAAGAAATTATAGAAAATTGAACACAATAATTAGAATATTTCCCCTATATTGAATTATCTTCATAGACGAAGAACACAACGGAACTCACGGTCTTATCCAGCAGCCAGCTAGCGGGGAATATCAGCGGCACGTACGTGACCATGTACACCATGGACGTCCAGGACACCACCCTGCTCTGCACACCATAGTACCTCACCACTATATCCTGGATTATCGTGTACTGCGTCCACTGCATCGAATTGGAAGCCGAGTACATAACAAATAGGAGCAACACTATCCATCTAGATGTGTACACTTTATATTTACTGACACAGTTGTCCACTGCAAGATCGTTTGTTCCACTGTCGGCCAAATTAAATTTGTCTTCGGATCTACCGAAGGCACTAATCCATATAGAGTTCACCATTTTTCTAACACTGTTTTGCTTCCTTTCACGCAGTATCGTCATTGTGTTAACTTATATGAATATGCTTCAATATTAAACAATTCTTTTTTGTCTTTAAAACAGTTCTTGTTTAACGTTTAGCATTACAGTATTGTAACACTATACCAAGTCCGTTTGACAAGTCACACTAAACGCAGACTCGAGCCTTTCATTGATAATTAGATCGCTTTTATCAATCACCCGACTGAAACGAGGATCTTGATAATAATATCGTTACGGCTCTATGTCTCCGATGTCAGTATCTCTCCTATAATCTATTAAATCATCGAACACGCGTTTGGTTTCAAAGTGTTCTTGCGATATAATCTTGAGTTCAAGATCCGATTAAACTACACGAAGCTCTTCTGAAATTTCGGATAGAGGTACAACTTCTTTGTTAATGGAAGTGTTTAGGTGAAGTAGATTAGATGTATTCAATCTCAGACAACTTTATATTTATAACACTTGTATTCTCATTAAAAACATAACTACTAACTCCATCCAAACTAAAACGCAGCTACATAAAAAAACAATGACGCATAATTTAAGAAATAAAAATAAACTAGAATTGATAAACGTACGAACAAATTATGGTAAGAAAACGATATTGTTTGAAGGAGTACAGCTGTATAATACATTGCCAGATGATATAAAAGAATGCCAAAGCATGCCTAGCTACAAAAAGAAATTAAAAAGATATATATTATACTGTAATAATTAATAATATTTAGGATACCTTTCGTTAGTTGAATAAAGTGATGGTATAGGCTTGATAGATGTAAATAAACATATGTAGTATATAAGCTCAGTTATGTGAGGTTTGTCAAACTATGTATAAAATAAAATAATTATATAAACCAGTGTAAAAATACTAGTATATATATGGGTATGTATAAGTGTAATAATTAAGATAGCAAACCTATAACGCTCTAGAGATTTATATTTTGTTAAGATAAAATAATTGTATCTCAAGTAAAGTGTATCTTCTTATGAGAAAAATAAATTCTTTAAACCTATGTATTGCCCAACATCTATTTATTTATTTCTATTTAGCCAAAGAGAACAGATCGCCAAGTGTCCCGATCTTTACATACCTCTTACGCTTCTTTCCGATTCATTATTTTCTTCATACAAGCACGTCTAGGTATCCGAATACTCTTGACCCTCACCGCTTCGAGCAATTTGCTCAAATGATCTGCCAAAGTTAGTCTCGGCCTACCTCCAGGTAGGCCAACAACGACGGGCTCTCCACCTGTCACGTTGTCCCGAAAATATCTTCGGTGGAAGGTGGGTCGAAGGGACATAATTGTCTAGAATAGACCCCTCTATTGGGAATTGCGTGAAGATATTTATTTATTTATTATTTATTTATTTAATTAAAAAGTCACGATAGCCGAGTGATTGGATGGTCGGAATGTCGAGTGTTGTTCGATACCCAGGTGGCAGGCTCGTACCAATGGGTTTTTCAAAAACTTATTTACCAATTATATCGCTGGCTTGGTCATAAATACAGCGACGGGCTCACCACCTGTCACGTTGTCCCGTAAATATCTTCGGTCAAAGGGACTTAATTGTCTAGACTAGACATCTGTCTACCCCGGTATTGGAAATTTCGTGAAAATATTTATTTATTCAGATTAATTAAATAAGCGTATTTCTAAGACACATGGTTTAAGTTTTTTGTAACTTTCAAGAAATCTTTTCAAATCAGCATTGATTTAAAATACAAAAATATCTATACAATAAATATGGAAAATTTCCATAATATAATATTAGTATAACGGGTAGCCTTATCGCGTAAAGGGATTTTCATCTACCGGAGACAATGCAAGATAGGAGCTGATTAGAAATACTTTATGAGGAATATGTACGACTTTATTTATTCTAAATTAATGTTAAATAGAAACAAATAGGCGGCGGTGCTACATTAAATCGTGGTAAAAAGATTTTTCAATGTTCAAAGAATTATTTAATACATTTGTATTGAAGTGATTCGGCGATAGGCTCGCCACTTGTCACGTCGTTCCAAATATGCTTCGGTGAAAAGTGGATCGAAAGGTATCTAGGCTTTAGCCTACCCCAGTATTAGGAAATTAGGTGAAGATAATAGCCGAATAAAAAAAGTCACGATAGCCGAGTGGTTGGGCGGTCGGAATTTCGAGTCAAACGACCCGACGAGCAAATTTTTAGCTTTTCGATTATCTCTTTATATTTATTATTATTCCGATCACCCAATCATTCGGCAAGCGTGAAATGTTATATGGAGTAATTTTTAACATTAATTTTGAGATATATCGTCGGCTTGGACATAAAGACGACGACGGGCTCACCACCTGTCACATTGTCCCGAAAATATCTTCGGTGGAAGGTGGGTCAAATGGACTTAATTGTCTAGGACTAGACCTCTGTCTACCCCTGTATTGGGAATTGCTTGAAGATATTTATATTTTATTTAAAATTTTGAGATACTGAGCCGATACGAAGCCGGGAACGGAAACTAGTAACATATATAATATAATTCCAATTCGTTTGTATTATTCAACAAACCGCTCCCTTCAGGATCTTGTATTTACTTTGAGGTATTTAATACTGCTCAAGATAGCACATACATTGGAACCGCAGCCAAGTTTCGCAAACGAAAACAGAACAGAAACTTTGACAATGGATATCGATGGGAAGGAATATTGGAAATCCTACAACAACGTTGCTTTTTGTTCAGTTAGAAGTAATTTGCGGGATGCTTATTTGAGCGGACCATAATTCGCAAGGAGTTCTTTTGGACTGTTTCAATATTTTTTTACGTTCTGTTTGGATACTTGATAATCTCAGTAAGAAAATATGATTTAAATGAAAATCATTGCTGTCTTTTACATATCATATCAAAATTATTATATTCAGAACGCTTAGTGATTTTGAATGTTTAGATAAGTTGGTAGGGCTAGTGGGTAATATGTTAGGCTATTTGGTAGCGACCCCGCCTTCAAAATTAAGGGTTGCGGGTTCGAATCTCGCTTGGGGCGAACATTTGTGTAATGAATATGAATGTTTGTTGTCGAGAGTACAGAATATATCTATTTTTCTATTATTATTTATCAATCTTCACGCAATTCCCAATACAGGGGTAGCCAGATATTTTGTCGATTTGTCTTTCGATCCACCTTTTACCGGAGCTTATTTTGGGACAACATGACTGTCACCGTCTCTATCTTTAAGCCACGACACAAATTGTACATAAATTTAGAAAAAAAAACTCATTGGTACGTACGGGTTCGAACTCGGGACTCTTGAATCGCATTCCGATTATCCTGCCACAAGGCTATCGGGACCTTACTATATACATATTAAAGTATTTTACATTCATTGCTATACTATATCTATGTAAGCAATTTTATACAATTTTACGTTTATGTTATTTAATGTTTGCAGTCGGGTCATGGAAATTTACATGTAAAAAGAGAGTATATTATACAATATTTGTATACGAAAGAGTTAGCGTTTGACGACACTATTTTATAAATTTTTGTGAAACGTTACAAATTTGAATATTTTAATGACATTATATATTAGTATTATAATAATTTTGGCGACAACTGTTAATTATTTTTATAAAAATATAATTAAAAAAAAGAGAAAACGGGGGAACGATGCGGAAGAGTCACTAATGGCGGTCGGGGAAAAGGACAGTGCCATAGGGAAAAAATCAATTTGATATGATTTAAGATTAAATATATTTAGTTTCGCATACATTGTTATGCCTTAATTAAATTTGATATAACCCTGATAAATCAGTTTTTTAGTATCAAAAATCCTTTAATTTTAACCTAAGTATACATCGCAAATTGAAATATAAAACAGTACATCTAGATCAATTGAAAGAATTGAATGGAATTGCGTGCAGGTAATTATTTTTATTTATTTATCTAGATCAAAATGTTAACCGAATCGTTGATACTTTCCGATGTACAAATTCCTTTTTCTTCTTCAGTCTATTAACAGTCCACGGGTAAAAATAGACATTAGGCATCCCCGAAAGATCGCCAATAATACCAATAACAATAAAAGAAATCACAAAAACATTAATTAATAAAATAGATAAATATCTTCACGCAATTCCCAATACAGGGGTAGACAGAGGTCTAGTGTAGACAATTAAGTCCCTTCGACCCACCTTCCACCGAAGATAAATTCGGGATACCGTGACAGGTGGTGAACCCGTCGCCGTCTTTATGTCTAAGCCGACAATATAATTCGTATAAAAGTTTTTTGAAAAAACCCATAGGTAAGATCCTGCCACCTGGGAACCGAACTCTACTCGTAATTCCGACCATCCAACCACTCGGCTATCGTTACACAAAAAAAAATTAGACATAAATGAGAAATGAAGAAATCAACGGACACGAGTACGATGCGAAACCGCGACCTCTAATTTCAAGTGATGCGTATTTAATATGGTTCTGTCGTTCCGCATATTGAATTCCGGCTGTGTTAGTTGTTTTGTTTTCTTCATTTTCTCATTAATTTGTAAAAAATAGTCCTGCATGACCTAAATGCTTCAAAAATCAATAAAAATATATTAAATGTCAGCTCGTGTAAATTATTAAGACAATTAATGAATACAAGTGCCAAAAACGGAGGCCGTTCATAGGTAATATTTTAAAGTTAATTAGAAACGTAACTATAGTATCACAGTAACTATAGCCGAGTGGTTGGCTGATCGGGATTCGAGTCGAGAAACCCGAGTTTGATCCCCAGATGGTGGACTCGTGCTCAAGAGTTTTTCAAAACTTATGTTCGATTTACATCGTTGGCTTGGACATAAAGACGGCAACAGACTCACCACATAAACGTCTTAATTGTCTGGTCCTGAGATCCACCGGTATTGAGAATGGCGTGAAGATATTTTCTAAATTAAAACGTCAATTATTTATGATCATATCGTAAACAAAATAAATATAAATATCTTCACGCAATTCCCAATACAGGGGTAGACAGAGGTCTAGTCTAGACAATGAACTCCCGTCGACCCACCTTCCACCGAAGATATTTTCGGGACAACGTGACAGGTGGTGTGCCTGTCGCCGTCTTTATGTCTGTCTCTAGTTTTTGAAAAACCCATTGGTACGAGCCACCTGGGGATCGAACTCGGGTCTATTGACTCGAAATTCCGACCACCCAACCACTCGGCTATCGTGACTTTATGACATCATGATCACACATCGGGTATAATTAAAAAAAAAACTCACCGTTTTATCCAGCAGCCAGCTAGCGGGGAATATCAGCGGCACGTACGTGACCATGTACACCATGGACGTCCAGGACACGACCCTGCTCTGCACACCATAGTACCTCACCACTATGTCCTGGATTATCGTGTACTGCGTCCACTGCAATGAATTGGACGCGGAGTACATCACGAAGAGAGTCAGCATCACCCATCTCGATCTGTACACCGTGTATCTAACACCGTTCATTTCCTCGGTTAAGCCGTCCATCACACTACCGGCGACGTCCAGTTTCGTCGAGGAGTCTGTCTCACATAGCAGAGAAGTCGGCTCGGCCGGATTGTCCAGGCAGCTCTGCTTATCATCAATTAACACAGACATATTCTTATGGTACAGGAACAAGTATTTTCAGCCTTTCTATTTTTACACAATCACTTATTACTTTTGGTCCCGTTATAATTTAAGGTTATGTTAATTCACAATGACTCGATGTAAATTAATAAATTATATTTTTATAAAAAACATATATATTATTGTAGTTTTATTTGTTATAGTATTATTTATAAAATTCAAAATCACTTATACGACCGCATGTTCCACACTAACACACAAAGTTCACGGTCGATTCTGTACATATAAAAACGCACTTGTTCAATGAACTTACATCAAATCGTCTCTTTCAGTCTTTACTTTACAAATATATACCTGTCTCTTTCTCGTTACTGTTTTCTCAATTCAAATTTTATAGCAACAGATTCAAATGAAGTATTGGAAATTCACTAGTGTTCAAATTAGGAAGCCAAGTGGAAAACTCGGAGTCTTGATCAAACATTGGTTCGGATGAAGTGTCTTCAGAAATCTGTCGGATAGCAACGCAGCGGAGATAAGAAGCGATAACGGGGAAACGTAAATGAGTTTATTAATGAATAATTGCACTCGATGCAATCAAGACTGTTAGGTGAAGGTTAAATAACGATTGAACTGAAGCAATTATTTGGCGTGATGTATATCAATGTTTGTATTAGAATCATGGATATATGTGTATAACAATATATATGTGTTATGTATGTTAATATATAGTTATATAGTCACGACAGCCGAGTGGAAGGGTGGTCGGAATTTCGAGTCGAGAGAACCGAGTTCGATCCCCAGGTGGCAGGCTAGTACCTATGTGTTTTTTCAAAAACCTATGTACGATTCATATCGTTGGCTTGGACACAAAGACGGCGACGGGCTCACCACCTGTCACGTTGTCCCGAAATATCTTCGGTGAAAGGTGGGTCGAAGAGAAATAATTGTCTAGACTAGGCCTCTGTCTACCCCTGTATTGGAAATTGCGTGAAGACATTTACTTATTTAATATCCACCTTTGTCAGTATTGTTATACCGTTCGTAAGCGAACGGTATAACAAATGGACAATAATGAGCCCATTGCTGTCTTGATGACTAAGGTCATCAAGACAGCAAAGGGCTCACCATCCGTCACGTTGTCTCAAATAGGCTTCGGTGAAAGATGGGTAGAAAGGTCTAAATCGTCTAGACCTCTGTCCACTTCAGTTCTCGAAAGAAACGTCAAGATAAAAGCTTTTATACATATAATAGAGTTATAAATTACAATATGTAAATAAGTAATGCTGTTGTTGTACTGATGCTTCGTGACTCATCAATCGCCAAATCGGCAAATATTCATCAAATTAAATGATATTTTTATCAGTTATTCTTCGTAACGTTGGCGCTCACTAAGACCGGGCTTTACGAAAAATAAAAAAGAACTATTTAATAAATTTGGCACATACGAAGTAGCTTGCTAGTAGGGTCTACTAGCAAAGAAATAAATTTAATATCAGTTTAGCGATTGTGATTTAAAAATTGTTAAAAGCCGTTTCTTGTCTCCTCTTAATGGAAGAAGGAGAACAGTAGGAAGTCTTCTAAATAATAATAATAAATAAACAAATTCTTTTCATTCTTTTTATTTTTTACGCCACGATAGCCGAGTGGTTGGGTGGTTGGAAACTCGAGTCAAGAGACCCGAGTTCGATCAAGAGGTACCAATGGGTTTTTCAAAAAAAAAATTTATGTACGTATTATATCGTTGGCTTGGACATAAAGACAGCGACGGGCTCACCACCTGTCACGTTGTTCCGAAAATATCTTCGGTGGAAGATGGGTCGAAGGGACTTAATTGTCTAGACTAGACCTCTGTCTACCCCTGTGCTGGGAATTGCGTGAAGATATTTATTTATTTATTTTTCTTTTTGAAGAAAAATTGCCGTCGTAAGTCACGATAGCCGAGTGGTTTGGTGAACGGAATTCGAATCAAGAGATCCAAGTTGGTTCCCCGGTGGCAGGCTCGTACTCTTATCAATCGGTTATCACCTACCCCTGTATTGGGAATTGGGTGAAGATATTTTTTTTGCTTCGTAATCATAACAGTCAAAACATTCCTCTTGGAGAATAATTCGCACGTGACTGTAAAGTCACAGAAAAAGTATTCGGAGCGACAATAGATTAATTTCACCGGAGACACAATTGAGCAAAAGTATCTTAGACGAGAGTAACGTCAGCAAAATAAAATGGATTGAATACTGTCATCACTAAATATAATTAACAGAATTATATAATGGTAAATTAAGTACACGTAAGTAGATTAAGCGCCAGGTTTCAATTCATAATTAAACCGAAAGGTGTCATCTAAATAGCAATAAAAATTAAGCGCTGTAGTTAATCAGCGATGAAAACCACACTAAATAAAAGAGACAAATCCATATAAAGTACGTTAACTTACAGTAAAACGTAACTTGCACTTTCAACAAATTATCGAAAATTCGCAGGATGTTTAATGTAAGTGAAATTAAAAATTTTTATTTTTTTATTTTTTTTTATTTATCTTCACGCACAATCCCTGACGGGGTAGCCAGAGAGAACAGATCGCCAAGTGTCACGATCCCTACATACTTCTTTCGCTTCTTTCAGATTCATCATCTTCTTCATACATGCACGTCTAGGTATCCGAGTACTCTTGACCCTCCTCTCTTCGAGCAATTTGCTCACATGGTCTTCGAAAGTTAATCTCGGTCTACCTCGACACCTTTTAATATTAACTTTCGCGCTATATATTTTCTTCACCATTCGGTCTTCACTCATTCGCTCAACGTGCCCAAACCATCGAAGCACGCCCTTATCCATTTTGAGACAAGGTCATCTTTCAAATCTGCCATATTGCGAATCTCTTCGTTTCGCTTTCGGTCGGCCATGGTAAGGCCGCACATTTTACGAAGAGATCGCATCTCCACTGCATTCAACCTGCTTTTATGCTTCTTCTGGCATACCCAGGTTTCGCTGCCATATAACAAAGTCGGTACCAACACTGCGTTATGTATTGCAAGGCGTGCACTTTTCACAACGCCTTGCCTTTTGATTAACGCAGTCAGGGCACCATTGACTTCGTTCCCGGCAGCGACACGCCTGTCCACATCTAAATCACATCTTCCATCCCGGCTAAACGCACTCCCCAAGTATACAATTTCATTCACCTGTTCTAGACATTCCTGATTTACCCTGAAATTAAAAATAAAGTATTAAAAATAAAGTTTTATAAAAATCGGTTCAATAGCTTTGAAACCCACTAAAATATATTAGTTTGACGGCCGAGCTTATTTTGATACGAGCTACGTGTGGCGTCTAACGAATATATAATATAGGTGTATGTATCATTCGACTTAAATATTAGTGGAGATTATATCATAATAGGTCAAGAAGCTTAAAAGATATAGGCCCAAATGTTTTAATTTTAAGCTAATTGATCTGTCATCTTCTTGTTCTAGAAGCATTATCATTTACATTCCTGGTAGTGAAGAGGGGAATAAGTATGTGACTTATTCGCCTTCTTCACCACCAGGAAGAACGGAAATAGCAATCTTGTCTCGTCATACTGGTTTTTTCTTCAAGCATTTTACAATACAGCGCCATGCAAATGCATGGCTATTGATTACTGATACTGTGTTTAAGTTGAAATTATAACAAGCATATTAAGATATATTTCTGATATATATGGTAAAAGTAAATCTAAGTATTAATATATGTTAAATAATAATAATAAATGCATATAATTACAAGTGCAATAATATATGTTAAAAGTAAATTTAAATATCGGTTTTGCAATTGGTACAAGCGCTTTTGACAAAATTTTTCAAGCGTTTTTTATTCTCTGGCCGTACCCACAGTGAATTGCGCTTCAATGAGATATTAGCAGAGTTCGTAAAACGAAATGGCTTGATACTAACGGTCTAATCTTTCCACTCTATTTACCGAAGCGGGGCTCGTTCCGCGAACTCAATTTTAGCTGTACAAAATCAAATTGTTCGTTTGGAATCTGTAAAATGTAATTTATTATGTTTAAAATCTTTATCTTATGGGTGCTATCGAAGAAAGGATATGCCTTCCCTTTTCTTCTTGTGAGTGGCTAGCCAGATGGATAGTCTTATGCAAAAATACTAAGTTGTTTGGTTCTGTAATCGCCAACTCGTTTGCAAAGCGTGAAGATTATGGAAAATCCTCTTTTGGCAGAGACTTTACTGCAGTGGACTTTTACAGGCCGTTATGTATGAATATACTGGTATATGTGAATTGAGGCAAAGAATATTTTCGTCCCCAATTTATTACGGTTTTCGCAGTGGTGTTAATCAGGTACAAAGCTGTATGGCTTGCTTCAACATCTAGATCTGTAGTCTGCGTCCCATGATAGAGGAAGATAAGAGAGTGAACTATCAGCAGATCCTGACAAGCTTAGTAATTGCTATGACTCAAATACGAATTGACAATTGTCTCGTTCTTAGGTCGGAAGGTAAATGACCCCGAGACAGCTGTGCTGGAAGATGGAAGGATAGTTACTGTAGACTAGTATGTTAATTATTGTTCGCCTTTAACTATGGCAGGTGTCGAAAGTGCCCCGACCTTTCGCTCTGCGTCTATCATTTATTCTTAAGATCCAAAGATAAATTTCGAGCTTTTCGCTTTACGTCTAAAGATATAAATTTGAATAATTTGATATTACAAATATTTTGTACAATTTGATATTATATATTCATTTAAGATGTTACATCGGCACCGCCTTCAAGCTCATCAGTAAGAAGTGCTTATTAGAATATTTCATTAAATTTAATAAGCATCAAGTTAGCTAAGATAGTTATATTGTGTTCTTTTTGAAAGCCTTTAAATTTTTTTACCATTTTTATGTCGACAAATAAAAGTCACGATGGTCATGATGGATCACGTGGTTGGGTGGTCGGAATTTCGAGTCATGAGACCCAAGTTCGAAAACTTCAAAAACTTATGTACGAATTTTATCGTTGAATTGGACATAAAGACGGCGACGGGCTCACCACCTGTCTCGATGTCCCGAAAAAATCTTCGATGGAAGGTGGGTCGAAGAGACTTAATTGTCTAGCCTAGACCTCTGTCTTCCTCTGTACTGGGAATTGCGTGAAGATATTTATATTTATATATTTATTTCTAATCAGTCGGTAGAAACTATGAACGCCCAACTCGTCTCTTATCATCCTATATTCTTGCTTCGAGCAGTGTATTTCAACAAATCGTATATTACTAAATAACTCCTAAACAGTAAAGAGTGCAGTCGCTTATATCATCAGCCCAATATCTAGATAGGATGACTCAAAGACACAAACAACTGAATTCCATCACAACAAAGGTGAAATGCTCAGAATGTTTGAAAATTTAAGAATGTCTCATGATGATCTTGGGATTTCATCTCATATGACGTAGACGAAGAGTAGTGAAGGTAGGATCCTCCTTATTTTGGAAGTCGGCTAAAACAATAAAAGGATTGGTAGCTTTTTATCAGTATGTAATTTTACGGAATGGCATATAAATCACAGATCATAAGTGTTGGAAATTAAATTTTAAAACAAAACAAGCTCAGAACAGAATTCCCAATACTGATAAATTTTGAAAAAAAAAAAACCCATTGGTGTTAGAACTCTGGTCTCGCGACTCGAATTCCGATCCAAAAACTCGTAAGTATTTTCGATCTATGTATTTTATAAACAATTTATGTATTTTATTATGACAGATGATAAGCCTGTTGCCATCTTAGTGTGCAAGTTAAGTATACATGTCACACAAAAGTTTCAAAAAACTTACTGGTACGAACCTTATTCTTGAAGATAGAATACTGAGTGTTACCGATTCAAATACCGGACACGGATTTTGATCAAACTTTAAAGTAATATAGCTTATACATCTGAACACATAGGCTATAATTTATAAAGATTTTGTGTAATACGATAAGAATCAAGAGAGTCGGAAAATGAAAAGTGGCGCACGCGAAGACGCGTGGATTAGCTGGCCGGCCACAAGGTTCTCAAACACACTTACAAATTTAGCCTACAACATAACTATTTACAAGAGTAACATTGTATCAACGTCATATTAGTGTATATACGATAGTCAGCAATTTTATTTTTAGCAACATTAGATTCAGTCGAAACTGGCTGAGTAATCAAATTTAGAAGTAAATTTTTATACACAACTATTGCCTTCATTTGAAACGTTGAGAGTTATGAGTTGAGGAATCCCACGTCATCCACTCACAAACGAGTGTCAACCGTTTTGGTAACAAATCCAATCATACATCATTCATCGATATACGTATACTCGATAGCGGAGTTATGTACGAATTACATCGTTGGCTTGCCAAGCCAAACACTTGTCAAGTTGTCCTAAAAAATATCTTAACTGCCTAGGCCTCTGTTTACCCCTGTATTGGGAATGGCGTGAGATATATGTAACATACGATACATTCATCGATTGCAATTTTTCGGTTTACCGCCGTTTCGTAATGAGGCTCCTCTAACGAAGAAACAGGCGAAAAAAAGCCGTAGGTATGCGCTTTTTTGTGTTTATTTTTTAAACTAAGGAAATGCAAAAATTACTGGACAGTGATAATACAATATACATTCATACATGAATAAATAAAATGAATATCTTCACGCCATTCCCAATACAGGGATAGACAATTAAGTACTTTGTTCCACCTTCTATCGAGGAGATTTTATTCGACAACGGGGCTTGGCCAAGCCCATCGCCGTCTTGGCCAAGCCAACGAATAAATAGTACATTTGGAAAAACCCTAGGGTACGATTCTGCCACCTGGGGATCGAACTCGAGCCTCTCGAATTCCGATCACCCAAACACTCGAACTAGCTAGAAGCGACGAACGAAGCTAGAACGAATGAATTGAGACAGAATGGTGAAGAACATATTAGCGATTAATTAAGATAAAATAATAACAGAAGTAATGAAGATAAATATGCTAATTTTAATATGGGACTGTGCTAGAAGATATATAACAATAATAAATAATGAAATATATTCTCCACTAAAATTATTGCCCTTGCGTCTTTTAAAGTTGCAACCCCAAATCTTAGAGGCAAGGCCAACTACTAACCCGTAATATGGCTTATTTATGCTAATAGCGCCGGTTATGGAACAATATGGCCGAAAAAGAGCCAGTGTGGTTGCCATCTCTAAAAACTTCACAAAGGTCAGTTTGGCGAAGAGTCTGCAAAAATTATGGTATCTTAATGTATATAAATACAGATATATAATTTAAAGAGTCACGATAGTCGAGTGGTTGGAGAGTCAAGAGATCCGAGTTCCAGGTGGCAGGCTCGTACCAATCGGTTATTCAAAACTTATATGCGAATTGTATCGTTGGCTTAAACATAAAGATGGCGACGGGCTCACCACCAGTCACGTTGTCCCGTAAATATCTTCGGTGGAAGGTGGGTCGAAGGTAGTTAATTGTCTTGACTAGACCACTGTCTACCCCTTGTATTGGGAACTCCGTGCAAAAGTAGTCTACACACCGATTTTCAAGGTGCCGCCAGCTCGACGGACCCGGGTTCGATTACCAGGCGGGTCAAGTTAGGAGAACTCTTTTTCTGCATCTGGGTCTGGTGGTTTGTGTTACCATTGTGGTTTCCGTTGTACAAATGCAGTATGTGATATTTTCTTTATGTGTGTATTTATATGAACAATTGAAGCACATAATAAACATATCTATTTATAATACAAATAACCCCATCAAGAATTTCTCCAGCATTTCAATTACGTACTTTTTTCGAGAACAATAGTAAGGAGAAAGAGACAGGAATATTAAACTATCTTTGTTGCAAGAAATATGTAAAACAAACAGCTGTTGAGGTTTACTTGTTACGTATAAAATTTAAATAGTTCACCTACTGCTAGAAACTGCTACGTTGGTTAAAAATTTCGCACACTATACTTGAAAACGTTGACAAAATTCTATAGAAAACACTCACTACGCGACAATCGCATAAATCGGCAATAACATTTTTTTTCTAATACACACGCGCGGAAACGTATGGCGAAATAACAAAACTGATCACAGTATGTAGTCTTGAAATTAATTCCAATATAATGGTCCGATCTTTCAAACCAATAAACGAGAAGGCACACACTCAATATACTTCGATGTATTTATTGTTTTGTATTGGTTCTTGTAGGTTAGGAAGATGCCCGGCGGCCTGACAGTTTCGCGTCGTTTGAGCGCATGCGTAGTGTTGATTTGTATAGACCACGAATGGAACAGACAGGGACTTTCAATTAAAGACTTAGAAAAGAAGATCTGAAAACTTTTCAGTCAACAGAAAGTCCAGAGATTTTTTTATATTATTAAGTAGTGCATTGTCTATTTTACTTTTCTAAATCTGAAATTTATATACTTTTCCATAAGCGAATATATATAGTATACAGTAGTATAATAATAAGAGCTATAAGTTTCCAAATATTGTAAAATTAAATAAAAATATTTAAATTTTATTTTACGTAAAAAGAATTCTAAGTAGTGAAATTTTACTAGGGATATTGACGTATATCAGGTAAATGTATCCTGACTGTATTTTTACTATTGAAACAAACATATGTAGGGACAACATCACATAAATTGCTCTGATCCAAACGTAAATAGCTAAAGCACTAGTATTATGGAATCATAAACCACGAATGTATCACAAACACCCAGACTCGTGGAAATATACAAAAATTAGTTTTCTACCATAACGCGTTTGGGAATCGAACTCGAGACCACAGCAAAACCAGCGAGTATGCGACTTATCAATGGAGGTCGATGTTATTATCATTTTCATATCACAAATGGCAGCCCTGAATGCTAAAAGCATTCGGGACTGCAGTTTTAACATTAGAAATAACAAACGCGATAAGTCTGTCGACGCTTTGCAATAACTGAATGAGCAATAACAAGCAAATTATGGAAGGGTTTCGCGATACATTCTCATTTAACGCAAGAACCTTCTCAAGGACGCCATCTTTTATATTACAATGCCACCTGGTCTCTGTCGCGACTAGCCTTTATGATGAATAATAAGTTACGCTAATAGAATTTGCGGACAGCATTTTAGGCAAAGAAAATAAAAGAAAAAATTATTATATACAATATAAGTAATTCGACGACGCGATAGCTTTACGTAATCTACGTAACGAGTTGTATTGAACCGATAGCGTGGACACTAAGATGGTGATAGACCACCACCACCACCACCACCAGTAACGTTGTCCCAAATATGCTTCGGTGAAAGATAAATCAGAAGGACTTAACTGTCTAGACCTCTGTCTACCCCAGATTAGGGAAAAATGAGTGAAGGTATAAAAGAAGATAAGTAATTCGTTTCTTAATTATCATGATAACAGTGGACATCGGAGTTCGGGGAGAGATCTCCAAAAATGCTCGTACCAATGAATTTTTTCGAAACTTATGAACGATATGTATCATTGGCTCGGGAACTTAGACGGCCACTGACTACAGTTTTAACATTAGAAATATTAAAAAAACATAAGAAATGTTTAAATAATAATATTTAAAAAAAGAGAATGGCACTAACCCAGACATGTCGACTAGGTAGAAAGGAAATGTACCAATTACGCAATTTTATTTGATTTTTAATGCATTTTTGTTATGCTGAACTTTTATGTGATTAAATTAAAGAGAAAAATGTTTTTAAAATTCAAATGACACGGGCGGGATTGCTCGGAGGTAAGGTTGCACGTTGCCACGGTTAATACGAATCAAAATATTCATATACTAGTATGCATATAAACATTAATGAAAGAGTACAAACTTTCATATACATAACACAAATATTATTAGCCCTTATCGGGATTTGAACCCTCAACCTTTATCTTCTACGGCAGGGTCAGTACCAACTGGGCTATCGGGTCGTATTCATAACGAATAAATTAATTTAAAATAATGACAGGTGGTGAGCTTGTCGCCGTCTTCATTTCAAATCCAAAGTTATAAATCATACATAAGTTTTGATAAACGATTTCTACGAAGACGATTCTACCGTACTATTTTTATTTTACACCCATTGGTGTATACCATATGGAGATCGAAGTCGGGTCTTTTGACTCGACTTCCGATCGCTCAACCACTTGGCTATCGCGAATATAAATATTTAATATTGAATATAGTGCCTCGTCGTCCTTTACTTGTGCTTTAGCCTCGATCTGTTAAAATGCATGTTTTTTATTACGTACACCTCATCCTCTATACATAACTCGCGTTAACATGAAAAGCAAAGGAATTCCAAAGTAAACAGTCAGACTCGAGAAAACGCGAAAAAAGTGTTTTAAATTGACCCAATTGGGAATCGAACCCGGGACCTCAGAGTTGGCGACACCATGAAACTCGGTGTGTACGCCACTTGTACACAGAGGTCGTCAATTAAGTAATTTGATATACGAGATAACATTTTATACACGCAACGCCTCCTGAAACTATTAGAGCAATTATTTGACATAGAAGATTACTATCAATAAAACATGAAGGCGCCGTATTTTCAAACAGAATTTATTCATGTATTCAAACTTGAAGAAATAAAATCAATTTAAATGGGTTAGATCCAATTTTAGCAGAGTGCACTAGGCAGGGTATCCGAGTATGAGGGTAATCGAAAATGGGGTCAGGTGGATTAAAACGAGTTTTTACACTTAGATCTGACCCTTTCCATGCATATATTGGAAGGACAATGAGATCGATAAGTGCGTTTAATACATAGAATTGAAAATATCTTCACGCCATCCCAAAACAGGTGTATATAAAGGTCTAGACAAATAAATTCCTTTGACCCACCTTCCAATGAAGATATTTTTTGGGACAAAGTGACAGGTGGTGAGCCTTTCACCTTTTTTATGGATACAAGCCAAAGATGTAAATCGTATATAAGTTTTAAAAAAAAAGCCAAGTACGAGTATTGGGGATCAAACTCGGGTCTCGTGATTCAAATTACGAACACCCAACCAGTCGGCTATCGTGGCATTCAAGTATAGAATAGAATTGAAAATTATATAAACCGATACCGTATTGGCCGATACCGTAAGAGAGGGTTCGCCATAATCCTCAGATACTTCGCATCTAGACGCTGCTGTATCTAGACGCCCGTCACCGGTACGGTAGCCAATGATATTTCCGACGCTTTCCCCTTAGTTGCCTCTAAAGACAACATCCATAGGAAGAGAGTGGTTGGTACATTTTTTTTATTATTTTATTTGGGTTAAAGTTACAATAGCCGAGTGGTTGGGTGGTCGGAATTTTGAGTCAAGAGACCCGAGTTCGATCCCCAGGTGGCAGGCTCGTACCAATGGTTTTTTTTTTTATAAATTTATGTTCGAATTATATTGTTGGATCCGGCATAAAGACGGCGACGGGCTCACCACCTGTTACGTTGTCCCGAAAATATCTTGGGTGGAAGGTCGTTCGAAGGGACTAAACTTTCCATACCTCTGTCTATCACTGTATGGGAATTGCGTGAAGATATTTTATAATTGTTTTTTAGAAGAAGAACAAAACTAAATTAAAGTATTCTACTGAACATTTATTTACAGCAAAAACTCTTCGTCCGATTTAATACTTTACTTTGTCTCTACTTACGCTGCTTAGAATAATTAAAAACACTTCTATATAATTATAAACACAAGGTAGTAAACATATCGTCAAGTGTCAGGATCCTTACATCCCTCTTTTGCTTCTTTCACATCTATCAATGCCTTCATACACATGAACGACTAGTTATCCACGTACTCCTAACCTCTCTCTCTTCGAGCGATTTTTACACTATACGTCATTCCTATAATAAATAATTATAGGAATAAAGTATTGTGTAAAAATCCCAAAATACTTTGCGGTTTTACGATGCATATAGAGGTTTTTTTTGGGCAAAGGTAAACTATTCATAAATTTCTTTTATCGGTATTTTTCAACGTTTAATAAATTTGTTTCCTGGAACACTAAATTCCCGACACCGACCCCGCTCGATAGCAGCCCGTGACAGACCGTTGAAATAAAAGAAATACGTTTAATATGTAGTACAATGACGTTCAAAAGAAAGTACATACGTTATATTTATAAAATAACAAGTAAAAAAATGAATACATATATAGATGGGGACAACATCACATACATTGCTCCGATCCCAATGTAAGATGCTAAAACACTTGAGGTATGGGAGTCGGAAACATCGACAGTACCATAAACATCCAGACCCGAGAAAATGTAGAAAAAGTGGTTTTTCTACATTGACCCGACCGGGAATCGAACCCGTGGCCTCGAGATGGCGACACCTTGACAACCGGTGTTTAAGCCACTCATCCACGGAGGTCGTAAAAAGTAAGCTATGATAAACTTATGTATTAGTCATTATCTCCTGGAAACGCATATTATAAAATAAAAATTAACATAAAGACATAAGACGGCTTCGGACTCGCCAGATGTCACGATATCCAAAAATATCTTCGGTGGCGGTTGGGTCGAAATGATTTAACTGTCCAAACCTCTGCCTAGCCCTGTATGGGGAATAGCCTGAAGATATTATTTTTATTACACCATGATTTCACCGTCCAATAAACGAGCAGACAACGAATATGTAGCAGAGAGTAGTATTTTCAAATACATGTATCCACTGCTTACAAAACTCATACTCGTAGATACTAAAGTGTTGCAAAACCCATATCGTAACAAACCAGACGGAATTCCGGAATAGTGCACCCGGAAATTTCGGGAAAATCTCTCTCTGACCCCGTTTTGATATGTATCGTTTAAGCAATATATCTCAGATAATGTGCCAGCTAACAACTCATGCCGTCATTCAATTTAAGAAGTGAAATATGAGGTTTCAAAAATTGCGCTGCCTGCTTTCCTTGCCTCCGTACACAGTGTTCATTATTTGTCACGTAAAATTCTTAAGAATGATTTGGACTTGACCTTTGCTACCGAGGCAAGAGAAGCATGGATATTCCACTGGAACCTAACTCACAAAAACGGTGGGATATCCCCTTGGTTCAGAATGTGCAGAAATGCTTACTGAACAATTTTTACTGTGACAGAGACCGCGCCCGCTTTCTAGGTGTTTCAACAAAGGAATCCAGTTACTGGCTACATGCTTTACCATCAAGTAACCTTGGTACATTACTGGATAACGAAAGTTTACAAATAGCTGTAGGAATACGATTGGGAGCATCGATTTGTCAACCACATCGATGTCCTTGTGGCAGCGACGTCGACGAGTTAGGCCTCCACGGACTATCATGCCAAAAAAGTACCGGCAGACTATCTCGTCACGGTTCCTTGGATAAAATCATCCGAAGGGCTCTTGTTTCAATAAATATTCCATCGGTTTTAAAGCCTTGTGGAATATTTAGGGAGGATGGTAAGAGACCCGACGGCTTGACTTTAGTCCCTTGGGAGAGGCAAAGCTCTTGTGTGAGACGCAACTTGTGTCGATAAATTAGCGGCCTCTCATATCAAGGGTACTTCGATAAGGGCCGGGGTGGCATCAGAGGCAGCTGAATCGGGTAAATGACGGAAATATGAGTCTTTGAAAGGAGACTATATATCTGTTCCATTTGCCGTAGAGACAATCGGTCCGTGGGGTCCCCGCGCGATGCAGTTTCTAAACGAATTGTATCCGCAAGTTATCGTTGCCGCTGGTGACAAGAGGGCTGGTTCTTTTCTCGCTCAACGGTTAAGTCTAGCCATTCAACGTGGAAATGCAGCCAGCGTTCTTGGTACCAAGCCACGAGGAGTAGGGCTCTACGATTATAATAGTTTTTAGTTAATAAGTATTGTAAATATTAACATAATTTTTTCTGTAAATAAAGTATTATGTTACTCAAGCTGAATTTCTCGTTATTGATTATTTTAATAATTTCAGTACACTTCCTTCATTCGTTCGATGTGCATCGTTTGGTTTAGTTTCTTATTTTCTTAATGGACTTTGCTTTGCTATTTTGGGCTCTTATTTTGCCTAGTGTTTGGATTCTATTTTCATTATGGTCTTTGCTTCGTGTAGTTTGAACTCACTAATGAGAAAGTTAATTATATTTTGATTTAATCTAGACTTTTTTTACGGATACTTATATACATATTGATGGATGAAATTCGAAGACATTTCTCTCAAATTGGACGTAACGTAAAAAGGTCCATGTAAGTAAACAGACATGGTCTTCTTCCTGTTCAAACTATCGCTTTCCCATCCTCAATTTCAGACCTAAGTGAAACTCGGAAGGACATTCCGTCTGTCGAAACACGGTAATACTTAGAGTGAGTTGAAGCTCCGGTCTTATACTCGTATGCCATATAAGCGTTCAGGTTATGCCGGTTAGATCAACGACCTTGTTAATAAACAAGCCGCTGCACCCTGCTTTGCTCGGGATAAATTTTTGAAATAAATATTTTAAACAATTATGTAGAGACACGATACCCGAGTGGTTTAATTCGTGGAACACTCGAACTATTTGTTTTTTCTAAAACTTATGCACCTATTTGGCTTGGTCACTAAGACTGACTGACAAACTGCGGTGAAATGTAGATCGAACTTATATATATCGGTTCAGTCTTGCACATATATTCACTGGTTGGTTTTTTATCATAACATAACACATTAGTATATTCAGTTATTTCTGGAAACTGTTTGAAAATACCTAAGGCCTATATACATATGAGTATATGCTGTCGCGGTTGAGTAAATGTATAAAAAGTGTTTTCTACATTTTCTCGGGTTTGGGTGTTTGTAGTACCTTCGTTGTTTCTGATTCCATAATACAAGTGCTTAAGCCGCTTTGAGATCATAGCAATATATGTGATGTGGTCCCTATATATCTATTTAGATCTAGACAGCTAATCTTTCATCTTAGACTGGTGGAAAAATTTTTGAACCTTAAAATGGAACTTAGTAATTAATCTTCTGCTTACTTTATGCACAAATGCCGTTTATATTAAGCGTAGTCCATGTGGGCGAAGCCGAGGGCAGAAACTTATGCTCATTTATACTTTTTGATTACATACATAACCAAATGTGTTTTAACACAAAGCCTTTTTCAAACAACGGACAAGATATTATGTTTTTTGTACATAATTATACCAGGCTCTATTGTAATTATCTGTTTACTTCATTATGGTTACGTTATAAAATTTAGATTTAAAATTATGAATTCCGAAGTTCATGAGAAAAATTACTGCATTTTAAATTACTGGCATTTCTCTATCGAAATGTGCATATTAAAGAAATAAAAATAGAAAGTGTACAAAGAAACCAACCCGTCACTGTGTCTACTAATTTTGCATGAAGCTACTCGTAACGTTTAATTTAAAAAAAAATACACTCTGCTCCCTTTAAAATGGCGGCCAGTGTTCGAAGTCATTAAAATTTATTGCGCGCCATTTATTTAATTCTTTTTTTTTTTTTCTTGTATAAATTGCAGTCGCTGACCGGTTAGAATTATTTTCAGAGTTATGCACTATTTAAATTGCAGGACTCAGCAAAACGTGTTACCATTTTCACTCGTTAATATTCGTAGCATAAAGAGATTTAGAAATAATAAATAAAAAAGTAAGTGGGTCATAAACACTATATTCTAATAAGATGTATATAATCATAATCGTAATCTGCAACAGATAAAAAATATGCAGTCAGTGGGCCAGACGAAGTGAAAATTAAATAATTTTTTAATGGATTTAAATTAAGTTTCTAGATTTTGTACACTTACAATAAGAGATTTCTTAGTGTCAAAATTAGAATATACATACATACATAACGGCCTATTAAGTCCATTGCAGGACAAAGGCCTCTCCCATACGGAGGATTTGCCATAATCGCCACGCTTGGCAAGCGGATTGCCGATCGCAGTATCATACACGTCGCACCTGAGACACTGCCCGCCTTCGGTCTGATTATTTTGGTCTGATAATTTTTAGAGATGGTTATCTCTATCGAACGTCATAACGATGTTCAAGGCTTAGTCGCCTCTTACGATACCAACGGGAAGACAAGGAGTGCCAATATTATAACATTGTTACTTTATTTAATGAAAATATTATTATTACCTATAAATATGCGTACTTATGAATATAAAAAAATACATTAAAGCTATTTTTTAATATTTTGTCACTTCTACAACAAAGAACAATGTGATAATATTTTATTTTAGTCAATTCATCGTTGTTTATGTTACAGAGCGGGAAAATGAAATAGATTTACATACACCTATGTAACAACCAGAGATCTTCTTTTGAGCACTGGACTGAAAAATACTTTTATAAATATTTAAATTAAAAAATTTTGAAATCTTTCTAATATGTAATACCTGTATGAATGATATGCGCGAAGATCTTAAATTATGACATACTGGTTTTTGACCGCGTCTTGGGCCATGAGTTATTGCGAATTTCCTCTTTTTCCTATTTCTCGGACCAAAAATAGCCTATCACCGCCGAAGTCCCGATGTTATGAATAATAAATTCGTTGCGCAACTTCATGTTTTAGATCTAACCAACTTCGATACATATTTCCCTGATAAAATTATCCCACCATATAACCTAGATTTCAAACTATTTGTGTAACAGTTGTTCGACGACAACCCTGGACAAGTGGCGTACAGCATCGCTAGCTCTGAGGTTCCGGGTTCAATTTCAGGGCTTCTTTCTGTTGCCTTAGTTGTTACTGATTCCATAACACAAATGCTTTAGCTGCTTTGGAATCAGAGCAATGTATGTGATGTTGTCCCTATCTATGTATGTATAAATATAAATGTCTTCACGCAATTCCCAATGCAGGGGTAGACAGAGGTCTAGTCTAGACAATTAAGTCCCTTCGACCCACCTTCCACCGACAACGTGACAGATTTAGACGATAAAATAAGTCAGACCAACATTCAACAGAGCCGTGATGGGTAACAGGGCTTCAGAAGACCCTTTTTAATAGAAAAGGGAGGCAAACGAGCAGGTGGCTCACGTGATGGTAAGTGATTACTGCCACCCATGAACATCCGCAATACCAGAGGCATAGCAGATGCGTTGCTGGCCTTAGAGGGCCCCAATTCTAGAGGAGGGGGGGGGGGGCCTCCGGTTACATGCACTCACCAGACGAAACGCAGAAGTTTGTTAGACTTCTACTTCACGCCGGTATTCTGTGAGGTCGTGGTGCTTCCCGGGTCGAGCCGGCCCCTTCATGCAACAACAAAAGCTGATGCGTAGCTCTACCACTGTTAAAAGGTGATTGTTAAACCCTCCATAGCGGGATAGGCTTGTATCTTACACTGAACTTTGGCAGGCATTTATGTATGTATGAGTAACAAGCATTCAAACATACAAACTTTCACATTTACACTCTTTATATTAGACAGCTCGAACGCAATTTCTCCTCCGTACCATGTGTTGATTTTGGTATTACAAGTAAGCAAATTTTTGCTTTCGGCCCGTGTAAATTAGCTACACGGACGAGACTCCATTATTTCGACGTTTTTATATCTTCGTGCTTCAGGAAGCACGCTAATTGCATGCATCTGTAGAGTTGATGAAACTTTAGGCCGAGTTAATTTTATAAATGATTGAATTGTCGTAACTCTTTATTTTATTTTTGTTAAGCGTTATTTCAAGATAGCGCACCTGATAAAAAAGATGGATCGTTAGTTCCAGTACTAATTATATTCATGGGTTTCATAATTCAATCCTTAAACATAAAATAAGTATCATGTTTATTTGTAAGTAAAATGTTTATTTGACTTTATTTATTTTATATGTATTTAAAATGACGACGGGCTCACCACCTGTCACGTTGTTCCGAAAATCTTCCGTGGAAGGTGGGTGGAAGGGACTTCATAGTCTAGACTGCGTGAAGATATTTATTTTTACTTTTTATTTGTTTAAAACTAGTCCACTACATGCATACATACATAAATAGTCCACAAGACAGGTCGTACTTTAGAAAAGTATATATTTAAACTATAATTTGGATTATTATCAAATACAAAGACCTCTGCCTACCCAATACTGGGGTAGGCAGAGGTCTACACTATAAAGTTCCTTCGACCCACGTTCAACCAAAGATATTATTTGTGACAACGTGACAGGTGATGAGCCCGTCGCCGTCTTTATGTACAAGCCAGCGAAATAAAACGTAAATAAGTTTTATTTCGAAAAACCCATTGACACGATCCTGCCTACCTTGGTATCCAATATGGGACTCTTGACTCGAATACCGATCACCCAGCCACTCGGTTATCGTGACTTCGTGGGGTTATTATAATTTGGTATATTTGAAACTAAAGGGTCAGTGAACCTATTAAAAGAAGTAAAGTAAAACATACCTCGTATTAAAATCTGCTTTGTGACATCTATTTTCGTTAAATAAAATTACACAAAGTCCCGATAGCCGAGTGGTTAAATGATCGGAATTCAAGTCGAAATACTTGAGTTCGATTACGGTGGCAGGCTAGCAATCAAAAACCAAGGTACGAATCATGTCTTTGGCTTTGAAATAAACACGGCGACGGGCTGGTAGTCCCAAAAATATCTTCGGTGTAAGATGGGTCAAAGGGACTTAATTTTCTAGACTGCCCTCTGTCTACTCTTATATAGGGCGTGAAGATATTTATATTTTTATATATTATATACACAAAGTACCTAATACAATTTGCTTTTAAAATATGCGTCTTGAACTATTATTTTATTATTGTAAATTGAAGTTTTGTTGCTAAATGCAATGTGTTATACTAGCGCGAATTATATGATTATATTATTATGCTAGGACAGCGATAGACTCACAACCTTTCAGGTTGTCCCAATTAAGCTTCGGTGAAAAATGAGTCGAAAGTACCTCTTTGCCAGGACCTCTACCTACACCAGTATGGGAAGTTGCGTGAAGTATACTACTAGGATGATGTAAAAATACAAAAATATTGGGATGTTGTATCACAAAGTAGTAAAAAATATATCTTCACGCTATTCCCAATACTGGGGTAGGCAGAGGTCTACACTATAAAGTTCCTTCGACCCACGTTCAACCAAAGATATTATTTGTGACAACGTGACAGGTGATGAGCCCGTCGCCGTCTTTATGTACAAGCCAGCGAAATAAAACGTAAATAAGTTTTATTTCGAAAAACCCATTGACACGATCCTGCCTACCTTGGTATCCAATATGGGACTCTTGACTCGAATACCGATCACCCAGCCACTCGGTTATCGTGACTTCGTGGGGTTATTATAATTTGGTATATTTGAAACTAAAGGGTCAGTGAACCTATTAAAAGAAGTAAAGTAAAACATACCTCGTATTAAAATCTGCTTTGTGACATCTATTTTCGTTAAATAAAATTACACAAAGTCCCGATAGCCGAGTGGTTAAATGATCGGAATTCAAGTCGAAATACTTGAGTTCGATTACGGTGGCAGGCTAGCAATCAAAAACCAAGGTACGAATCATGTCTTTGGCTTTGAAATAAACACGGCGACGGGCTGGTAGTCCCAAAAATATCTTCGGTGTAAGATGGGTCAAAGGGACTTAATTTTCTAGACTGCCCTCTGTCTACTCTTATATAGGGCGTGAAGATATTTATATTTTTATATATTATATACACAAAGTACCTAATACAATTTGCTTTTAAAATATGCGTCTTGAACTATTATTTTATTATTGTAAATTGAAGTTTTGTTGCTAAATGCAATGTGTTATACTAGCGCGAATTATATGATTATATTATTATGCTAGGACAGCGATAGACTCACAACCTTTCAGGTTGTCCCAATTAAGCTTCGGTGAAAAAATGAGTCGAAAGTACCTCTTTGCCAGGACCTCTACCTACACCAGTATGGGAAGTTGCGTGAAGTATACTACTAGGATGATGTAAAAATACAAAAATATTGGGATGTTGTATCACAAAGTAGTAAAAAATATATCTATTCACGCCAGACTGAGGTAGACAGAGATCTAGTCAATTGAGTCCCTTCGACCGAGCTTTCATCGAAGACATTTTATGGTACAACGTTACAGGTGATACAAGCCTATCGCCGTCATTATGTCAAAGCCAACGATATAATTGTACATATGATCATAAAATAACCATTGATATGAGCGTGCCATCTGGGGTCGAACACGTGTCTCAAGAGACACTCTCGAGTCAAGAGTCGAAATTCGATCTCCCAACCACACGGCTCTCAAAAGAAAATATTTAAAGTTGCCTCCCACTGTCTGTCACCTTTTTCAACTTCTCAACACAAGTTGCCAATTTCAAAAAGCGGAACAATGTTCAGACTTATTATTGATATTCTATGATATTCCGCTTTATGTTTCTTAGTCTTTGAACCTGAGCAAATAAAGAAAAAAATAGATGCGACACGTTTTCAGTCTATTATACAACTCTGATTTGATGTTTCTAAAGGTGTAATTACTCTATGCGTCTGATAAAAAAATAAAGAGCAAATAAATTCACTCGTTACAAAATAAAATTCACTCGTTAGTATGTTCCTTTCATTCATGTCTCTTTCGCGAATGGTGTCCACACTGTCAGTGACGAAATAAAAATAAAAAAAAACGACTTATGTACGTAATTGATTGTTGTATTATAATTGGAATGGAAAATACTTGAGTTCGATTACGGTGGCAGGCTAGCAATCAAAAACCAAGGTACGAATCATGTCTTTGGCTTTGAAATAAACACGGCGACGGGCTGGTAGTCCCAAAAATATCTTCGGTGTAAGATGGGTCAAAGGGACTTAATTTTCTAGACTGCCCTCTGTCTACTCTTATATAGGGCGTGAAGATATTTATATTTTTATATATTATATACACAAAGTACCTAATACAATTTGCTTTTAAAATATGCGTCTTGAACTATTATTTTATTATTGTAAATTGAAGTTTTGTTGCTAAATGCAATGTGTTATACTAGCGCGAATTATATGATTATATTATTATGCTAGGACAGCGATAGACTCACAACCTTTCAGGTTGTCCCAATTAAGCTTCGGTGAAAAATGAGTCGAAAGTACCTCTTTGCCAGGACCTCTACCTACACCAGTATGGGAAGTTGCGTGAAGTATACTACTAGGATGATGTAAAAATACAAAAATATTGGGATGTTGTATCACAAAGTAGTAAAAAATATATCTATTCACGCCAGACTGAGGTAGACAGAGATCTAGTCAATTGAGTCCCTTCGACCGAGCTTTCATCGAAGACATTTTATGGTACAACGTTACAGGTGATACAAGCCTATCGCCGTCATTATGTCAAAGCCAACGATATAATTGTACATATGATCATAAAATAACCATTGATATGAGCGTGCCATCTGGGGTCGAACACGTGTCTCAAGAGACACTCTCGAGTCAAGAGTCGAAATTCGATCTCCCAACCACACGGCTCTCAAAAGAAACTATCAAAAGAAAATATTTAAAGTTGCCTCCAACTGTCTGTCACCTTTTTCAACTTCTCAACACAAGTTGCCAATTTCAAAAAGCGGAACAATGTTCAGACTTATTATTGATATTCTATGATATTCCGCTTTATGTTTCTTAGTCTTTGCACCTGAGCAAAGAAAGAAAAAAATAGATGCGACACGTTTTCAGTCTATTATACAACTCTGATTTGATGTTTCTAAAGGTGTAATTACTCTATGCGTCTGATAAAAAAATAAAGAGCAAATAAATTCACTCGTTACAAAATAAAATTCACTCGTTAGTATGTTCCTTTCATTCATGTCTCTTTCGCGAATGGTGTCCACACTGTCAGTGACGAAATAAAAATAAAAAAAAACGACTTATGTACGTAATTGATTGTTGTATTATAATTGGAATGGAAAATGGCGAGCCCAATCTCTCTCTCTCTTTCTCTCTCTGTGCCATTATCCACTTGTATATATACACATATAGAGTTTACACGTAACAAGAAAAATACATCTGCAATCCTTGATATATTTTTTTCTCTTTTTTCGTTTTATTTTGGAATATGCTTCGATTGCCTGTGGGATTATTCTTTGCTACCTACATAAATTTGTATAATATGAAAAACTGAATAATATCCTCCACAACAGAGGATACTTACGGATTTTCTTCCGCAGATTTCTTCTCCATCAAAAGAACCTCATTACGAAACGGTGGTAGATTTAAAAAATAACGACTTTTGATATGAAATTTATGTTGCTATGTCCAATAATAAAGATTTTGAAATCTTCACGCCATTCCCAATACCAAGGTAGACAGAGGTGAGTTAGACAATAAAGTCGTTTCGATCCATCTTCCACCGTTTCCAAAATTTTTGGGACAACGTGACAGGTGTTGAGTCTGTCGCTGTCTTGATATACAAGAACAGGGATCGAAGTCGGGTCTCTTCACTCGAATTTTGATCTTACGTTACTTTAACCCAACGTTAAAAAAATATCTACATATATATAGATATTGGGTGATCAGAATTTCGAATCAGGAGGTCCGAGTTCGATCCCCAGGTGGCAGGCTCGTACCAATGGGTTTTTGCACGAATAACATCGTTGGTTTGGACATAAAGACGGCGACGGATTCACCACCTGTCACATTGTCGCAAAATATCTTTGGTGGAAGATGGGCCGAAAGGACTTCATTGTCGCGAGCTCTGTCTTCTCCTGTATTGGGAATGGCGATCGAAACGTTTTATTTACATTTTTACTCACGAGAAATAACGGAAAATATTTATGTTGTTAGTTTTCTTACTGAAAAATTATATTCTGTTCTGATTACTTCAAAGATCCTTTTTACTCGTTTTAAAAACAGACTGAGGAACAGAGAAGCTTGGTCGAATTTTGCTAGTATTCCTATAAATAAAAAAAAACAACTAATTTTGGCAAACCCAGTCGGCACCCTTTTTGGCACCTTCAAACGTATAATTTATATAACAAATATATTTTATTTATACTTACTTACTAACGGTACTTGTCCTAATGGTAACTACCTAAGAAAACGCCATCCGCTTTGTTCCCGTGGGTGTCGTAAGAGGCGACTAAGTGAAAAGCTTTGAAAATGCCATTAGCTACCAACAGATTGCGGGATAAATATCTCGAAAATATAAAACAATCTAAAGCATCAAATCACGATGTGTCTGGTACTGCGATCGTCAATCTGCAGGAGGGGCCTACCTCCTACTATAGACTTTTACTTACTTTACAGCCTGTAAAAGTCATCTGAGGGATAAAGGCCTCCGCATATATACCTTATACTATATACAAATTAGGAACATTGTTATATTCATGATCTGACCACTCATTCCGAGATTAACTCATGATGCAATGAACAAGGATTGCAACAAGGATGCAATGAACAATTCGTACAAAGGAGAAAACAAGTATGTTAGAGTATTACTTCCCCGGGAAGATCACATCATGTTACCAGGTAGATGTGTGAATTTAAAATTAGTTATCTGTCGGTCCGGCTCAACTTAAGGTTAGGTCAGTCTAACCATTCGCGGATGAAATGCGGCCAGAGTTCTTGGTACCATCCCACGAGCAATAAGGTTGTACGCCAATCGTACTTTGTTGTTCCTTGACGATCTCCGTGGTCGAGTGGCGTACACACCAGTTTTGGTGTAGCCAGCTCTGAGGTCCCGGGTCCAATTCCCTGATCGCAATTTTGAACTTTACTTAACCAAAATAAAGCCGGTAATTGTGCGACACTGTGGACTTATCGTGACTGTGATATACGGGCAAAGAAATTTTTTCCCTGTGCCTTTTTTTAAAGTGTACTCAGAGCGTTGATTTTGTGTGTGTGATTGTTAAGGTAAGTTTTTTTTAGTTTTTCTGTGTTAAGTAATGGTTTGAATGGAATAATAAATTTAACAGTCTCTATAATCAGGTATTTTTGTAGCCACATACTAAAATACCTGATAACAGAGGCTTTAGTGACGTTATGTGATTATGTGTGAGATGAATTCCCATGTTGACTCTATGAGATATTTTTAGATCATTCAAGAACGAACTTCTAGTTAAACCGCAGGGCTATGAAGGTTATAGTGCAGTGAAATATGTATGCTATGATTATACATATAACTAGATGTAGCCTGCGACTTCGTCTGCGTGACACTCAGAAATTGTAATTGCTAGGCAAAAGAACTTAACAATTTTCCTATTACTAACATATTTAACGCCCTGTTAAAGTTTAATGCGTGCTGCATTAGCATGCACATAGGACTCGTAATAGACTCGTATGAGGCACCTAGCACTCGATACTGCTGCTCGTCACCGGGTTGCTTTCGTTAACTATTGCAGTTGTTAAAACTTCACTCTTAGTCGTCTCGCGATCTTTCGGCACCGAGGCAATGATCTTATCTCCATAAAACAAAAAAGTCCAATATAAATAAAATGCTTTAAAAATTTTATCGTAGATGTTAGGTGGTAATATTCACGCCTAAGCCACACCCCGATAGATCATTATTTAAAAAAAATACCCTTAACATAAAATATTTTACCTTTATAATATACTAAAATCTTCATAAATATACTACATAAGAATCTCGCGTATGTATGCACATCTGCTATTTATGTATGTATAAAAGTGAGAGTCAAAATGTTCTCTCTCGCTTAATATGTTCGGGCACATTGCTTTTTATTGCGTATCCAATTAATTTTATTTACATTTTACTCACGAGAAATAACGGAAAATATTTATGTTAATAATATAATAAAAAAACAACTAATTTATGGCAAACCCAGTCGGCACCCTTTTTGGCACCCCTTCAAACGTATAATTTATATAACAAATATATTTTATTTATACTTACTTACTAACGGTACTTGTCCTAATGGTAACTACCTAAGAAAACGCCATCCGCTTTGTTCCCGTGGGTGTCGTAAGAGGCGACTAAGTGAAAAGCTTTGAAAATGCCATTAGCTACCAACAGATTGCGGGATAAATATCTCGAAAAATATAAAACAATCTAAAGCATCAAATCACGATGTGTCTGGTACTGCGATTGCCAATCTGCAGGAGGGGCCTACCTCCTACTATAGACTTATACTTACTTTACAGCCTGTAAAAGTCATCTGAGGGATAAAGGCCTTCGCATATATACCTTATACTATATACAAATTAGGAACATTGTTATATTCATGATCTGACCACTCATTCCGAGATTAACTCATGATGCAATGAAATTCGTACAAAGGAGAAAACAAGTATGTTAGAGTATTACTTCCCCGGGAAGATCACATCATGTTACCAGGTAGATGTGTGAATATAAAAATATTTATCTGTCGGTCCGGCTCAAGTTAAGGTTAGGTCAGTCTAAACATTCGAGGTTGAAATCAGCCAGTGTTCTTGGTACCATCCCACGAGCAGTAAGGTTGTACGCCAATCGTACTTTACTGTTCTTTGACGACCTCCGTGGTCGAGTGGCGTGCACACCGGTTTTGGTGTAGCCAGCTCTGAGGTCCCGGGTCCAATTCCCGATCGCACCGAAGTAGAAAACACTTTTTCTACATTTTCTCGGGCCTGGTTCCATAGTACAGGCGCTTAAGCTACTTATTTTGTGTATTAAATTAAAAAGAAAAAATGTTTTTAAAATTTCAACTGACACGGGCAGGATGCGAACCCGCGACTTGTTCACCGAAATGTGGCAGTTGAAATTTGCCCTATCAGTTGACAGGGGAAATTTATGATAACTTATGGGCTAATGCTTTTATTTATGATAACTAATGGGCTATAATTTATGGGATAACTTATGAGCTTTAAAAATCAATAAAAAATTTCATACTTATTTTGGGATCAGACCAATGTATGTGCTGTTGTCCCTATCTTTGTTTGTATGTATTTATTTATTTATAATTATTTTTAATTTATAATTAATTAGTATAATTAATATAAATTTAATTTTGATTCTTAACATATATAAAATAAACACTTTTAAAAAATATATTTTCAAAACTGTACCCTATACCGTACCCATACTTCTATTACTTTTACTGCTAAATTAAAAAGTTAAAAGTGAATCTTAACTAGACTCGGCTACTTTACCAACTAATGTAGCTCTCTAAAAATTACTAACTACACAAAATTTCTAAAGCCGTTAACATGATTTAGGCAGTGCTTGTTAAATACGTGCGTTATCTGCCGACCCTACTTTGAATAATGTGCGATAACTATACCAAATTATATGGTTACTTCGTAGTTTAATTATTTCGCGTGCAGAATTTATCTTCACGCCATTCCCAATGCTGGGGTAGACAGGCTTCTAGACAAGTCCTTTCAACCCATCTTTCACTGAAGACGTTTAATGGGAAAACATGACAGGTGGTGAGCCTGCCGCCGTGTTTATGAAACAACTCATTAGGACCGATTGCTCTCTCTTGCTTGCAGTCTGCGGAACCATACTTCCTGGGGATCGAACTCGGATCTCTAGGCTAGAATTCCGCTTACCCAGCCACTCGGCTGTCGTGGAAAAGTTAAATCTAATTTGTTGCACTAAAAGTTAGTACGTTTTGAATAGTTCAATGGCAGCCCTAGATACACATTTTACGCGTTGCTGACCTTGCGTTTATGTTTTAAGACTAGAATTATTTCAGATGATTATCCCACCATCTGGTATAAGGCCATTTATGTAGCAATGTTTCTGGAGAATAGGTTTTCTCGGTTATCATGGTAATACAATAGGGAAAATGTAGTTTTATATTGGAGTTAAAATACATATTTAACGTGTTTATTTTTATATGTAATCCCTTAAAAATTTATGTGCGCCAAGTATAAATAAATTATGATTGATACAATAGTATTTACACTCGACTCCGTTCGCTTGGTTATTTTAGCACAGCACAGAAATTTTAGCACAGACCGTTACGTGTTTATGAAAAATTATAAAAAATTCTTCACGCAATGCCCAATACGGGGGTCACGCGGTTCCCAATAATAAGGGGTAGCCAGAGATCTAGTCTAGATAATTAAGTCCCTTCGACCCACCTTCCACCGAAGATATTTTCGTGACAACGTGACAGGTAGTGATCCTGTCGCCGTCTCTATGTCCAAGCCAACGACATAATTCGTACTTAAGTTTTTTTTTTTTTGAAAACCCATTGGCCTGTCATCTAGGGATCGAACTCGGGTATCACGACTCGAAATTCCGACCACCCAACCACTCGGCTACCGTGTCTGACATGTTTGTTTACCACCAGTCACGTTGTCCCGAAAATATCTTCGGTGGAAGATGTATTGGGAATGGCGTGAAGATATTTATTTATTTTAGCAAAAATAATAATTATCAATAAAAGCCCTTGCACCATAGCCTATATCAGTCATATACTGTCTCTCACATTTCGGAACGGGATGACGCAACCATTAGCTACCTTTAAAGTTAAAGAGTCAAGAATTCGAATCACATCACATCGATACTTGACACACAACCAATTACTTGTTCTTTAGAAAAAGAAAATATTTCGCTGCCAATAGTTTACGTAATTCGTAATTTTTTTAAACAGTTATATAATCGTGCAACAATTATTTTAAACCTTTGCGTTTAACCGCTAAAACAAATATTGCATAATTTAATGATTGCCGTGCATAACTTCTGGGTTATCTGTAGGTACATGTTCGATGTCGGAAATCGACCGGTTTTCGAATTGTGTGAATTTAAAAAAAGAACATTAAAGACTTAATTTTTTTTTATTCATTTATGGCAGTGTTTCGAAATTTAAAATTGCAATCATTCCATATATGCTCGATTCCGTGTTTTTTTTGGATATTTTTTATAGGAATAAGGTGAAAAAAGAATCAACAGTCCACTTGATGGCACTCATAAGTGTCTATTGCAGCCAATGATACCTGGAAACCATTAAAAAAAAAGAATGCCCGAGATTTGTTTTTACCTCAGTGCGTTTACCCCGAGGACTAAGATGGAATGTCTATGATTATAGTCTGTGATTACACTGGCACCCTGTACTTTCAAACAATACTTATCACACTGGTATTTGGCAGAAGAAATAGAAGCACTCCTTGGCTTAATGAAATACCTTTATAGGCCTTGATTGCACTGGCTGTCTATACCATTCAATTGGGAACATAACAGTTGTAATAGGTAAAGTACTGACCCACATCCTAAAGAGTGAAGAAGTTTTAAAATATTGCTTTTGTTTCGGCGTTCCACTTTTAAAACAACTTATTTTTGTTTCAATTAATACTTGTTTTGGTTTATTTAGAGAGTAAATTTGACAGCTGGGTGTTTAATTTTTTATTGGTAAACTGCAAAGTATTTAATTAAACCAGTGTTAGTTGTATTTGGTGTGTCTTTAATTATTCTATCTTTTAATATACTTTCACACACTGGCAGGAAAAAATAAAAGTTTAAAAATCATTTTTTATATTTTCATGCATCAGGTAGAGGTCAAACTATTAAGTCCTTTTGATTTTTTTCGGACACTTGACAATGGAGGCTATCGCCATCCCAGTGTTCAATAAACGACACAATTCGCACATAATTTTGGAAAAAAATTAACTCATTGGTACGAATGATCCTTCTCTTCGAACAATAAGATCATTCTTTAGAAAATGTTGTGGAGCAAATACATACATAAAATTAATACATAAATAGAAAGATAAACATATAAATATATACACAGACAGGGACAACATCACATACATTGCTATGATCCCAAAGTAAATAGCTTAAGCACTTATATTATGGAATCAAGAGCAACTAAAGTACCACAAACACCCAGACCAGTGAAAAAGTAGAAGAAGTTTTCTCTATATTAACCCGACAGTGAATCGAACTCCGGACCTCTGAACTGGCGACGCCACGGACTCGTCCGCGGAGGTCGTCGACAACTCTTCAGTTCAACGTACTCTGCATTATCTATCTATGGATACGAAACGCGAGTACTTCCTTCGATAAACGATTAATTACGTATTACCTGTATTTATTGCGACTTAGACTTTTGATAAAGCTATTTGCGTGGATAAAATAAAACTTAGAATTCCACGTTAATTTTACGGACATTCGAACATTTAACGAAATGAACAATTCTACTTCTTTTACGACGTTGGTTGTGACCTTGTCTTAAGTTAAAGGTTGCAGGTTTGAATCCCGGTAGGAGCAAACATTTGTTTGATTAATATGAATGTTTGTACTCGAGTACATATGAATATTTGTAAATAAAAAACATCTTCACGCAATTCCCAATACAGGGGTAGACAGAGGTCTAGTCTAGACAATTAAGTCCCTTTGACCCAGCTTCCACCGAAGATATTTTCGGGACAACGTGACAGGTGGTGAGCCTGTCACCGTCTTTATGTCCGAGCCAACGATGTAATTCATACATAAATTTTTGAAAAACCCATTGGTACGAGCCTGCCACTTGGGTATCGAACTCGGGTCTCTTGACTCGTAATTCCGACCACCCAACCACTCGGCTATCGTGATGCTAAATATTATCTATATAATTATCTATATGATATGAATATATATCTATGTAAAATATGTTAACGCTCACCATCAGTCACGTCGTCCCAAAAAATGTCTTCGGTTAGGTGACTTAATTGTAGATACCTGTCTAACCCAGTATTGAGAATGGCGTGGTGATTTTTATTTATTTGAAATTTAAAGCTTTGAAAACGGAAACTTTTTTAACAAAATAATCTTCATGTATTTCCCAATACGAATTTGAATATGTATAAGAAATTAGCTGGTTTAGAGTAACAAGATATAAGTATTGAAAATTTTCCTCGAATTAGTTGTTAGTGACTGAACAATGAATTCTATACGGACAAAAGCAAAATTATAGCTCCATTGTTTGCGGTTGTCTTTAGTGCTGGTTTTGTGATTCAAAAATCACAGAGTATCAGTTGTCATAACACTAGCTAGTGTTATAATAATGAAAAATCTATTTATGAAAGATTAATTTTAAAAACACATTTTTTTAAATTGAACCGCCTTCTAAACGAACGCAATAAAGCGAAGGTTAACTTTTTTAGCTAAATATTTCTAGGTAGGTGTTTGGATTATTAATAGTTATTAATAGTTAGGTGATTTATATTATTTATTTATATTATTAATAGATTTATATTATTTATTTATATTATTATTGATTTATATTATTAACAGTTAGGTGATTGGAATTAGAGTTAACGAGACCCGCGTTCGACACCTTGTTAGAAGGCTCAAACTTTTGTACGATTTATATCGTTGGCTTGGACGTGAGGAATGCGTCAGACTCACCACTTGTCACGTTGTACCAAAATATGTCTTCGGTGAAAGTTGGGTCGAAAGGACTTAATTGTCTAGAGCTCTCTCTACCCCTGTACTGGTAATGGCGTGAAGATATATTATTTATAAACTTTTATAAATTGAAAATAATTCACTGATTTCCTTTGGATTGGTGGGCATGAGCATGTGTAAGTTGATTTTGTTTGCAAAGCCTGTCTATAAACAGGTTTAAGAAATTTATTAAAGAAAAGCTTCATAGGAAGGGTTCTTATAATATAAATGAATACATTAATAACAGTAACCCCTGGGAATGATGTGATCGCTCCCTAGCTATTTCTAGAAAATATCACATTATATTTGTATAATTTGTAAAAAACATTGACCAAAAAAGAGGACCTACGGAATTTCTTTCGCCTGTTTCTTTTCCGTTAGAGGAACCTCATAACGAAACGGTGGTAGATTAAAAATGACTATCGATAAACGAATGTATGTTCTTATGTCGATGTGAATAAATGATTTGATTTGATTTTGTGTAAGTTATCTCTATTTATATACTAACAGTTAGTTTCATTCTAATAGTCACGATAGTCGAATGGTAAGGTGGTCGGAATTGCTAGTCAAGAGACCCGAGTTCGATCCCCAGATGGCATGCTCGTACCAATGGGTTTTTCAAAAACTTATGTACGAATTATATCGTTTGGCTTGGACATAACGGACGGGCTCACCGCCAGTCACGTTGTCCCGAATCTTCGGTTAGAGGTGGGTCAAAGGGACTTAATTGTCTAGAGCTCTCTCTACCCCTGTACTGGTAATGGCGTGAAGATATATTATTTATAAACTTTTATAAATTGAAAATAATTCACTGATTTCCTTTGGATTGGTGGGCATGAGCATGTGTAAGTTGATTTTGTTTGCAAAGCCTGTCTATAAACAGGTTTAAGAAATTTATTAAAGAAAAGCTTCATAGGAAGGGTTCTTATAATATAAATGAATACATTAATAACAGTAACCCCTGGAAATGATGTGATCGCTCCCTAGCTATTTCTAGAAAATATCACATTATATTTGTATAATTTGTAAAAAACATTGACCAAAAAAGAGGACCTACGGAATTTCTTTCGCCTGTTTCTTTTCCGTTAGAGGAACCTCATAACGAAACGGTGGTAGATTAAAAATGACTATCGATAAACGAATGTATGTTCTTATGTCGATGTGAATAAATGATTTGATTTGATTTTGTGTAAGTTATCTCTATTTATTTCATACTAACAGTTAGTTTCATTCTAATAGTCACGATAGTCGAATGGTAAGGTGGTCGGAATTCCTAGTCAAGAGAGTTCGATCCCCAGATGGCATGCTCGTACCAAAGGGTTTTTTAAAAACTTATGTACGAATTACATCGTTTGGCTTGGACATAACGGACGGGCTCACCGCCAGTCACGTTGTCCCGAATCTTCGGTTAGAGGTGGGTCAAAGGGACTTAATTGTCTAGAGCTCTGTCTACCCCTGTATTGGGAATTGCTTGAAGATTTCTTACATTATTTATATTTTATCTTTGAAGCATTCCTTCAACGAGAACACAATAAAGTAAATAATAACTTTCCTAGATAATTTTGTAATTTATGTCAAATATTCTAATAGGCATTACTTACTGTCACTTGATTCCAAGGACATCTTGGAATCAGTGCTATGTGTCGATATGTTCGTATTTTTTGACATTACTATTATAATAGAACTGAATATATTCAGTTAAGTCAGGCTGTTATAACGGCGCAGCCTTCAATCGCATCAATAAATACGTACAGTAAAAAGTAATGTTATTTTTATTAATTTAAATTCTTTAGGCTTCATCACAGCTCATTTCAATATATTTCATAAGAATTTCACTAAAAGTCGATATATCGTATTTCAGATAACCACGGAAAAAGTCACGATAGTTGGTGGTTGGGTGGTCGGAATTTCGAGTCAAGAGATCCGAGTTCGATCCCCAGGTGGCAGACTCGTACCAAAGGGTTTTCAAAAACTTATGTACGAATAACATCGTTGGCTTGGACATAACGACGGCGACGGGCTCACCACCTGTCACGTTGTCCCGAAAATATCGTCGGTGGAAGGTGGGTCGAAGGGACTTCATTGTCTAGACTAGACCTCTGTCTACCCCTGTATTGGGAATTGCTTGAAGATTTCTTACATTATTTATATTTTATCTTTGAAGCATTCCTTCAACGAGAACACAATAAAGTAAATAATAACTTTCCTAGATAATCTTGTAATTTCTGTCAAATATTCTAATAGGCATTACTTACTGTCACTTGATTCCAAGGACATCTTGGAATCAGTGCTATGTGTCGATATGTTCGTATTTTTTGACATTACTATTATAATAGAACTGAATATATTCAGTTAAGTCAGGCTGTTATAACGGCGCAGCCTTCAATCGCATCAATAAATACGTACAGTAAAAAGTAATGTTACTTTTATTAATTTAAATTCTTTACCCGAGACCCGAGTGTTCTCTCTCCAGGTGGCTCAGACAAAAAGACGACGACAGGCTCATCATCTGTTACGTTGTCCAGAAACATATCTTCGGTGAAATGTGGGTCGAGAGGATTTAATTGCCGAGACCTCTGTCAACTTCAGAATTAGAAATAGGGTAAAGCTATAGGGTGTAGCATTTTTTTAAATTCTTTAGGCTTCATCACAGCTCCTTTCAATATATTTCATAAGAATTTCACTAAAAGTCGATATATCGTATTTCAGATAACCACGGAAAAAAGTCACGATAGTTGAGTGGTTGGGTGGTCGGAATTTCGAGTCAAGAGATCCGAGTTCGATCCCCAGGTGGCAGACTCGTACCAAAGGGTTTTTCAAAAAAAAACTTATGTACGAATAACATCGTTGGCTTGGACATAAAGACGGCGACGGGCTCACCACCTGTCACGTTGTCCCGAAAATATCGTCGGTGGAAGGTGGGTCGAAGGGACTTCATTGTCTAGACTAGACCTCTGTCTACCCCTGCATTGGGAATTGCGTGAAGATATTTATTATTTTATTTTAGATAACTACGGATGAGTTATACTTACTAACCGCGAGGTACATGACCTTTACGTAAACAGTAAATCTCATATTAGAACGATTCCAAAACATCATCAAACATTGCTTATAAATAAATAAAAATATATCTTCACGAAATTCTAATACAGAGGTAGGCAGAAGTCTAGTCTAAACAATTAAGTCCGTTCGACCCACCTTCCACCGTAGATATTTTCGGGACAACGTCTTAATACCAAGCCAACGATATAATTCGTACATAAGTTTTTGAAAAACCCACTGGTACGAGCCTCTCACCTGGGGATCGAACTCGACCACCCAACCACTCGGCTATCGTGACTATAATCATTGCTTACTTATTGATATAATACTCGTATTTGTCACTTTCCTTTCGACTCTACTCAAATATATGTATGCAAATGTCTAATAGGAAGTCGCTGTAACTCGACATACTAAGGACTTTCTTGGACAAGTACCAATTTCAAATTTAAAGGTAAATATTAAAACAAGCTAGTTTAATAACAATAAGTAAAAAATATCTTTACGTTATTTCCATTTCAGGGGTAGACAGTGGTCTAGACTAGACCTCTATTTACCCCTATATTGGGAGTTACGTGAGGATATTTATTTATTTATAATAATAAGTATAATAAATATATGTTTAGAAGTTAAGTTCGCCTCTTAGCGTCGTTGACAACATCTGCCAGAAATTATTTCAAATTCTGACTCAGTGTACGTAACTTAACAGCTACAAAGACATCAATACGCAAAGACATCAATACGCAAAGACATCAATACGCAAAGACATCAATACGCAAAGACATCAATACGCAAAGACATCAATACGCAAAGACATCAATACGCAAAGACATCAATACGCAAAGACATCAATACGCAAAGACATCAATACGCAAAGACATCAATACGCAAAGACATCAATACGCAAAGACATCAATACGCAAAGACATCAATACGCAAAGACATCAATACGCAAAGACATCAATACGCAAAGACATCAATACGCAAAGACATCAATACGCAAAGACATCAATACGCAAAGACATCAATACGCAAAGACATCAATACGCAAAGACATCAATACGCAAAGACATCAATACGCAAAGACATCAATACGCAAAGACATCAATACGCAAAGACATCAATACGCAAAGACATCAATACGCAAAGACATCAATACGCAAAGACATCAATACGCAAAGACATCAATACGCAAAGACATCAATACGCAAAGACATCAATACGCAAAGACATCAATACGCAAAGACATCAATACGCAAAGACATCAATACGCAAAGACATCAATACGCAAAGACATCAATACGCAAAGACATCAATACGCAAAGACATCAATACGCAAAGACATCAATACGCAAAGACATCAATACGCAAAGACATCAATACGCAAAGACATCAATACGCAAAGACATCAATACGCAAAGACATCAATACGCAAAGACATCAATACGCAAAGACATCAATACGCAAAGACATCAATACGCAAAGACATCAATACGCAAAGACATCAATACGCAAAGACATCAATACGCAAAGACATCAATACGCAAAGACATCAATACGCAAAGACATCAATACGCAAAGACATCAATACGCAAAGACATCAATACGCAAAGACATCAATACGCAAAGACATCAATACGCAAAGACATCAATACGCAAAGACATCAATACGCAAAGACATCAATACGCAAAGACATCAATACGCAAAGACATCAATACGCAAAGACATCAATACGCAAAGACATCAATACGCAAAGACATCAATACGCAAAGACATCAATACGCAAAGACATCAATACGCAAAGACATCAATACGCAAAGACATCAATACGCAAAGACATCAATACGCAAAGACATCAATACGCAAAGACATCAATACGCAAAGACATCAATACGCAAAGACATCAATACGCAAAGACATCAATACGCAAAGACATCAATACGCAAAGACATCAATACGCAAAGACATCAATACGCAAAGACATCAATACGCAAAGACATCAATACGCAAAGACATCAATACGCAAAGACATCAATACGCAAAGACATCAATACGCAAAGACATCAATACGCAAAGACATCAATACGCAAAGACATCAATACGCAAAGACATCAATACGCAAAGACATCAATACGCAAAGACATCAATACGCAAAGACATCAATACGCAAAGACATCAATACGCAAAGACATCAATACGCAAAGACATCAATACGCAAAGACATCAATACGCAAAGACATCAATACGCAAAGACATCAATACGCAAAGACATCAATACGCAAAGACATCAATACGCAAAGACATCAATACGCAAAGACATCAATACGCAAAGACATCAATACGCAAAGACATCAATACGCAAAGACATCAATACGCAAAGACATCAATACGCAAAGACATCAATACGCAAAGACATCAATACGCAAAGACATCAATACGCAAAGACATCAATACGCAAAGACATCAATACGCAAAGACATCAATACGCAAAGACATCAATACGCAAAGACATCAATACGCAAAGACATCAATACGCAAAGACATCAATACGCAAAGACATCAATACGCAAAGACATCAATACGCAAAGACATCAATACGCAAAGACATCAATACGCAAAGACATCAATACGCAAAGACATCAATACGCAAAGACATCAATACGCAAAGACATCAATACGCAAAGACATCAATACGCAAAGACATCAATACGCAAAGACATCAATACGCAAAGACATCAATACGCAAAGACATCAATACGCAAAGACATCAATACGCAAAGACATCAATACGCAAAGACATCAATACGCAAAGACATCAATACGCAAAGACATCAATACGCAAAGACATCAATACGCAAAGACATCAATACGCAAAGACATCAATACGCAAAGACATCAATACGCAAAGACATCAATACGCAAAGACATCAATACGCAAAGACATCAATACGCAAAGACATCAATACGCAAAGACATCAATACGCAAAGACATCAATACGCAAAGACATCAATACGCAAAGACATCAATACGCAAAGACATCAATACGCAAAGACATCAATACGCAAAGACATCAATACGCAAAGACATCAATACGCAAAGACATCAATACGCAAAGACATCAATACGCAAAGACATCAATACGCAAAGACATCAATACGCAAAGACATCAATACGCAAAGACATCAATACGCAAAGACATCAATACGCAAAGACATCAATACGCAAAGACATCAATACGCAAAGACATCAATACGCATAAAAATATTCACTGCAATAGCAATATATCTCCCGTATATTGATGCACGACCCGTCTAGTACATAGTGAGCCTGCCTTCGAAGCTACGGGTTCCGGGTTCGAATTTCGAATTTTGTGGAGGCATTTGTGCGATGAATGTAATTGTGCAAGAGTTATGGATGTTTATGTTTGTGTAATTTTTTATGTATGTAAGTGTATTGTAACGCGCGGACAGTAAGACAGCCACAGGCTTATCGTCTGCCTCGTTGTCCCTAATAAGCACTGGTGAATGGAGGGTCGAAAGGACTAAGGGACTAAACTGTCTAGACCTCTGACTACCCCTGTATTGGAAAAGGCTTGCAGATGAAGAAAGAAGTCGACAGAGAAAGATATCTTAGATTATAACTTATCGTATAGACGGTGTCATCCAATAGTAATTTTACTTTTCTTCGCTGATATAAGTGAAAGCCTTAACGCTTCTTGACATTAAATGATTGTATATAGAAATAATCAATGCACTCTATCATAATTTAAAACCGCATCGATATATCAGAGTGCGATATGTATATAACAATATAAATAAATAAAATAAATATCTTCACACAATTCCCAATACAGGGGCAGACAGAGGTCAAATCTAGACAATTAAGTCCCTTTGACCTACCTTCCACCGAAGATGTTTTTAGGGACAACGTGACAGGCGGTGAGCCCGTCTCCGTCTTTATGTCCAAGCCAACGAATTATTTCGTACAAAAGTTTTTGAAAAACGCATTGGTACGAGCCTGCCACCTGGGGATCGAGCTCGGATCTCTTGACACGAAATTCCGACCACCCAAACAAACGGCTATCGTGACTCTTAATAATTAGATATAATATATACATAATGTCGTCTGTTGTGATGCAGGCGTTGATAATAAGAAGATCGTGCTTGACACCTTATCAGGCCGCGCTGACGCCTTGTAGCCAGGTATTTACATTGTTATCATGAGTGTGAAATAGTTAAACAAACCTTGAAAAACTTAAAACTATTGCTAAAAGTAAAGTAAAAGCCGGGAAGTGTTTAATGCTGAACAAAGGTTTCATATTATTTGAGAATAAAATCATTGAGGATCAAAAAGCAATGTGTCCCACACGCTTCAATTGAAATTTTAAATCTCTAATGATTTCTTATATTTACACGAACACTACAATAAAAAATAATATATTGGCACGATAGCCGAGTGGTTAGGTGGTCGAAATTTTGAGTCAAGAGACCCGAGTTCGAGCTCCAGGTGGCAGGCTCGTACCAATGGGTTTTTCAAAAACTTATAAACGAATTATATAATTGGCTTGGAGATAAAGACGCGACAAGCTCACCATCTATCACGTTGTCCCGAAGATGGGTCAAAGGGACTTAATGGTCTAGACTAGACCTCTATTTACCCCTATATTGGGAGTTACGTGAGGATATTTATTTATTTATAATAATAAGTATAATAAATATATGTTTAGAAGTTAAGTACGCCTCTTAGCGTCGTTGACAACATCTGCCAGAAATTATTTCAAATTCTGACTCAGTGTACGTAACTTAACAGCTACAAAGACATCAATACGCAAAGACATCAATACGAAAAATTTTGTTCCGAAGAGAATTAAGTAGAGGTCAGAAGAGATTGTAGTAACGTCTACAAGTTGTTGTAAATAAATAAATAAATATAAATAAATATCTTCACGCAAGTCCCAATATAGGGGTCGACAGAGATCTAGTCTAGACTGTTAAGTCCCTTCGACCCACCTTCCACCGAAGATGTTTTCGGGACAACGTGACAGGTGGTGAGCCCGTCGCCGTTTTTATGTCCAAGCCAACGATATAATTTGTACATAAGTTGAAAAACCCATTGGTTCGAGCCTGCCACATGAGGATCGAACTCGGGTCTCTTTACTCGAAATTCCGACCACCCACCCACTCGGCTATCGTTTCACTTTTTTGTTGTGGTTATCGCTGACCCTACCTTACGAGGGAAGGCATAAGACATAAGTCCTACGATATACTCTAACTGGCCGTTATGTATGCATGTATGTAAAATCAGCCAAGATGCTCCTCTACGGGTTAGCAAACGTCACATGTCCTTGAAATTATATTTCATTTATTATACAAGACACTCAGGTTTCGTCATAATGCTTGCCACTTAACCGTAATCTCGTAACTGCTTTCAGTAATTTTACCCGTCTAAACTGGGGACTGAACCTAAAACAACCGCCTTTACCGGGTAGACTACCACGTTTCTTAAGGCGGGACTACTGGCGGGAAAAGACACTTTCGGTAGCAATGTTTGAAATATATTAACGTGATCTCTCACGATGTAAATTGACTTCATTGAGCTCGAATTATATATATTAAATTTTATAAACCGCCAACTATATCTTGATGGACTGCAGGGAGAAACGAAAATTCTATCTCCCGACACTCCTCTCGTTCCAGCCGAGAAGGAGTCACGGTGAAGGAGGTTTGGTATTGCGGTTGACCATTCTCTCTATCCACGAAGTTATCTTTCGTAATACCAATAATAATATTGAGAATATAAAATTAAGAAACAAAAGCGAAACATTTTTTTTTGTTTTGTAAACAATCTAATACAAGGGCAAGATGTAACAGATGTCTTTTGCAATAACCACTTATTTGGTCTGTATTAATTTCTGTGAAACACTTACCACATAGTTAACCTGTTGTGTGTAAACACTGAATTGTGATTAAATAGACCTCTGCGTTTATCTGATCTTTGTCCAGAAAACAAAGAGGCTTAGGAGAATCAATCTAACTTTTAATACATGGTTAACTTCGCTACACAACTTTTAATTAATGGAAGTATGTTCACGAAGTTTGCAAGGCCATAGTTACATACATAGCGGTCTATAAAATACCACTGCAGGAAATAGGCCCCTCTCGTAAAGGAACGTTTGTCACAATCGCCACGCTTGGATAGCGAATTGGCGATGGAAGTACAGGATACCTTGCACATTAGATACTGCTGTGTGTCTATGTTCCGATGAATTTTATAAGTGGTATTTTTCGAGCAGGTTACCCCGCCATCTTTTGATAGCCGATTGCATTTCCAAGGCATGTTACATTCATTCAATCATTCATCATCCAAACCATTCCCCACCAGTTCTGTATTAATTTAATCAAACTTTTATGCACATAATTCACGATTGCGGACATAATGCCTGAAGACATTCTTATTTCTATTCAACCATTAGGCTAAACAGACATTCATACAGAAATTTAAAAAATACATAATAAATATAAAAGTACTTTATCTATATATTTATTTATTTCTCTCTAAAAAGAGAGTTTGTGTCCTGTACAAAACTTTAAGAGAGTCTTTGAAAATACTTTATGTTGTAATCATGTTCAATAAACTTATTCATCCCGCGAGTAATTAAATATTAAAGTTTGTTAATAATAGTTTGACAAATAAAATACTGGATAGCGATACTGGATAGCTACAAAAGTTTCCTTCTACAAAAGTTTCGAAACACTAATTACACGACGAGCTTTTCTCATGGGAATCGAACGTAACGTATTCGAATCGCTCAATCACTCGACTAACGTGATATTTTTTCTCATATTTTCTGTAACACCATTTTACCTACCACATCCCCAGTACTTGACAATACAATAAATCTTTATTATTAAGTTCGGCATAGCATCTTACATCTTGTTGCGTCGATAGCTTTTTTGTGGTAAATGTCAAGACTTTGCTTGGCAAGTAAAAAAAAAACAAACAAAAGTATAATATATTCATATTCATTTGCCATATAAATTACCATAATACATATATGATTTCAACTACGTACAAACGATGCAGGAGTGATCGTTGGAAGCTGTTTGACGCCGTCCACGGAGACGATCTTCACTTCAAAGTTCGAAAGGTTCACGAAAAGCCTTTGGTGTATTTCGTGCACGCAAAGCATTAACACCTCGTAAGCCTCTTTCTCTGTCAGAGCTAGGAAACGTTTGTCTTAAGTCAGAGCTAGACGATATACTGGAGAGGAAATTACGGGGCAGGGTGAAAGGGCGTAGGTGAAAAAAGGAGTAAGGAAAACCGTGCTGTGTCTTTGTATTTATATGCATTTACACATCCCGACCTGTAAAAGTACACTGCATTGCCATAATCGTCACGCTTGCCGATGGCGTGCCGATGGCATGCCGATTGGCGATCGTAGTACTTACCTGTCTCCACGACACTTGGATAATGCATGTCACAGGTCTGCTGAATTTTGGTCTAGAACTAATATTTTTTAAGATGGTTATTCTGTCGGTAGCCAATAGTATCTTCAAGGTTTTCTCTTAGCCGTCTTTACCGGCACCCATGAGAAGGAAAGGGGTGATTTATCCCAACGCCGATACCACACGGAAAATTTATGAATTTAACTGCAACTTCCTTTTTTCCAGGGAGGATCTCTTTCAGAGATCCTCCGCCTGCTTAGAGATTTTAAAGCCAAGTTATCGAAAATATCTTCGGTGGAAGGTGGGTCAAAGGGACTTAATTATCTGGAGTAGACCTCTGTCGACAGATGTTGAAGATATTTATTTATTTATCGTTAAGGCTATTTTAGACTGTCAGATTCAAGAGTAAGATTAATTATACAATGAAAAAGTTAATGAACACTCACTAGGTTTATAGTAGTAATCCAATATACCCAAACAGAGGTAGCCCCCAAAGCCATGAGACGCATACGGCACCTTCATGGACGTCGCCATGTAATCCATGGTATACAGCTGACCACCGCTCTCTTCGTCGTAGCCAGCGATCAATATGTTCAACATGTTTGGTGTCTGTGTGTAGACAGAAAAAAGAAAAAAATAGATCCGATTTTCTAGTCGGTTCCTCTCTGGTCTTTGTTTTTTCTAACCGGTGTAGTTTGTTATTAGAGCCAAAGCCTATCATGATGTTTTAACTTTAAAAATTACTCATTAAAATACTGGCCACACAGAAACAAAAATATAAACAATATAATTAAAAAAGAAGATTTTCAGGCAGATAAGGGAATACAATATTTCAAGATATTGCTCTTTCAGTGATTCTTTCCAACAATTTACATATTACAATTTCGGATAAATATCGGAACGCAAAACAAAAAACGCGCGTTGTCTCTTCGCTGTCTGTCCTCTTTATAGTTGTTTGTTTCAATAAGCAACGCAGGCACTTACTCCCTTATGCAAGGCCTCCGATAAGTTGTTTCTGGCGAAGTGTGTGACGGCAGTGATGCCCAAACTGTACCGATTTCTCATTTTGTACAGTTGACTGTTCTTCGCAACAAACTGAGCAAACTGTGCCATGTCCCCCATGTCACCGTTCACTCCGATTACTATGCTGTTAGTTACTTCGTACAATTTGTTTCCATCTAGAACATCAAAAACATATACTCTGTACTGGTAAAGGATTTTTATTCTGTATAAATATATTTATTTTTAGAGAAATTTACATTGGTACGCCTACAACCTGGGACCTGGGGTTAGAAAACGGGTCTCTTGACTTGAATTCCGACAACCCAAAAAATCTTTTAAAATGTTTTAATTGAGTCGCGTTTTTAACAGGGAATGTAGATACTTTATATTATAAAGTTCCATCGGGAACGGGAAAAAATTTAGGATATACTTGTAACTTTAAAGATATGTAATTTGTTTTATAGATTTCTTGTTTTGAAACTAATATTATTATTTCTTCACGTATATTATTATTATCTTATATATTATTATTATAATAAGAGAGTAACTTGACAGAACCATTTGCGAAGAGTCACGATCCTCACATACCTCATTCGTTTCTTTCAAATTCATAATTCTTATTATATATTATACACAATATAACATAAGATATTTTTGATAATGTTTATATCAAAAATATCTTATGTAAGTATAATTTCTAGAAAACGTCCTTTACTCAGTAAACACAATTTCTTAAAATAGAGTGTTATATATCTTATAGTATATATTTTTATATTGTGTTTATATATCCTATTTTGATTTGGAAATGAAATTGCTTTACTTTTCGTAATGATATCCATTTTTGATTAAGGAAACAAACAAAAGGAATTCGTCTTATATATTTTCTATTGCTTATCTTTACATCAAGACCAACTCAAATGTGTAAAGATGAACAAATAAAATCGCGCACTGGTGCGTGGGTAACTTAAATAACTCCTGCATAAGTTATACGAGCTATTGGGAATGTGGTTGGCTGGAACTAACCAACCTGTTTGTCTAGAACCAGGAGGAGGGCGGGCAAAAACAAAAAAATATTACGTATTCCAACAGTGGACTCTCAGTAGTCAGTACTTGAGATTTAAAACAAATACATAGAAAACAAATGGTAAATAAATAAATAAATATCTTCACGCAATTCCCAATACAGGGGTAGACAGAGGTCAAGTCTAGACAATTAAGTCCCTTTGACCCACCTTCCACCGAAGATATTTTCGGGACAACGTGACAGGTGGTGAGCCCGTCGCCGTCTTTATGCCCAAGCCAACGATGAAATTCGTACATAAGTTTTTGAAAAACTTATTGGTACTGCCATCTGGGGATCGAACTCGGGTCTCTCGACTCGAAATTCCGACCACCCAACAACTCGGCTATCGTGACTTATTTAAAACAAATGGTACTTACTAAAATGATTAGAAACTAAACTGTGAAGTACTTTAGGTATATGTATGTATTTATTTATCAAAACACCAGCCAAACAAATATAAATCTTTAAGTCTACGCCAATTAACCATGAAATTACGCCATTAAACATGAACAACATTTGAATGTTTTACATCAAAATCATAAAATGAAATAAAAAAAAATTGGTGCATAAATATAAGTGTATAAGAATGGCTATGTTTAGGTCATAAGTTAGTAATACACGTTCGGAATTTCGTTTTATCTTATATATATATATATATATATATATATATATATATATATATATATATATATATATATATATATATATATATATATACAAATTTATATATAAATCTCTTGTCAAGATTTTTATGGTAGGTAAACTCCTAAAGTACCGATCTTGATGAAATTTGGTAAATATGTGTAATTTGGTTCAACCTAAACGTTATGATAGTTTTTATCTCGATTATTGTCTTCGATATCTACATATCTCAAGGTGATTTGACGTTTATTAGTCTTACAAACACTCGAGAAAGACTGAACAGATTGCCTAATTTAGGTTTTGAAACATTTATTATAATAGAATTTATTATTAAATTAGAATATATTATACTTTAGAATTCCAAGGAAAGTTTTAAAGATGAGAAACAGGTTCCTAGGCAGGACTATGTCTGGTGGGCCCTCTAGTATACATACATATATAAGGTTTTCACTAATATTATCGATTGCTAGAGATTCGAACCTACAATGCAACAAGATACACGAATTATTGACTCACGCGATAAAAATTTTAAACTAATTTTTATAGCCACGATAGCCGAGTGTTTGGGTGATCGGCATTCGAATCACAAGAACCGGAGTTTGTTCCCCATGAGAAAGGCTGACCGGAGATTTTTTTAAAACTTACATACGATTTGCATTACTGACTTGTACACTAAGAAAGCGTTAGGCTAATCAACTGTACCATTGTTCCAAATAAACTCCGATGGATGTGCATCGAAATTACTAAATTGTCTAGAGCTCTGCCTACCCTAGTATTGGGAAATTACCTGAAAACCATCCTAAAAGAATAATACACCGCGTCGCTGAGTATTTTACCCAAAATATTTATTTTAAGATGTCATTCATATTACGTATTAGTTTATATATTCTTTCTTAATTACTACATTACTTCAGACTAAACTTGAGATTTATTAAAAACGTCTTTATCATATCGTTCACACTTTATTACCTTACATTCTTCACGCAATTCCCAACACAGAAGCAGGCAGAGGTCTATTCTAGACAACTAAGTCCGTTCGACCAACCTTCCACCGAAGATATTTTGGGACAACGTGACAGGTGGTAAGCCCATCGCCGTCTTTATGTCCAAGCCAACGATATGAATCGTATATAGGTTTTGAAAAACCCATATGGTACGAGCCTGTCCACCTGGGGATCGAACTCGGTTCTCTCGACTCGAATTCCGGTTACCCAATCGTTCGGCTATTGTGACTTTTCCTTACTTTCACTGAAATAAAAAGGCAGTTTTCTATAAAGGGTAAGGAATAGAACTAGTAATACTAGACGAGAAATACCAGTGTAATAACCTGCACCTTTGAAGCGAAGACCTTGCTATAAAGCTATTTCTCATTGAATTCACTGATTGCGATCTCTTATCATTCTATTTTGAGAATATTGTGTTTACTTTGTAAAGGACGTTTTCTAGAAATTATACTTAAATAACTTATATCTTATAGTTTAAGCCAATTTCAACGGAAGTGATTTTCAAATAGACTTAGATGGTTTAATAGAAAATAAACTAACGATGACACGATAGATGAGTAATCGTGACCCAACTTTGGAAGCTAGGGGTTGCGTATTCGAATCCCGTCAGGGACTGTCGTGTAAAAATAATGGATATTTGTACACGAGTTTGTAATGTATTGTTGTTTATAAATAACATTAAAATAATATATGCAAGTTAATATTTTAATACGTTAAAGCCACGATAGCCGAGTGGTCGGGTGATCGGAATTTCGAGTCAATAGACCCGATTTCGATCCCCAGTTGGTAGGCTCGTACCAATGGGTTTTTCAAAAACTTATGTACGAATATCGTTGGCTTGGACATTACGACGGCGACGGGCTCACCACCTGTCACGTTGTCCCGAAAATATCTTCGGTGGAAGGTTGGTCGAAGGGACTTAATTGTCTAGACTCGACCTCTGTCTACCCCTGTATTGGGAATTGCGTGAATATATTTTAATTTTTTTATATTTTTTAATATTTTAATACAATTAAAAGTAACAAAAAAGTAGTTAGTAAAGTTTTATATTCATAAATTCACGAATATATGTGTGCATGTATTTATATGACATAAACATGTCAGTATATTATGCTGTCAGCTTGGACATTAAGATGGCGGTAGGCACCTGTCCGGTTGTTCAAAACAAGCTTCGGTGAAAAGTGGATCGAAAGGACGTTAGTGTCTAGACATCTACCAACCCCAGCGAGGAAAATTGCGCGAAGATATAAAGAAATTGTTGTTTTACAACCAGCCCTAGCGTGCGCATATAGTGCATGCGGCTTGTATCCCAAAAAATTTGACTAATATTTTTTATTCAAGCTTTGAACCTAGGGACACTACTATCAGGGAATAAACTCTCACCACAGAAATATGCAGTATTCCGCAGGATGTTTACCTACACCGCCCAGCAGTACTTCAATTGGCTCGTGCAATATGTCATACGATTATAAACAAACCACGAGTGGTTGGGTGAACGGAATTCGAATCAAGAGACCCGAGTTCAAACCTCAAGCTCGTACCAGAGGGTTTAAAAAAAAAAAAAACTATATACGATTTATATCGTTGGCTTGTACATAAAAACGGCGACGGGCTTACCTGTCACGTTGTCCCTTTGTTGGAAGGTGAATAGCCGAGTTCTCAGAATTTCGAGTCAAGAGACCCGAGTTCGATCCCCAGGTGGCTGGCTAGTACCAATGGGTTTTTCAAAAACTTATGTACGATTTGTATCGATGGCTTAGACATAAAGACGGCGACAGGCTCACCACCTGTCACGTTGTCCCGAAAATATCTTCGGTGGTAGGTGGGTGACAGGGACTTATTTGTCTAGACTAGACCTCTGTCTACCCCTGTATTGGGAATTGCGTGAAGATATTTATTTATTTAATGTTTATGTATGCATGTAAATATAATGTTCCGTAACTGGGACACTAAGACGGGGATAGGCTCCTAACAACCTAACAAATTAGTCCCAATATGCTTCGGTGAAATATTTTGTCGAGCAGACATCATTGTCTAGACCACTGCTTATCCCAGTATGGGACATTGATTGAAGATATATAAAACAAAGTGGTCTCTAAGGAAAATAAATATTAAAAAAAATACTTACACAGATAGAAACAACATCACATACTTATTTAATCCCAAATACAATATTACTATTATATAATCCCAAAGTGAGGAGCACTTGTATTATTATATGAGAAAAAACGAAAGTACCACAAACACTCAGACCCGATAGAATATACAAAAAATGTTTTCAATATTGACCCGACCGGTAATCGAACCCGGGACATCAGAGCTACACTATGAAAACCGGTGTGTATGCCACTCGTCCACGGTGGTCGTCCTTAAAAATCCTCCTTGAAGAGTGGCTAATGTCGCACTGGACTGCTACACGCCGGTGAGTAACTAAGTAACATAAGAACGAAGGCAGGGTCACAGGGCTATCAGGTATATATTTTCACGCCATTCGAAATACAGGGGTAGGCAGAGGTCTAGTCTAGACGATTAAGACCCTTCGATCCACCTTCCACCGAAGACATTTCTGCGGATAACGTGACAGGGGGTGAGCCTGTCCCCGTCTTTATGTCCAAGCCAACGATATAAACCGCACATACTCGTAAGTTTTTAAAAAACCCATTGTTACAGGCCGGCCATCTGGGGATCGAACTCGGGTCTGTTGACTCGAATTCCGATCACTTAACCACTCGGCTATCGTGACTTCTCTCTTACTATCTGGTCTTATGGAAGATATTCTTTAGAACTAACTGTAGAATATATAAATCGATTAACCGTTCTTCAATAAAAGTATGCTTTGTGTCAGTGTCTGATCGGCAGCAATTATCACGAAATCCTTGCACTGAATTCCGAGGAGACATTGCAAATAGAGCTCCGACATGATTTGGTCTTTATTGCATTAGTTATTGCATTTCCTGTTATAGAACTGTTATTGATTTCTCTGTACAAGTTTCCTTTCAACACAATTCTTCCTCGTTGCTTAAATAAATTGTTTTACGATCTTAAAAGTTATGTATTAGTAATTCAATCGTTAAAAAAGTTGACATGATATTACAAGGCCGATAATAAAAACGTAATTTACTATAAATTATATCAGATCGTAAAATATAAAAAGTACAGATAATAATTATAAATGACACTGACACACTGGCAATCATTTTGCTGTTAAAAATTATATCCCTTCTCTTTGCGTATCCCAAAGAGCATGTACATTAGTAAATATATATTTATAAGTAAATGTTTGTGATAATAAAATATATAAATTTGAACATCCATAATATCACATAACTACGTTATTCTGTATATAACTGCGTTATCCTAATCCCAGAGTAAGTATTAAATTAAAGAGAAAAAATAATTCCAAAATTTCAACTTACATGCGCGGTCTTTTTTTCATTTCAAACCGCGACCTTTGCCGAACCTTGGCATGGTTAGGCAAAGGTTGAGGATTCGAATCCCATTTTCTCTCTCATTTTTTCTTTTTAATTTAATAACAACATGTTTAGTATAGCTCATATACGTAATTAGTAAAAAGTAGTGTTACGGAATTGTTTTTATTAATCTAGTCTTTCGTAAATCATACCAAAGACAATACTGCCATGAAGAGTTATGAATCAGTTTAAAAATATGTAATCATTACACAAGCATAAAAAAAAGAAAGAAATTAAATTTAAAAATCACCATGTCACTTAATCTCTTTATATATATCGTAAGCCAAAATGGCTGCAAAATTTAACCTAACTACATTTTACGAAACTTACGCAGCGTTATCTTCGCCGCGTTGTTTGTAACATAGAAAAGCTAATATTGACATAGTACATCATTCAATATTACCATTCGTCATTTTAATCTCTGAATAAACTCTTTTTAATGGGAGAATGAGTTCTTATATCAGCATGCCCACGAAATTAATTATTAAAATATTTTCTAAAGCGAATTATTTCTGGGTTTTATGTACAGTATCGGCTATTGTATATATGTATGAATATATAGACCATACATAAGAATGAATGAATGAATGAATGTCTTTATATCCAAGCCAACGATGTAATTCGTACATAAGTTTTTTGAAAAACTCATTGGTACTGCCACCTGGGGATCGACCACCCAACCACTCGGCTATCGTGACTTTTACGGTGAAAGGTGTATCGAAAGAACTCAGTTATCGAGACCACTGTCTACTACAGTGAATGGCGTGATGATTATTTAATTTAATGTAGGATTTACTATAATCATGTTCGATAAATGGATTGGTAAAAGAAATACCAGACACCTAGCACCTTAGCTGGTGCTACCCTTCATTGTACTACTGAATTTTAGTAAAAATAAAAAATATAAAAACATCTTCACGCAATTCCCAATACAGGGGTAGACAGAGGTCAAGTCTAGACAATTAAGTCCCTTTGACCCACCTTCCACCGAAGATATTTTCGGGACAACGTGACAGGTGGTGAGCCTGTCGCCGTCTTTATGTCCAAGCCAACGATGAAATTCGTACATAAGTTTTTGAAAAACTCATTGGTACTGCCACCTGAGGTTCGAACTCGGGTTTCATTATCATATTATCTTTCTTTTTTTTATGGTGTGCTATAAAGTGTACTCTCTCTCTCTCTCGACTCGATATTCCGACCACCCAACAACTCGGCTATCGTGACCTACAATTTTAGTCTTTATGTTATTTTTCAAGACGGGAATCCCGCCATCTGTTGGTAGCTATTTTGCTACATATTTCTTAAAGTATCACAACAATATACCTCTTACGATAGTAACGAAGATGCTGGTAATGTTCTTATGACAGACTGCTATATATAACATATTACATCAATATATAGATCACGATTACTCCAAATCGCGTTACTTTTTATAAATACATACATATCTGAAGACCTCCGCAAAGAAGTGGCAAACACACCAGCTTTCGCGGTGTCGCCAGCCCTGTGGTCCCGGGCTCGATTACCGGTTAGGTCAATGAGTCACTTTTTACCCCTGTATATTTACGTATGTATTTATCACTACAGTACGGACAAGTGATCTTAAAAATAATGAGTCACAAATTACGTTCTTTTAAATAAAAAAAATGCCTGAATAACGTTCCACTGTTTAATTAGCACAGTAATTACTGTTAGCCATCAACATAATGATTTCGTTGGATTTTTTCTTTGGATCTTTGGTATCAAATCTTATTAAATCTTTCGGTACATTATCACACATACATATATAGAAAAAAAATCACATACTAAAATGTCATAATAAAAAGTACATTAAAATCCAAATAAATCGGATCTTTAACAGGTACAGTAGCTTAAAATCCAGTAATCAGAACCAGAAAACACTAGTTCAGAATAATATTAAGTTTTAATATTAGTTTTAGAATAATATTAGGTTTAGATAATAGATTGTTAAAATACATTGTACGCTTCTATACATACATAACGGCTTATCAAAGTCCACTGCAAGGCATACGCCTCTCCCATAGAGAGGATTTGCCAAAATCGCCACGCCCTCGGCAAGCGGATTGGGGATCGCAGTACCAGACCACTTGCAACTCAGACGCTTCTGCCGTCTTCCGTCTGATTATTTTCGTCTGATATTTTTAGAAATGGTTGTCCCACCATCTAGCGGTTGCCATAATAATATACAAGGCTGTTTCTTCTCTTACGACACCCACGGGAAGAAAGGGAGTTGCAATATTCTTACGTCGTTATCACATGGTACACAAACACTTTTTTTATTTATTTATTTAATATTAAGTTTTAATCGGCCGGAGAATAAGCACAGATTACTATTATGTTACGACATAACTATTAGTTGATATCTGGATGATGCCATAAGGAGAAACCGGCTGGTTAAAGATATTAAACTAGAAAAGAGCATGCAAAAGCAAATTTAATATCATGCAGGTGCAAGAGGCAATAATAGCAAATATATATTATTAATAAGTCACGATAGTCTAGTGGTTGGGTGGTCGGAATTTCGAGTCAACAGTCGCCAGTTGGATCCCCAGGTGGCAGGCTTGTACGAATGGTTTTTTTTTCAAAACTGATATACGATCTTTGTCTTGGACATAAAAACGGCGACGGGCTCACCACCTGTCTCGTTGTCCCAAAATATTTTCGGTGGAAGATAGGTCGAAGGGACTTAATTGTCTAGACTAGACCTCTGTCTACCCCCATATTGGGAATGCTGTAAAAATATCAATTATTTTATTTGTTTTGCCCGTATTAATGATTTTTTTTGGATTTTATTAATTTTAATTCGAATTGATAATGTTATTATAATTAAAATTTAATATATATTAAATTCTCTAATTATTATTAACATCAAGTTACATAACTTCTGCAATAAACAATTCTGTATTATGATTGTCGGGTATTTGTTATATGTTCACGTCTTGTTGAGTTTTAATACTTATAAAAATAAAAATACAATAAAATAACAAATAACATAAAATATCAATTATTATTTTAACTTTATCCACAAGATATAAAACTAACTTTATTATAATATATTAATGAATCATCGAGAACGGTACATGTATGTTTGTATTCGGTCGTTTTATTTACGCTTACATTTGGACTAGTTTTTTGGAATTCACTTTCGACAAAGTGAATAGAATGCGCTTAGTTTTTATTCAAACCTATGAAACTGTTTGATTAATTAAAACTTCTTTTCTTTTATAGCCGGTGCTTGGACTTGCAAAGAATGACGTTTAAAGTCCATTTTAACTTAATAGTGAGTCACTTTCTTAAATAATGAATTCGGTATTTATAAAAAATATGTATGCCAATTTCCAAATATAAAAGTTTTAAATAGTACTTAAGTTTTTTTACGTCCATTGGTACGAATCTGGGGGATCAAACTCCGGTCTCTTGACAGGAATTCCGATCACCCAACCACTCGGTTGACTAAGACTATAAAAAAAATATGGCAGTTATAAAAATATACAAAAAACTATGCCTACCTATGGGGCACCTTGTGCACCTTCATATTGCATATGGTTCTTCTTGGCTGTGTGACTAACATGTCCCACTTTGCAAGAGTAGCATATCTATGAGTGCATTAAAAATTATCTTCATGCCATCCCAATACAGGGGTAGATAGAGGTCTTGACAATTAAGTCTTTTAGACCCATCTTCCACCGAAGACATATTTGGACAACGTGAAAGGTGGTGAGCCTGTCGCTCTCTTCATGTTCAAACCAACGATATAAATAGTTTAAGTTAAATAGTAGTATGAATAGTTTAGTCTAAGTTTTTGAAAAAATCCATTAGTAAGAGACTACTGCCTAGGGATCGAAATCGGATCTGCTGACTCATAGTCCGATCACATAACCGCTCGGCTATCGTGACGAATATGGAAAGAGGACGATAAATGCTTACGCTGATACCACACGGCAACATCCAGAAGCAGACTTGTAAATGACAGAATGAGTAATTTATGATCTGTAAAAAAAAATTATAGTCATCAGCCAGAAGAGCCACGATAGAATATTAGCGATAGAATTTCAAATATGAGTAAGAAAATAATTAAAGTAAATGTAGTCAAGTACGACGATATTAAATATTAAAACAATGTTCCGATATCATTATATTGAAAGACAAAATGGCCGCACATTTTAACCTACCTACACTTTACTAAACTATTATCTTCGCCGCGTTGTTTGTGACATAGATCAGCCAGAATAGCAACGATAGCCTAATGATCGAGTGATCAGAATTTCGAGTCAGGAGACCTGAGTTCGATACCCAGGTGGCCGGCTCGTACACATGGATTTTTCAAAAACTGTATGATTATATCGTTAGATTGGAAATAAAGACGGTTACAAGCTCACCACATGTCACGTTGTCCCGAAAATATCTTCAGTGGAAGATAGATCCATCTTCAGACTTAACTGTCCAGACATCTGTCTACGAGTGGCTACTACTACGCTTTGGGAATGGCGTGAAGAATTTTTTTATCAGCTGCGATTCGAAATTATAACCCGAAATAGAACACGCGAAGTTTGTTCAAATGATCAATCATTAATGACATATGAAACGTCACTGGCAGGTAGACCTGCCCCGCCCTAGTATGTACACAACTTTCATACCGAACCTGATCCGTTTGTAAAGATCAATTGAAAGTTAAAAAAAAAACAGCAACTTATGCAATGAAATACTTCGCGTCGTCTCGTGAACACATATGTTTTCTTTCCGTAGTAAGTACAGTGGGTGTCCATATTATTAGGGACAGTTTTGATTTTATATTCTAATTCAATTCAATTTACTTTTAAAAAACACTATTTATATGTTTCAAAGGTATGGGCTTGGACAAAAAAGACGGCGACAGGTTCACCGTCGGTCAAAACGTCGAAAAAAACGTATTCTGTGAAATATGGGTCAAAAGAACTTAATTCTGGACCTCTATCTACCCCAGTATTGAGTATAGCGTAAAAAGCAATAATTATATCAAACATTTATTGCATAAATATGCCACATCTCTTAATACACAAAGCATCATAAGCCGGCGATGTGGTTCGCCACCCATCACGTTTCGTTTCTCGCGGGGGCGAAAAGCGGCCCATGGAGAGCCGCTTCGCTACGTTGAATGTAAGAGGAGGAATGGATGGTAAGGTAGATGAAGTATGTCAGATGATGGACGAACGATGTATAGATATCCTGTGCGTAAACGAAACCAAGAGGAAAGGATGTGACACCACGGTTCATGGTCCCTACACGGCATACTGGTCGGGAGTCCCCCAAACCAGCCGAGGCTGTCAGGTAGTTGGTGTGATTCTTTCCTCTCTGTGTGATAGAGCATGAATGTGTAAGCCCAAGACTCCTCTGGGTTAGGTTAAAAGTTGGACACACCCGCTTGTTTATCCTTGGGGTCTATGCACCGACGGATCTGCGAGGGGGTGGGTCATTAAAAGCCCAAAACGAGAGAGGAATTTTGGGATAGCATGAGAGAGGTCTTGAATAAATGCGGAGAAAATGAACGGATCGTGATGTTAGGGGACTTTAATGGATGGGTTGGAGTAAAGCGTGATGGGTATGAAGGAGTACTGGGTACATTTGGGGACGAGAGAGTGAACGAAAATGGGAGAAGCCTACTTGAAGTATGCTTGGAATGGAATCTGTGCGTGGCCAATACAACGTTTGATCACAAAAGATCCATTTGTATACAAGAATTGAGGGTGAGTCTAGAAGTATAATTGATTTTGTTATTGTGGATCAAAGATTGAGGAAGAACCTGCTAGACACTCGAGCATACCGCGGTGTAGGCCTTGACACAGACCACTTCCTGGTCATAGCCCGAATACATGGCATCTTTAAACGATGGCGACACCGAGGAGCTGAGCCTACGAGTGTTTTGGACAGAATAAAAGTGGAAAATCTCCAAGAAAAAGATAAGAAAGACGAGTATGTAGAGAAACTGATAGAAAGTTTTAAAGGCATAGAAGAGATAAGTGTGATTGAAGATTTGTGGGAGACATTTAAGAAAGGAGTCGTGAATGTTGCTGTTGAGGTATGCGGAGTAACTAAACGAAGGAAAGGAAGAAAGAAGTATAATGTGTGGGTGGATAAAGATGTATAAAAGGCTGTGCAAGAAAAGAAGAAAGCGTGGTTGGATTGGTTAGCATCAAAAGCTAACCAAAAACTTCAAAAGGCGACGAATGACGAGATAAAGGAAGCGAGAAAGAAGTATAAAAGATTCAAATCAGCTGCGAAAGATGTGACTAGAAAGAAAGGAGAACAAAAGGATGATTTTGATAGGAGGCTCACTGAAGATTTCCAGTCAAACATCAAGTTTTTCTGGAAATCCGTCAATACAGCCAGAGGAAAAACCTCTACCTCGGAGCTGAATACAATCAGGAGTCAAGATGGGAGCATTATAAAAGGAGAAGAATATGTGTTAAAGAGATGGAAAGAGTATTTTGAATGTTTATTTGAAAGAGAGGAAGTGCAGGTACAACACCCGGCACCTTCCATGGTTAATATAAATGTTGATGACAGTGAGATAAGCGTGGATGAAATAGTAAAAGCGTTGAAAAGTATGAGATTTGGTAAGGCTGCCGGATATGATAGGATTACCGTCGAGATGCTGAGGACTGGACAGGGCTTAGTGGCTAGTCAGCTGTGCCGCCTTTTCAATTTATGCTGGCAAAATGGGCAAGTACCGGGAGACTGGTGCAAAGCCGTAATCGTGCCATTGTATAAGGGAAAAGGGTCACGGCAGGACTGCGTAAATTACCGCGGTATAAGCCTTCTCAGCGTCGTCGGTAAATTGTATGCGAAAGTGTTGATTGAATGGGTTGTGAATGAAACGGACGAAAAATTATGGGATGCACAAGCGCGATTTAGAAAGGGAATGGGGTGTACGGATAAGGTCTTTTCCTTGCGGTGCATAGCTGAATAGTGACTGGCTAAAAACCAGAAGGTCTATTGCACGTTCGTGGATTTACAAAAGGCCTATGATAGAGTGGTGAGGAATGAATTGTGGTCAGCATTGTCCGTGAAAGGTGTCAGCAGTATCCTCATACGAGCATTGCAATCTCTTTATAGGGATTCCTGTGCTTGTGTAAGGATAAACGGGGCATACACTGAATGGTTTAATATCGAAAAAGGTGTTAGACGGGGATGTGTAGCGTCACCGTGGCTGTTTAATCTGTTTATGGACAATTGCTTGACAGATTTAAAAGAGAATGAAAGTGGGTTGAGAATGAATGAGTTACTCGTCAAATGTTTTCTCTATGCGGATGATCAAGTATTACTTGCGTCTTCAGCCGAGGAGTTGCAGGAGATGGTAACTGCTATGAGTGAAGCTTTTGTTAGAAAGGGGATGAAGATGAATGTAAAGAAGACGAAAGTAATGGTGTTTGAAAGAGATGAGGTCATGACAGACTGCAATATAGTGATTCGAGATGAACAAATTGAACAGGTGAATGAGTTTGTGTATCTGGGTTCAAAGTTCACAAGAGATGGAAAGTGTGAGAGCGATATTGAAAGAAGAGTGAATGCAGGAAACATGGTGAATGGAGCTTTGCACTCCTTTATGAGCAGTCGGATGGTGTCTAACAAGGCTCGTTTGGCTGTGCATAGGGGAGTTTTGGTTCCGACACTCATGTACGGAAGTGAAAGTTGGGTATGGCAGAAGAAACATGAAAGCAGAGTAAATGCAGTTGAGATGAGAGCATTAAGAAGTATGTTAGGAGTTAAACTGAGCGACAGGATAGGGAATGGTGAAATAAGGAAACGTAATGGTCTGAAAGAAGATGTAGTGACTAAAATTGCAAAAGATATGCTGAGATGGTTTGGCCATGTCGAGAGAATGAATGAAGAACGATTGACGAAAAAATCATATAAGGCGAGTGTGAATGGAAGTGTAGGAAGGGGAAGACCTAGGCGGACGTTTCAAGACCAAATCAGGGACGTCCTGAAAAAGGCCAGGTCAAGAGTACCCAGAATCGAAGAGAATGTATGAAGGGAATAATAAAAGTGGACGAAGCGAAACAAGTATGTAAGGATCGTAGCAAGTGGAAAGAAGTGGTCTCTGCCTACCCCTACGGGAAAGAGGCGTGATTATATGTATGTATGTATGTATCATAAGCCACGATAGCCGAGTGATTGGGTGGTCGGAATTTGGAGTCTAAAGACCCGAGTTCGATCCCCAGGTGGTAGGCTCGTACCAATGGGTTTTTCAAAAACTTATGTACGAATATCGTTGGTTTGGACGTAAAGACGGCGACGGGCTCCCCACCTGTCACGTTGTCCCGAAGATATCTTCGGTAAAGGTGGGTCGAAGAGACTTAATTGTCTAGACTAGACCTCTGTCTACCACTGTATTGGGAATTGCGTGAAGATATTTATTTATTTTATCAAACACCTGAATACATCGCAAGTAACATGTATATGAATTATTATTATTATAAACATATTAGATGTTATAATGAAATATAAGAATATCATAATATACAAGTAAAATGTTCATATACTCACAAAAAGTCACGTTAGACGAGTCCTTACGAGATCGTAGTTTGTAAGCCATAATTAATAATTTGAAATAACTAACCTAATGCATACAATTATCCTATTTCAAAACAACCACCTGCCTTCCCTTCCAATTCCAGAAAATTAACTCAAGGTAAGCAACCAAGTGCTTTCGGTTAGATGCAAAAACATACATACACATAACACAACACATAGACTCACACAACAAAAACATCTGAAACAAATTAATTTAAAAAACAAAACCAAATCACAATTTTTTCAATACAAAAATGTAAAGAAATTACTAATGATCAAATTCTTTTCAATTGAATTGGATTGAGATTGTGACCTTCAAACGAATTATGCGAATCTTGACATAATGAGCTTCATTTACAGTTTTATTGCCTTTGACTAATTCATTGAGAAAAATATACGCAGCATTTTATAAATTGCTGCCTATAGCTATTATGTATGAATTCCTATGTAGTTCCATTGCAATGACTTATGGAATTACAAGTATTCCTGTTAACCACTCCAATTAAGCTTGTGTCTGGAGTTGGTTTACGTCAATAGGCGAATGGCGGAGCCCGAACCTGCGACGTCTTGTTTCGCAGTCCGCACCCTAAACCATTAGGCTATTGCCGATTTATATACATTTATACTCTCATTTACACATATATTATATATATGCATACAAATATACATGCATAAATACATATACTAGACCCCAAACAATATAATACTTGTATATACAATATAAATATGAATAATGCAGTATTACATCCTAATGATATTCCATTGAATGAGACAGATAATGCTCTCAAACCCATAGATTTCACCTCACGAATTGCTAATGGCAGGGAATTCCACATTTTGACAGCCTGTATTGTAAAAGATTTTTCAGAGAATGTCGTTTTGTGATTTGGCACCTTTAAAATTAGCTTCATGAAAGCCCTACAATCAACACTTGGCTCTACAAGCTCATCAGACTATTAGAATATTTCATTTAAATTAATTGTAGTAGTTCAGATAAAAAAGTTATTATTTTCTAGCAATCTGGTGAGCTCTACACAAAAACACAATACATATTGGTTTACATTGTCCATCGGAAATATTTGGACTGTTTACGAATTTTTCAAATTCGACATGCTGGGACATGCAAATGACGCACAAATTTACCTAATACTTCTTAAATTATTGGCGCGTTTCCTCCACCTCAAGCACCAGGTCGCAAATCATTTTCAAATTATTTGCATGTTGTTTGTTGAATAAATGGAATAACCTTCCTAGATAATTGTATATAAGTGACAAAAATTACTAGACGTCGAGACAGCTAGTTAGTTGGTAACATAATAATCTTCACGCCATTCCCTATACAGGGGAAGACACAGTTCTAGATAATTAAGTCGTTTTGACCCACCTTCCACCCAAGATGGTTTTGGGACAACGTGACAGGTGGTGAACCCGTCGCCGTCTCAATGTCCAAGCCCACTGGTACGAGCCTGCGGAATCTAGTCATGGCTAACACGCATTTATATGATGAATATGATTTGCGAACTTCTCGCCTATTCCAATACTGGGGTCGATAGAAATAAAAAGTCGTTTCGACTCATCTGTATCCAAAGAATTTTTTGGAACATTTTAAAAGATAAACAATCTTTATAACAAAGCCAACGAAATAAATCGACAGTTGCCGACTTTATTTTCAAACCAACGATATAAATCGTACATAAGTTTTGAAAAACATATTGTATACATAAAAACTACTTGGGGGATGAAACTCCGGTCTCTGACTCGAAGGACGATCACCAAACCAATTGGCTATCATGACTGATCATATATAGATACATAATACGTATATATATTATATAGATAGGGACAACATCACATACATTGCTCCGAGCCCAATGTAAGATGCTAAAGCACTTGAGGTGACTCGAGATGGAGGCACCTTGAAAACCGGTGTTTACGTCACTCATACACCGAGTTCTTCAATGATTCCTGATATCAAAGTAAGTAGCTGAAGTACTTGTGTTATGGAATCAGACATAATGATATATACACATAAGTGTCGTACATATCTGCTCACTTTGTTGCAAGAAGATCACTCGCATATTGTTCATTCGTTAAGCTTATCTGTTCACAAGAGGCAATGGGGCCTGGGAGTCTCCCACCACACCGCTGCAACCCAACTGGGAACCATTGTTGAGCCGATCCTATCGAAAATTGTTTAAGCTTATCTGTCTTTGAAATAAAGTTCAGTGCATTGCACCATTGTGTGGAGATGCCTTAAGATTATTTTAAGACAGATGTTTTTTTATGATAAAGGTATATAACAACCAAAATAATATATTTCTAATAAATATTAACGTCATATAGACGAGTTAGACCTCTAACTGCCCCACTATATGCGTGATACTTAACCGAACTTATCTTCACACACAGTCACTGACCGGGTGGCCAGAGAAAACAGATCGCAATTGTCACAATCCATACATAACTCTGAAGATAAAGAAAAATCATAGTCATCATCATCATAACAGCCTATCAAAAGTCCACTGATGAACATAGGCCTCTCTCAAAGATTGCCACATAGAACGGACCTGTGCCATCTGCATCCATCGACTCCCCGCAACATTATTCAGGTCGTCGCTCCATCTTGTGGGGAGAGCGTCGTACTACACTACGTTTGCCTGTGCGATGTTGCCACTAGAGTTTTTTTGTCTTCCCCAACGGTTGTCAGTTCTACGAGCTATGTGGCTGGCCCATTACCACTTCAACGAGCTGATCCTTAAGGCTGTGCCGATTATGGTCTGCTTCGGATGTCATCGTTACGGATTCTATCACGCAAAGAAACACCGAGCATAGCCCTTACCATAGCGCGCCGCGCAATTTTAAGTTTCCTACCGCTTTCAGTAAAGGACCATGATTTCACTTGAAATACTATTAAATCATATTACGAATATATACTGATACGAAAGATATTTGCTTTCGACAAAGTTACGTACAAATATCGTATTCTGCAATAAGCGGAAATTACCTAAAGGATAAACAAATTACACGTTTTACATAACGTTTAGTTTTACATAAATTTCAGGCTTATAGAACTAAATGTGTAGTCTCAAATGCGGTGCTGGTTGTGAAATTATTACATCATTGAGTATAATTGACGGAATTTTTCTCAATCAACACATAACAGAAAGAAAAAAAAACGTTTAGTGTCGTGGGACACCGGATAGGAACCAAGTTCCTTATTATAGAAATATTAATTTCAAGTTCTATTCGAGGTATAAAGAAAATAATTATTCGGTTATACGTTTTTATTATGATTTTTTATTGATGAAAATAAAAAAAAGCTACTTTAAAAAGTTATCAACTTTATTTTAATAATAACCGTCATCACGTAGACTGTACATCAGACACTGTATAGCCATCATACAAAGACTATACATAAATAATAATAACCGTCATCACGTAGACTATACATCAGACACTGTACAGCCATCATACAAAGACTTCTTCCCAGTTATGGTACCCTTCCGCGTCCCATAAGGAACTTCGTTCCAAAAATTAAGGAAAAGTACAAGTTGCAGTGACGACTCGAAAAATATTGCGGCAAGTCGATGGATGCAGGAGGCTGAAGAGCGTTTTTTATGACAAATTTAGGAGAGGCCTTTACTTTTTATTTATTCACAATGGCCGAGTGGTTGGGCGATCGGAATTTGAGTCAAGAGTTGGCAGTTCGAAGCACACGTGGAAGGCTCGCATCAATGATTTTTTTTTTCTTAAAAATTATGTGCGATTTATCGCATTATCCCAACAAATCACTTCGGTGAAAGGCGGCTCGAAAGCAATTAATCGTCAAGATCTCAGTCAACCCCAGTATTGGGAATATATTTATGATCATATTAATAATAATTATATTAATATACTATATTAATATTTTTCTGATTCGTGAAGATATTACTTTTTTTTAACATGTAATTATTTTTTTATCAATTCTTAGTTTAAGTTTAGATAAATAGTGGCATTCTTAATGTGTGGACCTGTGGAAATTATCTTCACTGGCATATTTTCCGGGTATTTACAGCATAAGAATATACCACCTCCATTATTTCCATTAAGTGCTAAAAATGCGCGTCATGTATTGATAAATTTTTATTATTTGACATTACAATTACATTCCTCTTATAGTACTTAATATAAATACATAACGGCCTGTTAAAGTCCACTGCAGGGCATAGGCCTCCCTCATAGGGAGGCATTGCCATAATCGCCACGCTTGGCTAGCGGATTGGCGATCAGACCACTCGCACCTCAGACGCTGCTGCTTCGGTCTAATTATTTTGGTCTGATATGTTTAGAGATGGTTGGCCCGCCATTGTTGCCATAACGATCGTCTAGGCTGGTTCCCTTACTCGCCTCTTATGACACCGACGTGAAAAAAGGGAGTGCCAAATTCTTTCGCTGCTACCACACTGCAACTTACGTACTAAAATTTTACACGGCAACTTAAGTAATAACTTAATACCAACTTGTGACAACTCTACGCACTATTTCTGTAACTTAATTGAAATTTTTCTTTTTCAGATAGACCAAGCATCATGTTCAAAAGACAGCTGCACAAACAGTGAAAACATTGCCAAAAAGTGTTTAACATTTGTGAATTTCGTCGTGAATTAATCGGTACAATGCCGGATACTGTCTCGCTGTCTACCGGAGTCAGCCTGGGCCTGCTAGCCGGCATAGTGTCGGGTGTATGCTATCTCGTCGCTAATGGTATACACTGGCCCAAGTAAGTGTTACTTCAATAGTGAAACATTATCTATATATTAACTATAAACTAAAATAATGATTCCTTGTATTTACTCGATCACTTCACGCTTCAGCGTCGGGCTCACCACCTGACACGTTGTCCCAATATCTTCGGTGGGAGGTCGAAGGGACTTAATTGTCTAGACTAGACCCTGTATTGGGAATTGCGAGAAGATATTTATATTTATTTATTTTTACTCGAACACTACACCGGTATACACACTATTATTTATGGATTTTATCGTGGTTTATTTCGTTCTTTTAAAACTATTTGACCTTCCCTGTCGTTGTTTAAAGAAATTTGACGTTCAAGACCTCAGTCCCCCGTGACATAGATAATACATATATAACTGAAACGTGACCACGGATGTTGTAAAACACCCGGAACGTTAAGAAGTTAAAGAAGTTGTAAAAAACTAAATAAAAACGCGTTAAAATCCGTAAATAATCGTTTTATTTTAAACATAATAATATATTTTATAAGTCAGGATAGCCGAGTGGTTGGTTGGTCAGAATTTCGAGTCAAGAAACCTGAGTTCGATCCCCAGGTGGCAGACTCGTACCAATGGGTTTTTTTTTAAAATTATGTACGAATTACATCGTTGGCTTGGACATTAAGGTTTTGACGGGCTCACGTTGTCCCGAAAATATCTTCAGTGGAAGGTGGGTTGAACGGACTTAATTGTCTAGACTATACCTCTGTCTACCCCTGTATTGGGAATTGCGTGAAGATAGTTATTTATTTTATTTTAAACATAACCTAAAATAATCGGATAGCCCTACTCCTCGTGGCATGGTACTAAGAACAACATATGACATATCATATCATCATTATTTAATAACAATTGTCAATAACCTAATGGTTTAGGGTGCGGACTGAGAAACATAACGTCACAGATTCGAGCCCGCAATTCGAGTATTGCCATAAATCACTGCAGATTTGCAGCTTAGCGGGGGATAGACTTGTCCATCTGACGAAATACAGAAGCCCAAATTTCACTTCACGTCGTGTCCGTATCCTCCCCGGTCGAACTCTCGAATAGCTAACTAATAGAAAATCCACTTATGAACATAGGACTCCCGAAGAATGCGCCAGCAAGGAAACAACAAGCTCGTATACTCCAACACGCTTAAATTTGAAAAAAAAATCCTGTAACTGCATTATTCAGTCGCCAAAGGTGTCCTCAAAAAAAGAAAAAGGCCCTCTGTTCAAAGTCCTACTAGTAAACTTAAGGATCTCTCTTACATCTCAGATTGGCATTTAGGACAAAAGATATTTATTAACTTTTATAAAAAACATATCAAAAAATAAATAAATGAATATCTTCACGCAATTCCCAATACAGGGGTAAACAGAGCTCTAGTCTAGACAATTAAGTCCCTTAGACCCACCTTCTACTGAAGATATTTTCGGGACAACGTGACAAGTGGTTAGCATTTACGACGTCTACATCTAAGTTATATCTAAGCCAACGATAGAAATAGAGAAAATACTAACGATCAAATTATTTTCAATTGACTTGGATTGAAAAAAGTCACGATAGCCGAGTTGTTGGGTGGTCGGAATTTCGAGTCGAGAGACCCGAGTTCGATCCCCAGGTGGCAGTACCAATGAGTTTTTCAAAAACTTATGTACGAATTTCGTCGTTGGCTTGGACATAAAGGCGGCGACGGGCTCACCACCTGTCACGTTGTCCCGAAAATATCTTCGGTGGAAGGTGGGTCAAAGGGACTTAATTGTCTAGACTTGACCTCTGTCTACCCCTGTATTGGGAATTGCGTGAAGACTTGGATTGAGATTGTGACCTTCAAACAAATTATGCGAATCTTGACATAATGAGCTTCATTTACAGTTTTATTGCCTTTGACCAATCCATTTAGAAAAATATACGTAGCATTTTATAAATTGCTGCATATAGCTTTTATGTATGGATTCCTATGTAGTTCCATTGCGACGACTTACGGAATTACAAGTATTCCTGTTAACCACTCCAATTAAGCTGCAATGCTTTTGTCTGGAGTTGGTTTACGTCAATAGTCGAATGGCAACGACTTACAGAACATAAATAAACAAATAAATATGTTCACGCACTCGGGTCTATTGACTCGAAATTCCGACCACCCAACCACTCGGCTATCGTAACTTACACAATATAAATAAATAAACATCTTCACGCAATTCCCAATACAGGGGTAGACAGAGGTGTAGCCTAGACATTTAAGTCCCTTAGACCCACCTTCTACTGAAGATATTTTCGGGACAACGTGACAAGTGGTTAGCATTTACGACGTCTACATCTAAGTTATATCTAAGCCAACGATATATCAATATCGTTGGCTTAGACATCTCTATATAAGTTTTTCCAAAACCCATTTCGTACGAGCCTGCCACCGGGGATCGAACTCGGGTCTCTTGACTCTAAATTCCGACCACCCAACCACTCGACTATCGTGACATCATTATTAAAAACATATCAGCATTTAAAAAATATTCTATCAACTGCCGGCCACTCTTCGCTGAGATTCAGTCTGCTAAAATTAATAAATAAAGTCGAAAGAAATAAATTGTGTAAACCGCTGTCTACCCTATCATCTATAGTCTCTATTGGAAAAATGCTTGAAGGTAAAAAAGAAACTATATTATAACACCTGATAGTATTAAAGTCACGATAGCCGAGTTGATGGGTGGTCGGAATTTCGAGTCGAGAGACCCGAGTTCGATCCCCAGGTGGCAGTACCAATGAGTTTTCAAAAACTTATGTACGAATTTCATCGTTGGCTTGGACATAAAGGCGGCGACGGGCTCACCACCTGTCACGTTGTCCCGAAAATATATTCGGTGGAAGGTGGGTCAAAGGGACTTAATTGTCTAGACTTGACCTCTGTCTACCCCTGTATTGGGAATTGCGTGAAGATATTTTTCTGATAGTATTAGCATTAAATAACATAATTCGTGTCAACTATTTATACAACACTAAAGCGCTCGCAAAACTATAATTCAGTTAGTTACAAGTCCATAAATAATTCTATATCTATCCTACATTTAATTTAAATAAATTTTTTGAGAGTACGAAATAGTGACATCTAGTGAGGACAGTAAACACTAACGTATCACGTTCTGTTTCCATAGATAGTTAAAGTTATTGCATACGTCCTCAGATGGCGCCACTAATTACTATGTGTTATAAAGAACTGTCGGTGGTCTTTCTAAATAGTTGCTACGACAAATTTTTAAGTAATATTAATGTTTTTATTTAAAACACAGATATATTTAAGTTACAATAACAGTCTTCAACTACTCTAAGTATATTATTACTTCAATGATAAAACAAATAGATATTTTACTAATAAAATAATACTGACGTAAGGACTTTGTAATGGTGTTTCTTATAAATTGTTTTAAATTATTGAAGTTCGTTGAGCCCCCCACAATACTGCAGAGTAAATATTTTTACAATTTGCCATAATCGCCGCGCTCTGCAAGCGAATTGGCGTTTGCGGTAACAGATACCTCTCACCTCGACAATGCTGCCTGTAACCGGTCCTCCAATGGTCTTGCAGTTTTAAAAATGATTATAACTTCACTCGTCGACAGCCATTGATTTTGTCAAGGCTTCTCTTAGTCGCCTCTTACGACACTCACGAAAATAAAGAGGAAAAGACTATGAACTACCGTAAACACTTCAAAAGCAATGTTCCCAGATTTGCCTGCGAAATCAAAAAGGAACCAAAACTTGGAGAAAAGTAAGCCTTTTCATATCTATAAATAAATAAACATCTTCACGCAATTCCCAATACAGGGGTAGACAGAGGTGTAGCCTAGACATTTAAGACCCTTCGACCAACCTTCCACCGAAGATATTTTTGGGACAACGTGAAAGGTGGTGAGCCCGTCGCCGTCTTTATGTCCAAGCCAACGATATATCTATATCGTTGTCTTAGACATCTCTCTATATAAGTTTTTCAAAAACCCATTTCGTACGAGCCTGCCACCGGGGATCGAACTCGGGTCTCTTGACTCTAAATTCCGACCACCCAACCACTCGACTATCGTGACATCATTATTAAAAACATATCAGCATTTAAAAAATATTCTATCAACTGCCGGCCACTCTTCGCTGAGATTCAGTCTGCTAAAATTAATAAATAAAGTCGAAAGAAATAAATTGTGTAAACCGCTGTCTACCCTATCATCTATAGTCTCTATTGGAAAAATGCTTGAAGGTAAAAAAGAAACTATATTATAACACCTGATAGTATTAAAGTCACGATAGCCGAGTTGATGGGTGGTCGGAATTTCGAGTCGAGAGACCCGAGTTCGATCCCCAGGTGGCAGTACCAATGAATTTTTCAAAAACTTATGTACGAATTTCATCGTTGGCTTGGACATAAAGGCGGCGACGGGCTCACCACCTGTCACGTTGTCCCGAAAATATATTCGGTGGAAGGTGGGTCAAAGGGACTTAATTGTCTAGACTTGACCTCTGTCTACCCCTGTATTGGGAATTGCGTGAAGATATTTTTCTGATAGTATTAGCATTAAATAACATAATTCGTGTCAACTATTTATACAACACTAAAGCGCTCGCAAAACTATAATTCAGTTAGTTACAAGTCCATAAATAATTCTATATATATCCTACATTTAATTTAAATAAATTTTTTGAGAGTACGAAATAGTGACATCTAGTGAGGACAGTAAACACTAACGTATCACGTTCTGTTTCCATAGATAGTTAAAGTTATTGCATACGTCCTCAGATGGCGCCACTAATTACTATGTGTTATAAAGAACTGTCGGTGGTCTTTCTAAATAGTTGCTACGACGGAATTTTTAAGTAATATTAATGTTTTTATTTAAAACACAGATATATTTAAGTTACAATAACAGTCTTCAACTACTCTAAGTATATTATTACTTCAATGATAAAACAAATAGATATTTTACTAATAAAATAATACTGACGTAAGGACTTTGTAATGGTGTTTCTTATAAATTGTTTTAAATTATTGAAGTTCGTTGAGCCCCCCACAATACTGCAGAGTAAATATTTTTACAATTTGCCATAATCGCCGCGCTCTGCAAGCGAATTGGCGTTTGCGGTAACAGATACCTCTCACCTCGACAATGCTGCCTGTAACCGGTCCTCCAATGGTCTTGCAGTTTTAAAAATGATTATAACTTCACTCGTCGACAGCCATTGATTTTGTCAAGGCTTCTCTTAGTCGCCTCTTACGACACTCACGAAAATAAAGAGGAAAAGACTATGAACTACCGTAAACACTTCAAAAGCAATGTTCCCAGATTTGCCTGCGAAATCAAAAAGGAACCAAAACTTGGAGAAAAGTAAGCCTTTTCATATCTATAAATAAATAAATAACTTCACGCAATTCCTAATACAGGGGTAGACGGAGGCCTAGTCTAGACATAAATCCCTTCGACCCGCCTTTCACCGAAGATATTTTCGGAACAACGTGACAGGTGGAGAGCCTATCGCCGTTATGTCCAAGCGAATGAAATAATTCGTACATAAGTTTTTGAAAAACCCTTCGGTACAAGCCTGCCACCTGGGGACCGAACTCTGATCCGAAATTCCGATCACCCAACTACTCGGCTATCGTGATTTATTTATATAAACTTTTTATATCTGTAGCTAAATAACCATTAAATTGATTCAATAAGAACGAAATCGGTCACCAAATTCGTAGATTGGTATCATCGAGTATTGTTCATTTCGTCACATCCGGGTCCACAACATTTGCATGATATTACAACAAAAGCGCTATGTTGGTAAAACATCACCTCAACCGTGACAACCTTGCTTGGTGATTACTGATTACGATTATTTAAAAAAAAACGTGTTCTAAAAATTAATAATTTTTTTTTTAATGTTTTACTGGCCAGTTATAATTCTTTGTTAAATATAATAGACTGAATAAAATGGAGCACCAAAAAAGAAAATAAAAGATATTGACGGCCTACAAATACTGCTACCACTACCACAAGATATATAAAAAGTATATAAGCACCCACAATAAACAGTTAGCATGCATGCAGTACCAGATATCTCGCACCTTAGTCGCTTCGCCAGCGAATTGGTGATAGCATTAGACTCCTTGCACCTCAATAAACCACTTCAGACGCAGACATTGCAGCTTAGTTATGTAATAACTATGTACAGAATATTAATAAATACGTATATATAGGGACAAATATTTCCAATATCGGGGTAGAGTGAGATCCAGACGATTAAACTCTTTCGACCTACCTTTCACCGAAGACATGATGCCATGTTTCCGTCTTTATGTTCAAGCCAACGATATAAATCGTACATAAGTATTGAAAAAAAACATTGATACGAACCTACCACCTAGGGATCGAACTCGCGTCTCTCGACTCGAATTCCGACATCCCAACCATTTGGCAATCGTTACTCTGAAAAGTAATTAAATTATTTTAAGTAGCTGGCCAGTTGCCTCTTTTTTGCCACGGATTAAAAAAAAATTAAGAAAAGTATGATCAAATACTACTACTATATTGTAGACATAAAAACTGTATATATAGTTTGGTACATATATATGTACCACACTATATATACAGTTTTAATGTCCTCAGTACCATACAAATGTTATTTACTAGACTTGCATAGTCAGTAACTGGTTCTTAAGACGCGTAAAATGCTTTTACAATAAAAAAACAATTAGGTGTGCAATATTGCGCTATTAATGGGTTTAAATAAATATTTTGAAAAAAAGGGTTATTGTGATATTACCGTGTGGTATCGTTGTAAGAATAATACCACCCCCTCTCTTCTCGTGAGTGTCGTAAGAGGTGACTGAGGGGAAAGCCTCAGTAAACAACTAGTCTACCGATAGATCGCGGACTAACCGTCTCGAAAAATACTGAACGAAAAATTAAGCAGAGCAATGACAGGCGATTGCCAATCTGCTTGCCAAGCGTTGCGATTATGGCAAATTCTCCTTAAAAGAGAGATGGACTTTCGACAAGGCATTTAGTAGTTAAGTAAGTTAGATTTTAATGAAACGGTTGGCTTTCGGTCGAGTTCAAATCCCGTCAGTGTCAGTTGAATTTTTAAATTTCACTTTAATTTAATATTGTATACCGACTCGGGAACTCCTTTTGATCGATGAAATCGATTATGCCTATATTTTAGCAATCGATAACATCAAAACTACAACACTTGTAAATAATAGTTGATACTGTGTCGTCGATAGGTCAACGTATTTTGTTCAAACATAATAATTCAGTAAGCAACAAGCGCCTGGTTACTGGCCATTCGATCCACTTAAAACTTAAAAAAAGAATAAACAATAACGGTGATATCCAGTTACTTTTAGACGATAAATTACAATAAAAGCAGTGGCGAAAAACGGTGAAAAAGAAAGAAGAAAAATAAAAGGAAACGATGGACAATTTTATTATTTCCATTCCACTGAGTTTATTCGAGCTCCGCGTCACGTGCGAGGATTCGTTTCGATTTCATTGACAGAATCATGGCTCGACAAATATACTTTCGACTAAATTGCATTTCCGCTACACATTTAACAAACAATGGTAAACGCTGCTTTTGCCTAAATTATATATAATTTTGGAGGTTATAAACTTGTTATTGAAAAGAGAATGTCATAATATAAAGAATGTACATTTCTCTAGTTTTCTTTGTACTTTCAGTCCGACAATTAGACATTCTAAATGTAATAATTCTTTAAAATGCATAAGCTGATCCTTCGCTCACCAGAATTTTATCTATTGCATTTATGAACCGCAATTGTTTCCTAAAATTGGATAAAATCGATAGATGAATTATATAAATTTGTATTTTTTTTCGCATTTTTCCCTAAATCTATAAAACAAACTTACATTATCGTGCAAAGAAAAAAATGTTTATTATTATATTCTACATCATATTTCTACAAACTGTATTCACATCTGCTGAAAGATAAATAAATACATACAACCATAAATAGGGACAAAAAATTGATTTTATACACTAATTACCAATTGCTTGAGGATGCCTTGTTTTGAGGCGAAACACGTGTCGCGTTTTCGGTGGTGGTATATGTTACCTGGTTTGAGTGTAGTGGTGGTGGTGCATACAGTGGAATTAGCACACATCTGTGGAATTAGTGCACGCATCTGTGGGAGGGAGGGAGGTACTCTTCTTCTCTTCGGAACAGGTAACATATACCTTTTTATATTTTCATGCGGAGGGTCGCGAAGTAATTTTTTCAATAACAACTTTACAATGAATTTCCGCAAAGTAACGCCTGAGTCAATTAACTATAATAAATTTATACTTATTTACTGCCATAATTCTTGGTCAGGATAGTTGAAATTGTGAGCAGCAAGCAGACTGGTAACGGGTAGCAACCTTTAAGGTACGAGGTATCTCGAGGTATACCGTAAGGATTATTTCCCATCGACGCTTGGCGATCGCAGTACCAGATATTGTATACATATGTAATATAATATCAGATCTGGTACTAGATTGCCACGCGTCAGTGGCAAATACTCCTTACTTTCATAGCCCGTTAAGTTGAAAATTAAATGATTAACAACTGTTTAATTTGTATTTTTTTTAATTAATATAAGTTTAATTTTGTCTCGAAATCTGTCAACTTTTGTTTAATTGTCTTGGTTAAATGTATTATACTCGTGAGGTATTGTGTGCAATAACAGTTTCTTTCTTTCTTTCAAAAATGACAATCATTTAAATGAAACAAAAATGGCAATGCACAAAAAACTCTCCAGCAAAAAGCTAACAAATCACCCCTAGCAAAAACTTATGTACGGTTAAAAAAGCCTGCGTCATAACAATCTATTTCTAAAGCTTGATAAATTCTTTGGTTAGAAAATGCGCCGATTGGATTCCAACTTTTTTGCAATCTTTTTACAATTTTATATCATGCTACGATATACGAACAACAAACCTATTTCTTATTTTAGGCCAGAAAGAAATAAACGGAGTTTATTTGAAGCTACTTCATTTCTATTTTTTGAAGAATACTAGCAATGACATTGTATTTCTAGTATTCCTGTTAACCACTCTACCTAAGCTGCAATGCTTGTCTGTCTCTGAAGTTGGTTCACAATAATGGTCGAATGGCGGGCCCGAACCTCCGACGTCATTTGCACAGTCCGCACCCTAAACCATTAGGCTGTTTAAAAAGAAAATACTCGGCGAAGTATCCATAGACTGTGGCATTAAAATACCACCGTCTCAGCTCTGTGGGTGTCTTGTTGCTTTCTTTGAAATTTCTCGTTCAGTTCTGCAAACCATATTTGTAAGTGTATTGTCAAGATTTCCTTCTTATAATTATTATCAGCCAGTACCACAGAAAGTATAGTCAAAATTATTTACTTTATTAAGCTGCCTTTGTATCACATTGAGAACGGTTTTAAGATATTCTTTTATTTTTTATGTTTTGCTCTTTTTAACAGACGAACGAACAAGAGAACGGGCTCAAGACTATCTGTGGTATTTATTGAAAATTTAACACTATTCTTAATTTAAATTTATTAAAATTAAATATAAATATTATATATTAAATATCTTCACGCAATTCCCAATACAGGGGTAGACAGAGGTCTAGTCTAGACAATTAAGTCCCTTCGACCCACCTTCCACCGAAGATATTTTCGGGACAACGTGACAGGTGCTGAGCCCGTCGCCGTCTTTATGTCCAAGCCAACGATATAATTCATACATAACTGTTTAAAAAAAATAAAAAACACGCTTTTTATTTATTAAAAGGACCCCACGCTTTTTTAAAATAAAATATTTTTTTATTCACACTATTATTAATTAATATTTATTGAAAATTTAACGGTATTCTTAATTTAAATTTATTAAAATTAAATATAAATATTATATATTAAATATCTTCACGCAATTCCCAATACAGGGGTAGACAGAGGTCTAGTCTAGACAATTAAGTCCCTTCGACCCACCTTCCACCGAAGATATTTTCGGGACAACGTGACAGGTGCTGAGCCCGTCGCCGTCTTTATGTCCAAGCCAACGATATAATTCATACATAAGTTTTTGAGAAACTCATTGGTACGAGCCTGCCACCTGGGGATCGAACTCGGGTCTCTGGACTCGAAATTCCGACCACCCAATATCAAAATCTAAATCAAAATAAAAATCTCTTTAAATTTATTTTCTACTTTTTAGTTCGATTTTCTATAAAAGCGTGATTTTTTTAGCTTTTTTTTAAACTATTATTTACTTTTAAATTTAAACAGTCTGTGTGTTTGTGGTATCTTCGTTGTTTCCGATTCCATAACACCAGTGATATAGCTACTTAATTTGGGATAAGGGCACAGTGTGTGATGTTGTAACTGTCTATATATTTTGTCATGTAAACATATTGTATTGGCTTGGACACCGCCTGTCACGTTTTCATAAATAAGATTCGATGACAGGTGGGTTGACAGGACTTAATTGCCTTTTCCAGCATTGGGACGCTTGAAGCATCATTAATTCTGGGAATATATACAACATACAAGCTTATTATCTAAGAAACATACAAATTAACAAAAATTCTACCCCTTTTATAATAAAATTAGCGTGGAAACGTGAATTGGCGATGCGTATCGCCCCAAACTATAACGTTGCCCTCGCGCCTTTCAGTCACTGCGACACGTCAGTCCGTCACGAACGTTTACGAAAGGTCCCACATTCGATTGTTCTTCGTTACTCGAGTGCATCATTTTGTGTATTGTGTATTGTGTTTTGATTATTGCTGTGTTTGTGTATTGGAATTTGATATCTGATTGTGTGTCAGAAATCGACGCGTCGTTATATATAACAGGTATTTTATTTTTAATCAAATCAAATATTTTTATTGCTTATCATATGACACGGTCTATCATCTACTGTCTTAAATACAATATTGTAGTTCCTTTTACTTATATTAAGTAGTATTATTAAATATATTTTATATTATAAATACTTGTAGTTATTCTTCACGTACAAAGTTATATTGATACTATTTGAGCCCGCCAAACTTCGTTTTGTATGATTGAATGATTAATATGTCTATGGAAAAATACGGGTTGGACAAACAAGGGTGAAAATTTAATGCCACGTCATATAAAAAACACCGAATATGCAGATTTTCATAAATACTATGTAATACCCCTAACACTATGATATGAAAATTTAATCAGTTTAAACAGATCGCCAGTGTCAGTGCCATTGTCACGATCCTTACAAGAATCTTTCAGATTCATCATTTTCTTCATACATGCACGTCTAGGTATCCTAGTATTCTTGACCTTCCCCTCTTCGAGCAGTTTGCTTGGTCTTCGAAAGTTAGTCTCGGCCTACCTCGACACTTTTTAATATCGCATGAAGATATATGTATATTTGACGCGGCTCCTGTATTCATATACAGATTTATAAAATACAAAAATAAATATGACCTTGCTTGCAAGTGTAGCATTTGATTGTTTTATCAAACATTTTGCTGGCAATTTAATTAAATGCAGAACGATAAGGTGGCGTCAGTGAATAAATAAGAGTTCGTGTATTAATTTTTTATGGATTATTTTTTTTATATTTCATCGTTACTTGTATTAAGGATGAAGAGTTGCTAACGTGTGTCACTGATTGTGACTAATACGGACAATATTTAATTGTGAAAAAAAAGGCCGCCCATTGTGACGACCTCTATGGACGAGTAATATACACACTGGTTTTCACGATGTCGCCAGCTTGGGGGATCAATTTCCGGACGAAACAATGTAGAAAACATTGTCGGGGTGTTTGTGGTCCTTTGGTTATTTCTGCTCATAAAGTGTTTAAGTTACTTACTTTGGGATCAGAGCAATGTATGCGATTTTGCCCCTGTATATTTATGTATTTATTTATTCATTTCTCGTCGTCCCCATCTGTCAGGAAGTCGGTCTAAACAATCCAACTATGTCATGGCAGCAGGCAATGTTAGTGACATTCGTATATTTGGTTACTAGACACTGGTTTTAAATTTAGTGTTGCGCAGAGCCTTTCGTTAAAATTTTTATATTTGCCATTTTGTAAGCGTGAAGTATTATAATAAATGTCCACCACTAGGTCAAGGTCTTGTCTCTAACATTACTTGAGAGAAATCCAAGCCGGGGAACGTTTACCAAACTGTTACCGAGAAGCTTGAGAGGATTTAACACGATCTCGAAATATGTTTCTTGACCGGTATTAGTATAAAGAGAATTGAGTTTAATCCCAATGAAGAAGGATTCCAAACGTATCTATAAGTATACACTTATAGATACGTTTGGAATCTTTCGTGGGCTAAGAAACTGAGACGTGAAAGTCACCACCCGTCACTTTGTTCTAAAATAAACTCCGGTGCGACTTGGGTCGAAATGATCCATTTTTCTCAACCTATGACGTATTGCATACTGCGAATATAATCATGAGTTGGTTAATATTTATGTTTGATAAGGATATGTAATCAGTATATGCTATAGCAGTGTACCTGACATAGACATAACTAAACCCGGAACAAAAATTATTGATCAATCCTCAAAATTATTGATCATCTTCTCCCGAGGAGTCGTTTGGATCGATACCACACTCGTACTCATGTCTGTAACTTAATACAGTTTTTTTTGTGAAAAGAAGACGTGGCCAAGAGACAAACTTGTGTAAAATTAGCTATCTATGGCGACAAAATCTTAGCACTTGTTGATGTCTATTTGTGAAAGTCCATTCCTTTCTGTCTTATACCACATTATGGCTCAATTCTGTCTTTCTCTTAGATTTCAATTCTTACCTTACTGTTTCCTCGTCTTTAAAAACAAAACCGTCCGAAGAAAACATTCAAAATAAAGGAATTTTTTAAGGTATTAGGACAAGCTCGTTCAAATGGGTTTTTTCGTTAGCTTGGATATTAAGATGGCGACGGGCTCACCACTTGTCACGTTGTCCCTAAATATCTTCGGTGGAAGGTGAGTCGAAACGACTTAATTGTCTAGACCTCTGTCTACCCGTGTATTGGGCATAGCGTGATGATATTATTATTAAACGCATTAAGCATCTTTAATAAAAAAATAAATTATGAATATAAAACTAAATACAAAACTACAATTACTTGTTTAGTTTGACAGTGAGCTAACTGCCTAAAGCCTCTTTCATTATTTCGTTGCGACTAATTTTGCAATCACCATCTGAACCTTCAATTAACGTGAGGCAGCAGATTTTAATTTGGAAATCAATTATTTAGGGTTTCTATTAACTCTATTGTTTATTGTTAAACAATCGATTTAACAAAGCAACATTATACAATGAGACTACATACATGCCAAAATTTCTGAAATGCATAAATCGATTTTTTATTAATTAATTTAATTACCAAGAAACTGCAGCATGACCACTATTTAAATATAAATTACTGTAGTGGATGATGTGCTGCAGGAAAAGGGTAGCTACCGGCCAGGTCGGGTGATCGTGACCTGGGGAGGACGTCTCCTCCACAAGTGTGCGCTATCGGTAATCAAATATATGCATGGAATCGAGCGAACTTCGATAGCGCGATGTTGGACGTCGATGTGTTTCCTGAATCCGCCACTAGCGAGCTTCCAATGTGGAAACATAGACGTCGCCACATCACTCCCCTGCTGAGACTGGAGGTCGGAAGTGCGGAGAGCTTGACGTTGAGCAATCTGGCGTTGCGGTGAGAGGCTGTGACCAGATCTACGGTGAGTCGAGATGTATGGTCACAATGCCGATGCCGTAGTGTCAGCCTGAGGAGAAAGGCGGCCCGTCGTTGATGATCCTCAGTGGCTGACAGGACTAGGAAGCACGCGTTGTGCCGACAGTAGTCCGCGGCTGTGACTGCGTAGATGACGTCAACGATGTTGTTGGAGAGGCTCGCTGCGTTGTTCTTCAGTGGTCACCGTCGGTTGGCGGTGAGATCACGTCGGAGTCACCAGTGTAGCGGATGATGTGATGCAGGAAAGGGGTAGCTACCCGCCAGGTCAGGTGATCGTGACCTGGGCGAGCTTCTTATGTGGAGACATTGATGTCGCCACAATTACATAATTTCAACTAAAGAACATTACATTCTTTTTAAACTTTTTTTTTAAACTTCCTTGCTTCTTCCTTAATAGTTGGAGTGACAAATAATCAATTAACAATTTCGTGTGGTACGGCGGAAGAACAATATATATCACCGAAATATCACGCGGATATCGTAAGAGGCGTCAAGAGGTGCCTTGGAAATTTAACTGGCTACTGGCGGGTTAACCACCTCGATAAATACCAGACCAAAATTCAGCAGGGCGCCGAAGTGCAGCAGCGTCTAAGGTAACGTGTTTGGTACAGTCGTCAATCCGCTTGTCAAGCGTAACGTTTGTGACAAAATATCCTTTATGGGAGACGCCTTATTAATGCAGTGGATTTTTATAGGCCGTTGTAACAATGATGATGATGGAATGTTACTTTGATGGGTTAGAGATAAAATTATTCGTATATTTATTTCGAACCTGATATCCATTATTTATCCTACTTTACATTAACATATTACTATTCCATATTATTATAATGTATCCAGAACTACGTATCTACGTAGTATCTACGTAGATCCAGAAAAAAACCTGACGCTGACCACGAACGACAACTACAACAAAATCTTCTCTATCATCTTATCCGTTTTCTAATAATGTTTGTAATGTTTGCAATCGCCAATCCGCGTACCAAACATGGTGATTATTGCAAACGGTTTTCCAATCGTAAAATATTTTTGAAGTGATGAAACAAAGAATCTTATTAAATAAAAGTTCGGTTAATTACGGTTCGGCAAAGGTACGGTCGGATAATAATAAATATCTTCACGCAATTCCCAATACAGGGATAGACAAAGGTCTAGTCTAGAAAATTAAGACCCTTTGACCCACCTTCCACCAAAGATATTGTCGGGACAACGTGACTGGTGGTGAGCCCATCGCCGTCTTTATGTCCAAGCCAAAGATATAATTCGTACATGTTTGGTACTAGCCTGCCTCGAACTCGGGTCTCATGGCTCGAAATTCCGACCACCCAAAATCGTGACTCTGTCGCGTCAATTGAAATTTTCAAAAACTTTTATTTTCTTTAATTTAGTAACAAAAAGTTCAACGTATATGCTTTAAAAACAGTAAAAAATTGCGTAAAAAATTAATCTATTGTAATGACCCATGAAGGGTTAATTAATATGAAGCAAGGTTTCCGAAATAAGGAATTCCGCTGTGTTAATAGCAAGGTTTTGAGGTCAGGCGTGATCTAATTAATGATAATATGCAGTGCTCGAAGTTTTACGACTATGTACAAGCTTTTAATTATATGCTGATATTCTTGTTATATAATTTACTAGCTGCTCAACGTGGTTTTGCCCGCATTTGACATTAAACGCGGAACTCTAATTTTGTTTCTAAAATAAAAGTAGCCTATGCTACACCTTATAACATTAGCTATCTGTCAGTTAAAGTCCTGTTATAATCGGTCCAGCCGTTTCAGAGATTAGCCGGAACAAGCAGATAGACAGATAAAAATTGTAAAAAGTGTTATTTTGGTGTACATATACATATTCAATTACAAACTAACAATCCAATTTTATTTATATGTATAGATTTCTGACGTACACCATGGACGAGTGGCGGACACACCGGCTTTCAAGGTGTCACTAGCTCTGAGGTCTCGTGTTCTATTGCCGATCGGGTCAATGAAGAAAACCACTTTTTCACATTTATTGGGGATTCCATAGGAACACAAGTGCTGTAGCTACTTACCTTATGGTCAGAGCAATGTATATGATGTTGTTCCTATCTATGTACATACGTATTAAGTTTTTGTTATTAAATCTTTACGCATTATCCCTTACGAGAAGCCAGAAATATGTCACATTGTTGTGATGAAATGCACGGTCACTTCGCTCTCGCATATATAAAATTCATCATTTTTTTATATACACACGTTTAGATCCAGTCTCTGTTCTTCCATCATATTTGCTCACGTGGTCTTACAAAGGAGCCTACATCGTCCTCTTTTATTTTTAATTTCTTAATTTATCTTGTTTTTTCGGCTCGTTATACCGTCAATAACATTTTTATGGTCTTTCCCTTAGTCGTCTCTTACGACACCGACGGAAAGAAAAGGGATGGCATGTTCTGGCGACGACGAAAGGCTCGGCGTTCATGTATGAGTAAATACAAATACAAATATTAACGAGTGCATTCAGTCAGTTTCCGGGTTATTGTGTATTCCGTATAGAAGGCGTCACATGGCGGGCGACAGGGCATGCGTCCGTTGGCGCATGACCCTGCGGCGACACATGATGGTGAATGAACGGTCTAGTCAGTTATTTGTAACTTTATATTATAAATAATAGGCTAAGGATGTTTGAAATTTTATATGTTAGTGAATTTTAATCCGGTAAAATTTTATAAGTAATGATTTATAAGCACCTATTTATTTTCGCAGCATTGACAAAAATTAATATTACTAAATAGCCCACAAAAGTCCACTGAACATAACTTAAAACTATCCATAGCATAGCACATAAACGCAAAGGTTTGTTTAATGGTTGACATAATTGCCACACTTGGCATGCAGGTTGTCGGTCGCTGTATTGTAATACCTCATTACTTAGACATGGCTGCCCTTCACCGGTCTACTCTGAATTTTCATCTAGTAAATTACGAGATTGTTATCCCGCCATCAGTATACAGCAGTACGTAGCCAATAGTACTACGTTACTGTACCCTTAAGGTTGTAGGCTGTACCCTTAATCATTTCTTACAACAATGGGTAGAAAGAGGGAGGCTCTTCTAGGCTATTCTTAGGCTTTTACCACACGGCTATAATCACATTATATAACTACAAATAATAATAATAAAAATTGTGATATTACATAGAAACTAACGGATGTGACGTCAGCCACTCACTTCCTTGTATTATAAATAGACCCTGAACGCCAAAAAGTAATTAATGGCATAATACCGCTTTGTTATTCACGACGTTGTATCCTATATCCTGCGCACGCGCCTTTACTTCCGCTGCAGATGTCACATTAGAGATCAATGTACGGATGTATCGTCTGTCTTTATGTTACTAAATTATTATTACATCATTATTAAATAACATTTTATATTGCCATCATATTAAATGCTAACTCCTTGCGTCTTTTAAAAAAAACTTATGTGCGATTCATACTTATGTGCGGTGGAGATATTTCCAATCATTGCACAATAATCATTGTGCCAGAATATCGATTTTGTTGTATCACGGTACTAGAAACACCCAGTTCAGATTTCAAAGTCATAATGTTTACGCCTGAAGCAGGATAATAGCAACCGTATGCGGCAAATAGTTATATATTATTTCTATATAAATAATACCCCACAAAACTGGGGTTGGCAGATGTCTAGACACTAAGTCCTTTCGACTCACCTTTCACCGAACGTTTTACGTTTGGACAACGTGACCGGTGGAGAGCCCGTCGTCGTCTTTATGCCCAACCCAGCTACATAAATCGTACAAAAGTTTTGAAAAAAACTCATTGGTCTTACTCACTAGTCTACCATCTTGCGATGGAACCCGGGCGACTCGAATTACAATAACGGAACCACTCAGCTATCATGGCAAATAGTTAATGTGTGTAATAATAGTGTAATAACAGTATGTAATGTAGTATTTACTTTGAAAACTTTGTCTCTACCAGTCTATGCGGTGTATTTTCTGCACTCGCGTGCTGATGTTGTCTATATCTATTTATTTATTTATGCCAGTTTGATAACCAAAACACATGAATATTTTGTTTTACTTTGATAAAGTTCTTATACCAGTCCGTCTCTGGTTGGGAAACCATGGTAGGGTACTGACGTGTTAAAACCTCTTAAGACGATCCCCTGAACCCCTCATAACATAAAAGGGCTCTTAAAAGGAGGGGTGGGGGAGGTATTGGTATCCATAGAATTTTTTTTTTATATTTTTGCGTACATACATATTTCCACAATATATTTATACGCTATAGATACACTGTGAAAATATATAACCGCGGATAATTTTCAAAACTCCTACACTAAAATAATAGCAATAGTCAATTTCTTAGTTTGCTTTTGTTTAAATGACAGTAAAAAGTTGAGATCCCAAATATAATAAGAATCAATTCAGATCAACACAGATCTATCTGTAATGTGTGTCACATTACATGATAAAAAAATACTGTCTTTATTTGGTATTTAAGTTTTCAGAGATCATATTTATTTAGATAAAATATTTTTTTTATTTGCAAGATTTGGTTTAAAATATATAACTGCGGACTTCACTAAATATAATGTGGTATCCCAGATCATAGAACTAGTACATAGTAATAGTACTAACTGGCCACTTTAAAAAAAATATATTTTCACGCAATTCCCAATACCGGGGTAGACAGAGGTCTAGTCTAGACAATTAAGTCCCTTTGACCCACCTTCCACAGAAGATATTTTCGGGACAACGTGACAGTATATGGGACTAGTCTTAAAAAAGAATAATAATATCTTTACGCCACTCTCAATACAGGGGTAGACAGAGGTCTAGACAATTAAGTCGCTTCGACCCACCTTCCGCCGAAGATATTTTCGGGACAACGTATCAGGTGGTTAGCCCTTCGCCGTCTTAACGTCCAAGTCAACGATATAATTCGTACATAAGGTTTTGAAAGAAAACCCATTGGTACAAACCTGCCACCTGAGAATCGAACTCCGGTGTCGTGACTCGAATTTTGACCACCAAAATGACTTTAAAAAAATAATAAATATTTATTACTACTCAAAATAACGCCTTCATGAAACGAATAGCAAATGTTTACATCAACAAGTTCCCTTCCATACGAAAAAATAATTCTGGTTTGTATGCAAGTATTGGTGTGCAATAAAGAGTATTCTATCTATCTATCCATCTAGGAAACAGTTTGGCAATCTAGAACAAATACTTTCTACCTCTTATTTTTTAATAATGTTTTCTTCTATCAAGTCACGAAGTCACGATAGCAGAGTGGTTGGGTGGTCGGAATTTCGAGTCAAGAGATCCGAGTTAGACCCCTAAGTGGCAGGCTCGTACCGATGGATTTTTATAAAACTTATCTACGAATTATACCGTTGGTTTGGACATAAACACGGCGACGGGCTCACCACCTTTCACGTTGTCCCGAAAATATCTTCGGTGGAAGGCGGGTCGAAGGGACTTCATTGTCAAGACTATACCTCTGTCTACCCCTGTATTGGGAAATCCGTGAAGATATTTATATTCTTATTGATCATCTGAATAATGACAGGTACACCTTCATATAGCTACATCACCTGATCATTGTTTTCACTTTTCTTATTTCCATCCCTCATTTGATAAGTGACCTTGGAACAGTGAAAATAAGACACTATTTATGACGACATCTGTGGAAGAGAAGCGAGCGAGCTCATGACACCAGCTTTGAGTTCGATTCCTAGACGGGTTCATGTAGGAAACCACTTTTTCTGCATTGATTCGGGTCTGGGCGTTTGTGGTACCTTCGTTGTTTCAGATAACGTAACACAAGTACTATAGCTACTTATTTTTGATCAGAGCAATGTATGTGTCGATGTCAGTATCTATGTATGTATTTATTTATTATTGTATTATTATTACGATAAACAATATACTTACATATATAACGGCCAGTTAAAGTACACTGCAGGACATAGGCCTCTCCCATGGGGAGGATTTGCCATTATCGCCACGCTTGACAAGCGGATTAACGATCGCAGAAATTAATAAATCAAAAACATTATTAGCAACAACAAATAGATAAAATATATATTAAACGATTAAGTCACGATTGCCGTGTGTTTGGGTGGTAGGAATTTCGAGTCAAGAGACCCGAGTTCGATCCCCAGGTGACGGCGACGGGCTCCACCTGTCACGTTGTCTTGAAAATATCTTCGGTGGAAGGTGGGTCGAAGGGACTTAATTGTCTAGACTAGACCGCTCTCTATCCCTGCATTGGGAATTGCATGATTTATTATTAAATGCATTAATCACCATAAATAAAAAAATAATGAATTATGATTATAAAACTAAATACAAAAGTACAATTACTTGTTTAATTTGACAGTGTGAAGCCAACTATCTAAAGCCTTGTTTATAATTATTATTAAATCTACACAAATACAACGCATCACGTTTGTTATCTAGTTTTCTTTATAGGAGGCTTCAAAGCGTTGTTTAAAGTGGTCCTGCTCGGCAATGAGGATCTCTTCGACTGCGGCGAAGTCTGTCTGCTGCTGTCGCTGGTCAGGAGATACTTCGTAACGTTGGATTTCAGCTCTGCGTACATACTGTTTTCGTGATTCAGTTGAGGCAGTACCAGGAACCGTTTTTCTGCTTCCTGGAATACATACGTACATAACAGCCTGTTATAGCAGACTATTTTCTCAGTGCAGGACATATGCCTCTTCCATTAGACGGGGCAAACTGATTGGCGATCACAGTACCAGACTCGCACGTCAGAAGTCGCTGCCCATGCTCGGTCTGATTGTTTTGTTCTGGTACTTTTAGAGACGGTTACGCCACTGTCTGTCGGTTGTCATAACGATATTCAAGGCTTTTCCCTGAGTGTCGTAAGAACGACACCCGTGGGGAAAGTTGGGGTAGCAACATTCTTACGCCGTTATTAAGTAGAACCAGTTAGAACTTGTTCTTGAAAAAAGTTGTTCAAAATTTTGTGATAAACTAAGAGATATGATTGGTGAGTGGTTGGATGATAGATGATGTGTACAGCGTACATCGTAGGCATAGACACTAAGATGGTCACCATCACCACCTGTTACGTTGTCCCAAAGAAGGTCCGATGAATGGTGAGTTGAGGGGCCTAGATTACCTAGACCTTTACTTGATTATTGAGAAATGGATAAAAATATAAATTCTTGGCCTTAAATTTCCTTACAATACCTACTGCTATAAAACTGTACATTAGTGATGTCTGTACATTGAAGATATCAGAGAGAAAGCATCCGTATCTGGAAACTAGGACGTATAAGAGGCCAAAACAAAGATTGCTAGAGTTCTTGTCTATTTGTCTGGTTCTAGCTTCACGCCTAATCCACTGAACGGATTTCATTGTCCAAATAAAAATTCCTACAAGAATAAATTAAATGCGTTCATCGTATCGATGTTTCATTAAAATAAAGAATACAGCTTGAGTAACTTTTATTCATCATGTATTTTAAATTAAAATAGACGATTTGATTGTTTGTAAAGATTTCGGAATATTTTATAGTGTATATGTATATATAGCTATATTCTAAGCTTTCTAAAAAACTTTCGTTTAAAAAAAATATAAAAATTCATTATTATCAAAAAAACAATGCTGTACAGTTTATTGCTATTATATATACTAACTAGTTGCACCCCGCGGCTTTGCCCGAGGAGAAGAGTTTACACTTAATGAGGAACCCTAATTATGTTTCTAAAATAAAAGTAGATTATGTTACTCCTTATAACATTAGTTATCTGTCAGTGAAAGTCCTCATAAAATTTTCAGAACAAACTGACAGTCAAAAATTTTATGAAACTGTTATTTTACTATTTATATACATGTCATAAAAACGGTTATTTCAATATTACAAACAGGCACACGAATTTTATTTATATGAATAGATTAAGGTTGGCTGAATGTTCATTAAAATATTATTTTTACATAATTATCACAACAGGATAGTCGGTTGTATCCCTCGAATCCCACTTAGGGCTATTATTTGTCTGATGAATATGAATATTTGTACTTATTTATAAACACATCTATGTAAGTATATTATACGTTGAACACTAAGGTTTCCGAAATAGGCTCCGTGAAAGGTGGATCGAAAGGACTTAATTTTCCTGAACTCTGCCTACTTCAGAAGGATGGGTGAAGATGAAAAAAAATTCTTTAAATAAGTCGTCATTAAAAATGAAAGTAGATTGCGCAATTAATTCTCCTTTTGCGCCATGCTCTTGGCAAATGGAAATATGTTAAATATCAAAGTAGCAAAATATAAGTTTCCGTGTTTAAAATTAACGAGAAATGATATTAAAAGGCGTGTTGTCACCTGACATTTTATTTTACTAAATGACGTCTCTTTTTGTGGAATTCGAACGTATCTGGGAAAAAGGCGCCATCTTTTTTATTGCAAAAGCACTATAGTAGAAATGTCACTGCAAATACTTTTTTATATTTGAGTAGTAACCAAGGTAACAGTTAGAACGAAAGATAATAATAGACAATGGTTAATACATCTTTTCCGTCCACTGTGGGCCATAAACTTCATAAAAGAGGATTTGGCCTAATCGCCACACTGCGCAAGCGAATTTTGGCGATACTAGTATCATATATTTCTCGCCTTAGATGCTGCTTCCCGTTATAGGTCTGCTGAATTTTGGTGTGACATTTTTCAATATAGTTATCGCGCCATGTTTTAACAGTTTTACTGTAAGCGAATTCAGATGATTTCTTATGTAATGATAAGTTGTCAAATCGAATAACAACAAATTCCGATTAAATCGATAAATGTTCATTACTTCATTAGTTTTCCTAACTGATTATTAATGAATTGATTGATTCGCAGCTGTTTAATTAATTAAACCAGACATAAGCATTCATAATGCTATCAATGAAATAGTATTTATTGTATAGATAGCGGAAGGTAGATAGTTGGATTCGATTCGTGCATAAATATAACTTTGTATATTTATTCGTATAGCCCAACACGCCATCAAGGGCAAAAGGACTAAATTTTTCCTGTACCTTGAGACGAAGTATCTTCACGCCATTCCCAATACAGACAATTCACGCAAATCCCAAGGTAGACAGAGGTCTACACACACACTTTTGGGTCAACGTGACAGGTGGTAAGCCCAACGCCCTCTTTACGACCAAGCCAGCGATATAAATCGTATAAAAGTTTTTTGAAAAACCTATTGGTACGAGGCTTGGAGATCGAACCTGGGACTCTTGACTCGAATTCCAATCACCCAATTGACTCTCGAGACACGAGTGACAGCCTTGAGAACTGAATCGTTATATACGTTAAGTAAAACATTAATGTCTGAGTATAGAAGTGAATTTCCAATGGGATACAGTTTTGCTGAATTTAAAAAAGGAAGTTCAGAACGACTTAATATAGAATCGACCGCAGTCATGTCTCGAATAAATCACGATAAACAGATGCTGATTCGTCGAGTTTATTGAATAATGTACATTGCAAACGCAACTTTGGTTAGAAAAAGTAAAGAAATGTCGCAATTTTTCTGGAGAGTTCTAGAACATCTCGTACAATTACTTATTTGTAAAGAAAATTGAAATGAAATATATATGAAATATCTTCACGCAATTCCCAATACAGGGGTAGACAGAGGTCGAGTCTAGACAATCAAGTCCCTTCGACCCACCTTCCACCGAAGATATTTTCGGGACAACGTGACAGGTGGTGAGCCCGTCGCCGTCTTTATGTCCAAGCCAACGATATTCGTACATAAGTTTTTGAAAAACCCATTGGTACGAGCCTACCAACTGGGGATCGAACTCGGGTCTATTGACTCGAAATTCCGACCACCCAACCACTCGGCTATCGTGACTTTTTTTCCGTAAAGAAAATTAATTACTAATTTCCTTTACGGAAGTTGCAAGAGGAAGGTAACGTTAATGGTTTAATGCAATTTTTCATTGATTTTAAAGCATATAACTTATGCTGAAGTTTTTCGTTCGTGTCATACCTTCATTGTTATAATTGTGAAACAAACTTACTTTGCTGGTAGGTTTCCTAAGCCCCACTTACAGATAAGAATGGGTTAAATTTCTAAATATAGAGTTAATATATTCGTGAATTAAAATGTTAGTCATTTAACATTATCAATGTGTTCCACTATTGAAAACTAACTCTCTGCTTGTTTAGTTTGATAGGCTTAACTTTTTTTGTTATAAATAAATAATAAATAAATAAATAAATACAAATATAGATAGGGACAACATCACATACATTGCTCTGGTCCCAATGTAAGATACTAAAACACTTGTGGTATGGAAATCGGAAACACCGAAGGCAGTACAAACACTCAGGCCCAAGAAAATGTAGATAAAGTGGTTTTTCTACATTTACCCGACCGGGAAATGAACTTACTCACAAAATAAACGTTTCATCACTTTATGTGTATGTAAAGGAATTTTCTCGAAGGTGACTCCAATCATCATCGAAAGGAAAGTCATGTTAAACACTATCTAGTTTGAAATAATTACTCACGAAAGCAAAGTGGTTGGGTAATCGAAATTCGAGAGACCCGAGACAGATTACCATGAAAGGGCTTAATTTTCTGGACTGTCTACGCCGTTATTAAAAATGTCGTGAAGATATAAATATTTTCTTACTTAAAAAATCTTGTTAAAATCGTTAGTTTCGAGATATAAATGAAATTTTATTTACACTATGTTTCCGCTATACGAAATATAATATCGTAATTCGGCTGTAGCAGCTCAGCGAGAGCGACCCTGGGGCTTTTACTGTTGCAACAATAACAAAATAGCAAGGGGGAAAGGCAGCAGGGGTCTAACATTCCAATAGTCGACTCAACTTATTCGACCCTTTAATACATATGTAGTATCAAAGGAATGATTTCATATATTCGATAATCCCCTGCGGGACTAGGTCTCACGCTTGGCATGCTGAATAAAGATCGCATTACTAGACACCTCGCACCTTACACTTGTATCTGAACTAATTCAGGATAAAATGTGGCGAAGTCGAACTGCGGCGTCATACTGCGCAGCTCGAACTGTGCTTTATTAGTCTATGGCGTTAGTATAAATGGAGCCTGTGGTAACTATTATTTAATCTGTGTCTGTGGCCTCTATTACGCAGCGCACTGACCGTGCACGCCATTGACGAAAATGTTTTTAATAATGGGAAATTCAAATATAATGACCCACGTAAGATCTAAAGTAGAAGGCGTCAAGTATTGCGTACGAACTCCAGTACTATATGTACTTCGGTGAGCCCTTTGCTCAATAGCGAACTGTTAAAGCCATTCTAATAATAATAATAATAACTGGAGGGAAATTTCAATAGATAAAGATAAGTGGAGAAAAATAGAGGTGGCTTTTTAAATTATCGAACTCTTGTAGGGAGTAATTAAGGCTTATTATATTATTATAAAGCCATTCAGTAACAGTTCGTTTATACTTTGCTCAAAATTAAGCCTATTATTGTTATAAGTTATTCTTTTCGGGGATCTTTTACTTATCTATCTTCATACATTTGTCAATAACAAGGTAGTGAGAGGTTTAGTCACTTTGGTCCTTGCGATACAAATTTCACGACGGTTCTGTGGGACAGTGGTGAACCTGTCGTCATCTTTGCGTCAAAGCCAACGACACAAATCTTACATAGGTTTTGAAAAATCTCCTTGGTACCAGCATGTCTCTTAGGGATCGAATTCAATTATCCCGGTTCGAATTCCGATCTCCTAACTCGGTTATGTTGGCGTTAATATTGATTATAAATATTTAATTTAGATATTTGATAGCTAAAGATATTTGATAGATGGCTTGGACATAAAGACGGCGACGGGCTCACCACCTGTGACGTTGTCCCGAAGATATCTTCGGTGGAAGGTGGGTCGAAGGGACTTAATTGTCTAGACTCGACCTCTGTCTACCCCTGTATTGGGAATTGCGTGAAGATATTTTTTTTATATTTGATAGCTATCATGAGGAATAATATCGATAGGGATGTTAAATTTATACTGTCATATAATTACGATTTCTCATTAGTTTGCACTTATATCTCATAAACAAATATAAAAATGTATCTGTGAGTTTTTTACTACAGTTTGCAATCAAATTTCGAGTCAAGAGACCCGAGTTCGATCCTCAAGTGGCTGTACCAATGGGTTTTTCTAAAACTTATGCACGAATTATATCGTTGGCTTGGACATAAAGACGGCGACGGGCTCACCACCACCACGTCCTGTCACGTTGTCCCGAAAATATCTTCGGTGGAAGAACATCGAATCTAAAGAGCTATCATAAAAATTGTATATCCTATTACCAATGTCGCTTAATCTCTAGATTTTGATAACGTACACTTATAGAAGAATTTTATAAAAGATCATCACTTACTTCATAAATGGTCAACATAACGAGCAACCATTGCAGCACGATAAAAAAAAAAAAATTGGCGCCATTTTCACCATCGACTAATTTTTGTTTCTATACGCGTAAATCAAGGTTGTCAATCTTAGTTTTTTTTTTCTAAATGTGCTTTGTACTCGCCACTACGTGGTTAATATTTTAATTTAAAATTTTTACTAACCTGTTTTATAACAATCACATAATAAGTCTTTCTATGTTCAAACAACTCTGCAGCATTGGTGTACGTCGGCAGACTAAATAGTCCTTTCAAAGCACCGGTATCATCGCATAAATCGAAATGCGTGTAGATTCCTAATTTGCATTTCTTTCTTATGTATTCCAACATCACCCTGACGTGGGCATCCGGGTTCACAAGTAGACTTTCTTCGACTGATAAGTCCGTTTCAGAAGAACGCCGTCTAAGTGACAGCTCAGGTTCATTTCTGTATATTACATATATAAACATCGTGGTCACTACAAAAAATATATTAAATTATGAGGTATTTAAGATATTCTGATGTAAGAAAAAAAAGATGAAAAATTCCATCTGTTTACTTGTTGTCAATTTTGACTGACATTGACATTAAATGGAAATAATGTTTAAAATTGTAACTGTAGATAAACAAAAAGTTTATAACATACATAATAATTTACCTTTTTACCAAGTTATTGCATTAAGTTATTGTTTTTGCGCCGTGTGATAATGGCGTAAGAATATTGCCACTCCCTTTCTTTCGTGGGTGTCGCAGGAGGCGACTAAGGGAAACAGCCTTCAATATCGTTATGGCAGTCGTTAGATGTCGGGATAAACATCGCTAAAAAATAACAGACCAAAATAATCAGACCGAAGATTGACAGCAGCGTCTGGTGCGAGTGATCTGGTACTGTGATCGCCAATCCGCTTGCCAAGCTTGGCGAGTATGGCAAATCCTCCCTATGGTAGAGGCCTATAGTGGAGACCTGCAGTGGACTTTATATATTTATGTATTGCTTTAAAATGAGCTAATGCTTTATATATATAAATATTTACATTGCAGTCTGCAAAATGATCGAAAGGATTTTGGACAATATTTTACGTGACACAATCCGCAACGAAGACATCCGCAGCAGAACTAAAGTAACTGAGAGCGCCTTGAAGTGGCAATGTGCCGGCCACATAGCTTGACGAACTGATAACCATTGGAGAAAAAAGGCCCTTGAGTGAAAACCTCATTGAGGTAAGACAAGACGACAAGATGGAGTGATGACTGGCAAAATGTTGCGGTGGGGCAAAAGGGCAACGTAAAATATCTTTCGCAGTTCTATTGTATGACAACCATTTTTAAGTCGGACTGAAAATCAGTGTTGTGTTATCTCGACAATGGCTGAGTTTGATCCATTTCGTGAGGTGATGCTGCAGCACAGATTTTCATTGGTCACTTTAGTATTGTTTTATATAAAGTTAGTAATAGTTTCTTTATTTGAAGAAATAATTAATATCTTCACGCCATTCCCAATACAGGGGTGGACATAGGTCTAGACAATTAAGTTCTTTCGACCCATCTTCCACCGAGGACATTTTTTAGTACAACGAGACAGGTGATGCGCCAGTCACCATCTTTATGTCCAAGCCAAAAATATAAATCGTACATAAGTTTTGAACAAACGCTACGAGCCTGCCACCTGGGGAATGAACTCGGGTCTCTTGACTCGAATTCCGATCACCCAACTACTCGCTATCGTGACTATTCATTGTTTACATATATTATATCTTTTTTAATATGTATCTGTATCATCGTGTTGTAGTTGTCCTTTCTTTCAAGTCTTCGTCTCCTACGAAGAAAGGAAAGAGGAACCGAATACGCTGATAATACACATAACCATTAGTGTTAAATGTAAAGTAATCAACATAAATTTTTCTCCTAAATGGCGGCCTTCGAAGAGTTTGTTGACTTGGTTTCCGTTTGGCATTACATTTATTTACTGATAAGGTACGCTAAAAAACTACATTTAACTCAAAAATATAGATAATATATATTCTCATCCCAAAAATCATAGATGATAGAAAATCATCTGTATTAAAGGGCGGGAAAAAGTCCTACAAATTTGATGTGATACTTGAGGCAAAGTAACATTAGCAGCTAGTTGAAGCGCGATTTAAATAATTACCTGTATAATAAACAGATGCTAAAGTTTGTACAGAAGTATGATATCAAAACAAAATGAAGGAAACACATTTTGCCGTATGGTGGTAAGAACATACCACCTTTCTCCTCATGATCTTCGTAAGAGACAGGAGAAAGCCGATGCATCCTAATGGACTTACTTTCTGCATGATTGGACCCGTTGCAATGAGTCACTAACTGTACGGAATAAAGAAAAATTCTTCACGCTATTCCCAAAACTGAGGTAGATAGATGTCTAGGCAATTATGTCCGTTCAACCCACCTTCCACCGTAGACATTTTTGGGATAACAGGAGAAATACTTGTTGCCATCTTTATGGCCACGTCCATGATATAAATCGTATATAAGTTTTAAAAAAAGAAATTGGTACTTTCTTAACATATAAAGTAAAACAATAATAATACAATAATTATATCTTCCCAATACAGGGGTAGACAGCGGTCTCGGCAATTAAGTCATTTCGACCCACCTTCTACCGAAGATATTTTCGGGACAACGCGACAGGTGGTGAGCCGGTAACCGTCTTTATGTCTAGGCTGAAAATATAATTGGTACACAAGTTTTTGAAAAACCCATAGGTACGAGCCTGACACCTGGGAATCGAACTCGGGTCTCGACTCAAATTCCGATCACTCAACTTCTCGGTGACTTACAACTACAACACCAAATAAGAAGAAAAGTAAATAAAATAAAATATGAGACAAGAAGTCACGATAGCCGAGTAGTTGGGTGGTCGAAATTTCGAGTGAATAGACCCGAGTTCGATCCCCAGTTGGTAGGCTCGTAGCAATGGGTTTTTCAAAAACTTATGTACGAATATCGTTGGCTTGGACATAAAGACGGCGACGGGCTCACCACCTGTCACGTTGTCCCGAAAATATCTTCGGTGGAAGGTGGATCGAAGGGACTTAATTGTCTAGACTCGACCTCTGTATACCCCTGTATCGGGAATTGCGTGAAGATATTTATATTTATTTTTTTAATAAAATATGAAGAAGAAAATTTGCGTAATATAGTCTGTAGCGTGGAGATAAACATTTGGCGTATAGTTTAACTTAATAGATAGATGGATACTAAATTTACTACCTTATTTAATTCATAATATCTATATTATGATTTAAGTAAGGTAATAATATAAAAGAGAAAAAAAATTATCGAAAAAAGATATTCATACCAGCCTCCCTCGCAAGGATCAAACTTGGATCTCCTAGTTCGAATTGCTATCGAGGCTTTCGAAAGTTAAACAAGGCTCTGAAATTTCTTTTAAAAGTTAGTTTTTTTTAAAATATTCACGCATATTAGGCGTATTTCTAAAGAATGAAGACAAAAATATGGATACATACATACATAACGGCCTAAAGTCCATTGCAGGATATAGGCCTCTCCCATAGGAAAGATTCGCCATAATTGCCACCCTTGGCAAGCGGATTGGCGTTCGCAGTACCAGACCACTCGCACCTCAGACGCTGCTGCCCAACTTCGGTCTGATTATTTTGGTCTGATAATTTTAGAGATAGTTATCCCGCCATCTATCGGTTGCCATAACGATATTCAAGGCTTAGTCGTCTCTTACGACATCCTCGGTAAGTATGGGAGTGGTAATATTCTTACGCCGTTATTACACGGTGGACAAAAATATAAATCTTATATTATTAATATCTTTGTAAAAAAAACTAGCACTACGAATTAAATAAACGTTACAATAGAGCAATAAAGCAATTAAACTTCCAAATATAAAACTAGTTATTATTGTTTTAACTTAATTCACAATAACAATAGAAATATCCGACCACACATTCGACCACCGCCGTTTCTCGCATTGTAATAAAGGTTAGCGCATTCGACACTCCGCGCTGGCAGCCTTGACCGGAAAACTGTTGCGTTCACCCGTATTTCATGCGTTTCCCAACGCAGGGAATCTAACTAAAACGATTCATATTTCATAAGAGACACGTTGGTTACAACAGTGGTGCTGCACCTTGAGTCGGCGTGCTCTCTGGCTTTGTCGATTAACACTGCATCGCCCCCATATCGTATTCGGAACTCGTGCTGAGGACACGTAAACAAAGTCACCACGCGTTTTAAAAAATCGATTCGATTGCGACGGGCGCAACGCTAGCGCGGTAATATATTAAATAGCGAGATGGTATGAACAGACATGGCGTTATCTGGGATGTCAACTTTGGCCGCTTTCGTGGCCCCCTGGCCACCGCCGGGACCCCTACCCAGCACCTTCCAATTCCACCATCAGGGCTCGAATTTCGCGATATTCGTGGTACTGTTCGCTTTGTGCATGATGGAAGTGGTTGTGCTGAAGATTATCACGGAGGAGCAACGGGAGCAAGGGTCCAGGAGTGTGACGTCCATGTGGTTCGACATGGATGAGGACTGAAAGGCGAATCCGGTGTCGAAACACAGTGCGTGGTGTTTAAATGAACGTTATATCAGTTTCACAATAACGTGTTCGTTGGAAATACTTGTGATTAACTTTCGTAACTTCTATTTCGATATCGAAAGTTAAAAGAGGTTTAAATAGTTTAACAACTCGGTGAGATGTCGACTGCTGTTCAGGATCGAGATTCGAGAACTATGTAAATGTGAACTTTGCGTGTATACAAAAAGTTATGTAAATATCATCATACCAGACAGAGTTGCAATGCGTTATTCATGTGCTATGAATTCAATTTAGACTATAATACAGGTGTTCCCGGAGGAAGAATACACTAATGCTCTTACGTAGTTATCATACTATGTAATTATTCGTTATGCTATATGTTTCAAAGTGGTCCCAGAATTATAAAACAAAAGCAATTAGATAATGTTTTAGAACTAATATCAAAAATTATTCAAGTTTTTATACCAAGAATCTCTGATATAATTATGTTTTTGTTTTTTGATTATTATAATTTTAATGAATTTCGTTGTTTTTTTTTGTTATAGCTTTATTTTTGTAGTTTTTATATGAATATTTAATGTAAAAATTTTTTGTGATGACAAAGATAAATTTTAAATTGTAAAACTACAGCGAAGCCAACCGTAGACTAATAAATAATTAATTGACATAAAGATCAAAACAGAAAAGTAATTAAAACCCTGCGTATTTTTACTAATAATATAATAAACAAATAAATGTATAGATAGGGATGAAATCACATGATCTGACCCCAAAGTAAGCTAAAGCACTTGTGTCGTGAAATGTCGTGAGTTGACCCTGACCCGAGAAATATAGAAAAAGGTTTTTTTTTACTTTTATCCGTCCGGGAATCAAACCCGAGACCTCAGAGCCGGCAACACTATGTATAAATACCAAACTTTTATGTCTTACAATTAAGTAATAAAAATTACAATTTAATAAAACGACGCACGTTAATATTTTTTATAATTATTAAATTAAAACAGATAAGAGAGGAAAAACCATTGTTCTGTACACAAAGGTTCTTAAAATGAAAATGAAAAATAAATGGCACATCAATTATAAAGTGTATTCAATTAAAACCTAAATTAAATTAATAAAAATTAAAACTTAAGCTAATGAGTAAAAAATATTGTTATAGTTTTAAGCATAAAATTATGGAAAAAATACAACAACTGTACGACAACTTAACTTACATAAAACTATTACAAAAGCCAGTAAAACTTTTTACAAAATTTCTTCAATGCTAGCGAAAACATAAAGGTATGTTTTTCTTCTGCATACAAAATATCTGTGCAAATTTATCTTCAATCGACCCGACCCGGATCCGCGTGGCAGTATCTATTATCAATCAATGCAACTTTGATAAACAATGTAAAAAAAACAAATACTTTTGGCGGGAACTTGATAGAGAACGCTGCAAGTGCTTGTCAGGTGTACAGTAATGGTTGAACCCTGAACTCTAGAGACAATTGTAACTCCAGAAATCGGATTTGACAGAGATAGATAAACTTTACAATTTTATCACATTATATCATAAAATAGCGTATAAAATTTATGTATTATATTTCTACACTAAGTTATCTCCACATTGGCTGAATGGAATAATATAAAAAAAATATTACTTAATAGTCTCATAAAAATTTTAAAGCTACCATAATAATTATGAATAATGATTGATACGAGTACGTTAACTCTTTAAATACACATTATTTTCATTTGCAACTTTGTTACTAACAGTATAGGACAGATAATTAAAAATGGAACGTTTTGCATAAAACTAAATATTTATGCTACAATAAGTATTCAATACTACGTATTTTTTTGAAGAAGTCACGATAGCCGAGTGGTTGGGTGATAGTGATTCGAGACGAGAGACCTGAGGCCAATTCCCAAGTGGCAGGCACGTACCAAAGTTTTTTTTTAAATTAAGTACGATGAATATAGCTTGGTAGGATACAATACGATAATAAAGCTTGAACAAAAAAAAGGCGACATGCCTACCACCTGTCACGTTGTTCCAAAGATATGTCTTCGGCGAAAGGTTGGTCGAAAGGACTTAATTGTTTGGACCTCTGTCTATCCCAGAATTATTATTTACGTATTCCGTGGACGGGACAGTCAAGACATTGAGGACTAGAGGTAGTTAATGGTTAAGTTGGAAAGATAGAACAAATGCCTTACAGAACATAGTGCAGGCTCCATTTAGGTTTTATAATAGGCCTGAAAATATCTTCAGTAGAAGGTGGGACGAAGGGACTTAATTGTCTAGACTAGACCTCTGTCTACCACTGTATTGGGAATTGCGTGAAGATATATACGAGTATTATTATTATAATAGTGGTGTGTTTTACCAGCAAAACACTTCTTGACATCATTGAATGACATTCTCCCAGACGCAGTAGAAGTGAAATAAATTTCGTAAACATGTAGAATAAGTTATCAAATAATCGAATAATGTCGTCACGAGCTGATATTGGTTAAATTGTATTGCAGGATGTTTATTCACTTAATCTCTCACATCGATGTTTTTATTTCCAATAATAGCGGCCCCCCCGCGGCTTTAGTTTCAGTTTACTACATAACGCTGAACCCTAATTATGTTTCTAAAATAAAAGTAGCCTTTGTTACTCCTTATGACATTAGCTATCTGTCAGTGAAAGCCCTGTTATAATCGTTCCAGCCGTTTCAGAGATTAGCCGGAACAAACAGATAGACAGACAGACAGACATAAATTGTAAAAAAAAAAAAATGTTATTTTGTGTGAATGTACCGTATATATTCATATACATATAGAAAAAACGGTTATTCAATGTTACAAACAGACACTTCAATTTTATTTATATGTCTAGATAAAGGTTGCTCATAAAACAATAAACGAGGATTAAAGGCCAAAAGAATTCATAACAATCTCATATTTTATCAAGCGGGTACTCGTTGCGCTTATCATAAATTTACATATTTAAGATAGGATCTTTCTCAATGTTTTTTATCACGCAAAAAGTTTAAATATACATAATTAACGGCCTGTGACAATGCACTGCAAAACATGAGACCTATTGCAGAGGTCCGATAAAAGAGAATTTAATATTATCGTTATGCTCAGCAAGCGGATTGACGATCGCAGTACCAGACACCACACACCTGAGACCGAGCTGCCTGTCTCCAGAATTTTGATTAGGTATTAATCGTGACGTGGTTTAACAGTGGTAGAGCCGCGCATCAGCTTTTGTTTTTGCATGAATGGGCCGGCTCGACCGGCGAAGTACCACGACCTCACAAAATACCGGCGTGAAGTAAAAGTCTAACAAACTTCTGCGTTATACTTTATATACGTCCTCTTCAAGTCACCATAGCCGTGTGGTTGGGCGATCGGTATTCGAGTTAAGAGTCCCGAGTTAGATCTCCAGGTGTTAGGGTCGTACCAATGTTTTTTTTTTAACTTACATACGATTTATAAATAAAATCAAAATAATGTAGTTGTTCAAAAATGAATCTCTTCGATGGAAGGTGGGTCTGAAAGGACTTATTTGTTTGAATCTCTGTCTACCCCAGCATTGGGAATGGCGTGATGATATTTTTTTACTTTTATTTTTTTCAGTCGTTTTTATGTAGAAAGGGGAACTATAAAAGCCTATCTCTCGCCTCTCACTACAATTATGGGAAGAAAAGAGATGATAATCTCCTAATTTTATACCACACAGCAATTGTTATCAACGATGCACAAAATGCTACGTACTCTCAGGTTCCTGGAAAATGCATATTGTATCTAATTTGGCGAGTTAATTACTTTAAAAAAAGCTAAAGTCTTCTTCTTATTTCTACTCACTGAGTAAGAAAAATAAATTTTATTTTACAAATAATAACAAAAAAACTGTCGAACTAAAAAAAGTAATTATATAAATAAGTAATTATACTGATAATTATGGAGATTGAATATAAAAAATATTACGTAGTAATTGCTTAAAAAGTCATTGTTTATCTGTGGTTCTATATTTTTTTAATTCATTGTTGAAATGAATGCCATATTATTCTCATGAAGCCGGAAGTATCTTATTAATTGTACGAACAAACCCATCATATAAGCTACGATCTTTCCGTGTGGTAATGGTGTAAGAATATTTCCACTGCCTTTCTTCCCGTGTATGTCGTAAGAGGCGACTAAAGGAAACAAACTTGAATATCGTTATAGCAACCGATTGATGGCGGGATAGCAATCTCTAAAAACATCAAACCAAAATTATCGGACCGGACCAGTCTGAGGAGCGAGTGGTCTGGTGCTGCAATCGCCAATCCGCTCGTCAAGCGTGTCGGTAATAGCAAATCCTCCCTATGGGAGAGGCCTATGCCCTGCAGTGGACTTTAACAGGTCGATGTATATGTAAGCTAAAATCGAATATATTTTTCCACTTCAAATACTTTTTTTAAATATGTTTGACTTTTAATTATTTTTAAAGTTCCATTGCACTAATGAAACTGCGAATATTTACAAAAATTAAAACACAACACTACACATAAAATGTAACAAATTCAAACTTGTATTATAGACGTGAAGATATCACATATCAAAGAGAATATAATCACTACGTTATAATATCTATTTAAACTTGAACGTGCTATTTTACTCTTAATCTATATACTTAAAGAAAAAAAAATAGAGTCGCTCATTCTTACTCTGAGTAAACGCGGAATCTCTACTTAATCTATGAAGATGAAATTGGGCACGTACATAGATTAAAAGTAGGATACAGATAAGAAAGGATTTAAGGAAATCCCCTGGGATAGAATAAGGACTTAAATTAAAAAAAAACCCGTCACGTCATTTCCAATACTGGGGTAGACAGAGGACTTTTTTTGTGACAGCGTAACTGGTGGTGAGCCTTTCGTCGTCTTTATGTCCAAGCCAACGTAATAAATTGTAAATTTTCGTAAATACGAGCCTACCACCTGGGGGATTGAACTCGGGTCTCTTGATACGAATTCCGATCACCCAACCACTTAGTTATCGAAGCTGAAAGTTGGTAGAATTATGCAATTTCAATGCTTAGAAGTATTTATATCGGTATATACAGGCAATCGATTATAACTGAAAAAGATATGTTCAAAACATTTTCAGAATTACAGCCTTGGGTGGTTAAAATCGGGGTGAAAGTTTGTCTGGGAAAATTGTCATCTTTGAAGTTGTTCTCATTTACATAATTTAAAAAATATCTTCACGCAATTCCCAATACAGGGGTAGACAGAGGTCTAGTCAGGACAATTAAGTCCCTTCGACCCACCTTGGACCTTTTTTCGGGACAACGTGGCAGGTGGGGAGCCCGTCGACGTCTTTATGTCTAAGCCTAATATAAATAGTAATCGTACTCGGGTTCTTTTTCTCGAATTCCGATCACTCAACCACTCTGCTATTGTGACTTTTATTTAAAAGAAATAATAATTTAACTGTCATATAAATTATTAACTGGAAATGAAAATTTTATATATATCATACATCGACCCAATAGCCTAGTTGGTAGTGACTGTGCCTTCGAAGCTAAGGGATGTGGGTTCTTATCCCAATTAATATATATAAAATATTTGTGTTGAATATCAAAGTTTGTACTCGAGTCGTACATGAATATTCATTTAGATATTTATATTTAACTGTGTACGCACCGTTGGCCGGGGTCCGTAAGACGGTGATAAGTTCACCACCTCACATGTTGTCCCAAATAAGTTACAATATGAAATGTTGGTCGAAAAATATAAATTCTCTCGACCATTGTCTATCCCGGTATTTGTGAATGTGTGAAGATACAAAAAAGGTTTTTTTTTTTATATTTTAATTATTGTCATTTTATTATTAACTTGATAGAGAAATATTTTTTGTTAATAAAAGTGCTACAAAAAGTTTTACATTTCTATATAATATCTGGTTAATTTTGACGTTTTGTGTGGATGAGGGAGCGAGAACCCATTGACAAAACAGCCCTTCCTATTTTAATTTTGTATTTTTTTTATTTTTTGCGAGAATATACCACTAAATCATGAATTTAAAATAATACATTTCAAAATGACTGAAATTTTCAGTTCGCAATGTCAACGGTTCCATGGTGTAATGGTTAGCACTCTGGACTCTGAATCCAGCGATCCGAGTTCAAGTCTCGGTGGAACCTAACTTTTTGTTTCTCTAATTTTTCCTTTTTTTATTTCCTCGTTATTCTCTATGTAAGCAATAATTTGTTGAGTAGGCAGCATTTCTTTAATTTTATAATTTTTAAAAGATGATGCAATAAATGTATTCCCTTTCGTAAAATGACGTCATTAAATGAATATTTTACCATAAAAATTATAAAAATAAAATAAATTAATAGATATCTTCACGCAATTCCCAATACAGGAGTAGAGAGAGGTTTATTCTGGACAATTAAGTCCCTTTGGCCCACCTTTCACGGAAGATATTTTCGGGACAACGTGACATCATCGGGTGGAGAGACCGTCGCCGTCTTTATGTCCAAGCCAACGATATAATTCGTACATATGTTTTTGAAAAACCCATTGATACGAGTCTGCCACCTGGGGATCGAACTCGGGTCTCTTGACTCGTAATTCTGATTACCCAACCACTCGGCTAGCGTGACTTCTAAAATTTATTGAGAACTAAAATTATCATAAACTAGAATATTGCCACCCAAATTGACTGCTACTTGCTGCCTGATTGTTCCTAAGTCTCTGAAAAACCTCTTCCCTGGTCACTTCCATGGTCAGCGTCTGCCATCATTCCCTGGACTTCAAATCTCAATCAGACATACACACAATTGATTTATATTGTGTTAAAAATATATCACAGTGTAACGGATGAAGGATAATTTCTTGTAGTTAAAAATAAGTTAGGACGAAATACTAAAAATTTTTTCCTCCTTTCAAAATTTATTCCTCTCTTTCCTTGCATTATATTCGTTTACCTTGAGTTGCTTATCAACGTTGTATGTATGTAAGTATTATTTAAATTTCTGCCACGAAATCATTTGTATCTCGACAACAACTTTAGCAATAATTGCCAATGTTTTATACATTTTTGAAATATCAAGTATAATTTCTGTTGAAATTCGATTGAAAACTTAAAAATATTTTTGAAGATCCGATAGCCTCGGTTGCGGATTCGAGTCTCGCTGAGGGCAAATATCTGTGTGATGAATATGAATGTGTGTGCTCGAACCATGGATGTTTCCATGCACATGAATATGTTGTTATGTTGTAAATATTTGTTTATGTAAGATGGCTAGCTCACCACCTATTACCTTGTCCCAAAACAGGCTTCGGTGAAAGGTGGGTTCAAAGGTCTTAATTGTCTAGACCTTTGTCTACCCCAGTATTGGGAATACGCGTAAAATTAATTACTTATTTATTTTATATAAATAATTACACTTGTGTTATTCTTTATAATATTTATTTTATAAAAAAATCCACTTCAAATACAAGTTATCTTAGCTATATATTCTACTGATTGATGTGCTCGAGCATTTTTTATAACTGTGTTAGTATATGGTTTAAGTCTATCATCATTTAGAGATTTCATTATTATTATTTGAAGTAACTTCGTCGGTGGATGAATGGGGTACGCATCGGTTTTTTTATAGTGCCAGCTCTCGAACCCGAGATCGTTTCCCGAAAGGGTGAATTTAGAAAACAATTTTTCTCTATTTTTTTTTTTGGGGCTGAGTATTTGTGGTTCCTTTGCCATTACATAACAAAGGTGATTTAACTACATACGTTGTGATCAGAGCAATGCATGTAATGGTGTCCCTATCTGTCTTTGTATGTATGTATTCCTATTAGTATTTATCTGTTTCTGTATATAGTGCATAGAGGAATAAATAAATAAATATGGAGACGCATATTTCTAATACTGGGGTAGACAGAAGTCTAAACAATCAAGCTGTCTCGACCCATCTTACACTGAAGACAGTTTGGGTAACATGTGGTAGGTGATTAACTCATCCCCATTTAAGTGTACAAGACACCAGTACAATTACTTAAACTTCTTTGCTCCTTAATCACCTCTTCTTATCTTCCTTTCTCAATTTCTCTATGAACAATGCACCTGCATGCCATCTAGTGTTGGTCATGAAAATAAGTATACCGTTGAGAAGAAACAAGCCTGTCATTGTACAGCAGTGGGTAAAGTGCATTATCTGGTACTGGGATCGCCAGACTATCAAATGTGTGGAAAAGCTATTTTTTAAAGTTAGTAATATGTAAACAAGCAGGGAAGTATTGAGAGTTTAAATTGTTAAAGTTTTTAGATTCAATTTAATATCTACTTTAACTTTATTTATTAAATAATACAATTACGCAGAATACGTTTTATAAAATTCGAGAATTTTAAAGACGTTTCACATAAAGACAACTTTAATTACATCATAATGTATTATTGTAATTAACAAAATATTATTGTATTATTGTAATTAACAAAAGTGTTTACCTGCTCGTATCAACAAATTACTTATTCTGCTTTCTCTTTATATACCAGCTACACAAGGTTTGTTGGAAAATTAGTCATAGTTTATTTTTTTTTTTATTTTATAGGAAAAAAAATAAACAAAGTTGAAAAATATTATACTAGTTTAAATTAGGATGTATTTAGTTTTCAGCCTATTCCAAAACATATATTATTAATTGAAGAAAAAAATCTTCATGCAATTCCCAAAACAGGGGTAGAATTAGTCTAGACAATTAAGTTCCTTTGACGCACCTTCCACCGAAGGTATTTTCGGGACAACGTGACAGGTTGTGAGCCCGTCGCCGTCTTTATATCCAAGCCAATGATATAATTAGTACATAATTTTTTTTAAACCTATTGGTACGAGCCTGCTACCTGGTATAATGCTAGAATAAGCTTAGAAATAACAGACTAACACTTAGCCACCTAACCCCAAATTACCTTCTGTGATTGTACGTGTGAAAATGTCACGATAGTCGAGATAGCTCGTACCAAAAGGTTTTGTCAAAACTTATGTACGATTTAGATCATTGGCTTGGATATAAAGACGGCGACAGGCGCACCACCTGTCACGTTGTTGAAAAATTTTCGGTGAAAGATGAGTCGAAGAGACTTAATTGTCAAGGCCTCTATCTACCCCAGTATTGGGAATGGGAAGATATTTTATTTCTTTTTTTGCTTGTACGTGTATTTGGAACGGTGGATTGATTTAGTATTTTCATTCGGGCCAGTTTCATACTATATAATAGGTATGTATGTGCATGTGTCATAAATAAATGTATTTCTATCTTTCTTTATTTCATCAGATTTAAATCAAAACTCGCTGTAAAACTCCCATTATATAAAATGTCCGTGTTGTTGTGGTAATTGATTGCAGTACCTAAACTGTCCCACGATTGAAGAGGACTAACGTCCACTATATCACACGAATACGAATGATGAGACAATGAATCAGTGATCGACCTTCGTGACGAGTCGAAGTCCCGGGTGCGATTCCCGATCGGGTCAATGTAGAAAACACTTTTCTCGGGTCAGGGTGTTTGTGGTACCTTCGTTGCTTTAGATTCCATAATGCTACTTTCTTTGGGAAGCTACTTTCTTTGGGATCAGAGCAATGTATGTGATGTTGTCCATATCTATGTATATTTATTATTTATAGTGATCGAGCTGCGAACGGTGTGTTCAGAAGACAGTTTGGTAGTGCTAAGCCGTGGCAAGTGGAAATAGCCTTTGATCTAGCGATGAATAATCTTTTATTGCAGACACGTTTTTGTAATAAACAAGTTAAGTATAGAAGGGAAACTAGTTACTGAAACGCGTAATATTTACGCGTTTTTTTAATAACCTTTATATGACACTTCTCTCTGCTCCCAGACTTTGTCCACACATAATCTTCTTCTAGTATCATCATCATAACAGCCTATAAAAGTCCTCTGGAGGACGTATACCTCTTCCGTACGTAAAGATTCGGGATAAACGCCATGCTTGACGAGTGGACTGCCGATCGCAGTAGGGGGGGCTGATACCCTTCACCGATCTGCTGTGTTTTGATCATGTACTTTCGTGTTGGTATCCCGCCAGCTGTCAGTAACCAATTGTAGTTTCAAGGCTCTTCCTTTAGTCGCCTCTTACGGGACACCCACTTAAAGAAAGGAGGAGGGGTTATCTCTTCACCTTCACGTTCTACCAATGCTACATATTTAAAATCAAAATAATTAATTATTTAGGATTATAGTTAATTAGTTAGGAAGAGTTAAATATTACTTAAATACGAATTATATCTTCTTAGCAGTGGTAGAGCCACGCATCAGCTTTTGTTGTTGCATAAATGGGCCGGCTCGACCGGGGAAGTACCACGACCTCACAGAATACCGGCGTGAAGTAACGGCGTGAAGTAACGGCGTGAAGTAGAAGTCTAACAAACTTCTGCGTGTCGTCTGGTGAGTGCAGGTAACTGGTGGCCCACTCCTCCCCCCTCCCCCAATTCTGGGGGGGGGGGAGGTACTCTAAGGGAGGTAACGCATCTGCTATTCCTCTGGTATTGCGGGTGTTCATGGGCGGCGGTAATCACTTACCATCACGTGAGCCACCTGCTCGTTTGCCTCCTTTTTCTCTAAAAAAAAAATAAATAAAATAACATAAAAAAATGTCGTTAGTTTGGCCATAAAGACGGAGACTGGCTCTGTGGCCTGTTACGCTGTCTCAAAAATATTTTCGGTGAAAGGTGGGTCAAAGGGACTTAATTGTCTAGACTAGACCCCTGTATTGAGAATTGCGTGAAGATATAGGTATAGTTTAGTGACTGGCTAAACACTTGGCGACGTGAAATACATTAACAAGTACGTTGCTGGAGAGGTCTTGTAACGAGAGTGCACTAATTAAAACGACCGTACAAAACAAACTTGAATGTCGTGGTATGTTTGTAAGTTTCCTATTCTATCACTACTATGTGCACCAACCATGGTATTCGAAAGTAATTTTGAATTAATGCTATTAAATTAATGTTTAATCTTTACAAACTTAATTGTTATATTTTTAGTATACCGTATTGTGAATGAGAGTTTAAAGGTCAATTTATTAACTGAGAATTTGATAAGTAATTTCTGACGCAGATTTTTGCTCGGCATGCGAAAGCATATGGGTCAAAGTGGTCCATGATACATTCTTTTTGTTTACTGTGGAGAAAAACTACACAGAGTTGAACATAGCTCATGCTTTTCTCTCTTTTTCGCTGTTATTTGTGTACAATCTAATAAACTTTGTGTATGTACGCGGTATTCTCTGAGTTCTGAATAAAAATGATGAGATTAGATAAACCATACGATACTTTTTCAAATGTATTTTTTTTAATATTAAAATACAATATTCTTACATAGATATAAGTCTATCTGAATTGGAGGTATTGATTTATAAATCGGTGGTACATCTACCACATAAATTGTGAGATGTGTGTTACAGTTATACCAAATTCTTGTAGTATTGTTTTGTTCTTCATGATATTTAAAATTTTTAAGAATATTTTAAAACAATTACGGTAACTTGCTTATAGTAGCATAATAAGCCATAAGTATTTATTAGATCTCTGATTAGAAATTGATACCTTATTTTATATTTAGTTAATGTAAATATCGAATATTTTTTATATATTTTTTTTATAATCTTTTTTTAATAAACCATATACGTGATTTATTGTTGGCATTATATAGAACAATACCGTATAATCATATTAAATTCGAAATGTTACAGATATACATAATCACCGACACTAATTCTACAACATAATGTAGATTAATGACACTAACCCAGAAGGTACCACTATTCTAAATTAAATATCGTAGTACATGTAATACAGTTAGTATTATACTCACATCAAAATTTAATCGATAATGTATCGAGTTTATTAGCAACAAGTACGATGGCAGTGGTAGCACTTGATCTCTGTATATTGTGCAACAACCATGTCGAAGAACCGAGACGGTTGCGACGGCATATAATTGCCTAATATGTCAAAATCTCGCGCACTGCAGTGTTTGTACGACTTGATGAAATATGTGGTCATGTTTGCTCTAGTATTGATTTTATAAAACTCATAGTGTTCATACCGATCTTTAAGATAACCGACTACAACAATAATATATAAGATACTATCTTAATAATCACCTTTTGTCGACACTTCACCAATAGATAGATGCTATATATGTGGTGACTTCGTTATTTACCCATACCAACATAATAAAAATAAAAAATAAATAAAATAACATAAAAAAATGTCGTTAGTTTGGCCATAAAGACGGAGACTGGCTCTGTGGCCTGTTACGCTGTCTCAAAAATATTTTCGGTGAAAGGTGGGTCAAAGGGACTTAATTGTCTAGACTAGACCCCTGTATTGAGAATTGCGTGAAGATATAGGTATAGTTTAGTGACTGGCTAAACACTTGGCGACGTGAAATACATTAACAAGTACGTTGCTGGAGAGGTCTTGTAACGAGAGTGCACTAATTAAAACGACCGTACAAAACAAACTTGAATGTCGTGGTATGTTTGTAAGTTTCCTATTCTATCACTACTATGTGCACCAACCATGGTATTCGAAAGTAATTTTGAATTAATGCTATTAAATTAATGTTTAATCTTTACAAACTTAATTGTTATATTTTTAGTATACCGTATTGTGAATGAGAGTTTAAAGGTCAATTTATTAACTGAGAATTTGATAAGTAATTTCTGACGCAGATTTTTGCTCGGCATGCGAAAGCATATGGGTCAAAGTGGTCCATGATACATTCTTTTTGTTTACTGTGGAGAAAAACTACACAGAGTTGAACATAGCTCATGCTTTTCTCTCTTTTTCGCTGTTATTTGTGTACAATCTAATAAACTTTGTGTATGTACGCGGTATTCTCTGAGTTCTGAATAAAAATGATGAGATTAGATAAACCATACGATACTTTTTTCAAATGTATTTTTTTTAATATTAAAATACAATATTCTTACATAGATATAAGTCTATCTGAATTGGAGGTATTGATTTATAAATCGGTGGTACATCTACCACATAAATTGTGAGATGTGTGTTACAGTTATACCAAATTCTTGTAGTATTGTTTTGTTCTTCATGATATTTAAAATTTTTAAGAATATTTTAAAACAATTACGGTAACTTGCTTATAGTAGCATAATAAGCCATAAGTATTTATTAGATCTCTGATTAGAAATTGATACCTTATTTTATATTTAGTTAATGTAAATATCGAATATTTTTTATATATTTTTTTTATAATCTTTTTTTAATAAACCATATACGTGATTTATTGTTGGCATTATATAGAACAATACCGTATAATCATATTAAATTCGAAATGTTACAGATATACATAATCACCGACACTAATTCTACAACATAATGTAGATTAATGACACTAACCCAGAAGGTACCACTATTCTAAATTAAATATCGTAGTACATGTAATACAGTTAGTATTACACTCACATCAAAATTTAATCGATAATGTATCGAGTTTATTAGCAACAAGTACGATGGCAGTGGTAGCACTTGATCTCTGTATATTGTGCAACAACCATGTCGAAGAACCGAGACGGTTGCGACGGCATATAATTGCCTAATATGTCAAAATCTCGCGCACTGCAGTGTTTGTACGACTTGATGAAATATGTGGTCATGTTTGCTCTAGTATTGATTTTATAAAACTCATAGTGTTCATACCGATCTTTAAGATAACCGACTACAACAATAATATATAAGATACTATCTTAATAATCACCTTTTGTCGACACTTCACCAATAGATAGATGCTATATATGTGGTGACTTCGTTGTTTACCCATACTACAAGTGCATATTAGCATCTTACATTTGGATCGGAGCAATATACAAAAATAAAAAAATAAATATCTTCACGCAATTCCCAATATTGGGGTAGACAGACGTCTAGTTTCGACAATTAAGTCCCTTCGACCCACCATCCACCGAAAACATTTTGGGTACAACGTGACAGGTGGTGAGCCCGTCTCCGTCTTTATATCCAAGCCAACGATATAATACGTACATAAGTTTTTGAAAAAACCATTGGTACGAGCCTGCCATCTGGGGATCGAACTCGGGTGCCTTGACTCGAAATTCCGACCACCCATACTCGGCTATCGTGACTCTTGCTCTAAACAATAATAGTAACATAATTATAATACCTTCACGTATTGTCAGTACTGGAGTAGGTAAAGGTCAAGACAAGTTAGTCCTTCCGATTCAAATTTCACTGAAGCTTATTTAGATTTATTTTAACATGACAGGCGGTGAGCATGTCACCGTCTAAATGTTTATTCAAATTCGCACAAGTTTTGAAAAAACTCATCGGTTCGATACTTCCTCGTTACCATCTGAGTGTCCAATAAAATACAAATCTATACATTAAAAAAATTAGAGTGTCTGTTTGTAACATTGAAATTACCGTTTTTTACTACACGTATATGAATGTATACAGTACATACAGCAAATATTTTTTAAAGTTTTTGTTTGTCTGACTATCTGTTTGTTCCCGCTAATCTCTGAAGCTGGACCGATTTTAACAGGACTTTCACTGACAGATAGCTAATGTTATAAGGAGTAAAATAGGCTACTTTTATTTTAGAAACATAATTCGGGTTCCGCGTTAAGTGTTACTTGAATTTAGTTAGTTGAACTCGAGCCTCCTGACTCGAATTCCGATCGCCCTATCTATCGGGGCTAATACTCGTAATATAAAATAAAGAGAAAAGAGTGATTTCTATTCGTTAGATGCCAATCTAGGATTAAAAAAAGAATAATGCTTCATAACATTCTTCGTCTTCAAAGTCCTTTCTTCGTTCCTTCTTATTAACTTGTGTCAGCTTTAAGGTCCCGGATTCGATTCTCCGACGAGGCAATGTAGAAAACCACATTTTCTACGTTTTAATATCAATGAATCAAAATATTGTTCAAGATGATGAGTAAATATAGAGAACCGAAGAGTCATAATAGGCAATACGTTTGGGTAATTGGAATTTAAAATGAGACTCGAGTGCAATCCTCATGAAGAAGAGTCGTACAATTGAGTTTTTTAAAAACTTTTGTACGGTTTTGACACTTCAACGACGCCCGGTTCGTCATTTGTCACGTTCGTCGTAAATAAGCTCTGATGAATGATAAGCTCTCTAAATTTCTAACCAACCCTGTATAGTTTGTTTTTCTGTAATTTTGTATTTATTTTAATGATTTGATGAGACAATAAAAAACATGACCATGATGCCGTCTCTACTGTCTCCGTACTGTACGAGTGTGTCTTTATTCGTTTATTTTTTGTTCCAGGGATGATGAAAGCGCTAAGAAGAGAAGCTTAACGTCTTCCCATAGGAGAAGACTTTGCTTCCAATGCGGTGGGAATATTGAAGGAGGCATTGTGCCTTGCGTGTGCCACCACCATAAGTAAGAACCTTTGTGTTTTAATACGATTGCAATCTTTTTTTTTAAATTCTATTTAATATTTTTTTTTATATTTATATATATACGTTTATAATATGTACACATGAGTGTATTATAATATGTACACATAATATATTTATATGTACATATGAGTGTTTTTATTCCATCACAACTTCGTAATTTTTAAACCGATTTGGATGTATGGGGTATTGTTAGAATCCTTAAATCATCCAGAGTGAAACGGTGTATAATTTATATGTGTAAACAGTAACATACATACATGGAATTGTTCGGATTATTCCCAGCCGCTGAATTTCACCATCGTACCTTACGGCATAGCCAAAAAAAACTTTAAGAAAATTCCTGTAACTTTCTCCTTCAAGAAAAGAGCCTATAACGCATCTGCTATGCCTCTGGTATTGCAGATGTTCATGGGCGGCGGTAATCACTTACCATCACGTGAGCCTGCAGCTCGTTTGCCTCCCTTTTCTTAAAAAAAAAATACATAAATATTTACATATCGGCCTGTTATAGTCCACAGCAGGACATAGACCTCTCCATAGGGAGGATTTGCCATAACCGCGACGCTTGGCAAGCGGATTGGCGATCGCAGTACTAGACCACTCGCACCTCAGACTCTGCTGCCCATCTTCGGTCTGATAATTTTGGTCTGATATTTTTATTGATGATAATCCCGCCATCTATCGGTTGTCGTAACGATATTCAAGGCTGTTACCCTTAATGGCCTCTTACATCCTCGGGAAGAAAGAGAGTGGTAATATTCTTTCGCCGTTACCACACGGAACGTATACATACAAATCATAAAAAGTAGTACTTATGGTTGGATTTTATGTTTATTATAGATCCTAAAGGACATTGTACTTACCCCAAAAACGGCTGAGTCGCAATGCGTGAAGTCGACGTTCATTTAACGGCATGAAAACTTGCACCGCAGAACATATGCCTCTCCCGTAAGAAGGATTCGTAATAATCAAACGAATTGATAGTAAACTGATACTGACAGCCGAGTGTTTGGGTAATCGGCTTATAACAATGAGTTTTTTTCAAAATTTATGTTCGATTTACATCGTTGGCTTGGACGTAAAGATGGCGACAGACTCACCACTGGTTATGTAGCTCCAAAAATGACTTCGGTGGAGGGTGGGTCAGAAGGACTTAATTTTCTGGACCTCTGACTACCCCTGGATTGGGAATGACGTTATTTATATATTACATTTCATTCCAGGCCCGTAAAGTTCGAGTCTGGTGCGTGGTTCCTGCGTCACGCACAACGGGCACTGAGCCTCATGCCTTGGTCCATTAGCACCGATAAGCTGGAGCAGATCGGTAAGTGCCGTAGTTTATTTTGGTTAAGTTTAGTTTAGTTTAGACGGACTGGTTTCCCGACTGGCTACACGACTAAAAACGTATTTTAGGTAAGTATGTTGACCCAATTCAACTCCTCAAGGAAACCCAGCAGCCAAAGGTGCTTAGGTAGTTAGGATTTTTTATTTATTTATTATGACACGATAGCCGAGTGGTTGGGTGGTCGGAATTTCGAGTCAAGAGGCCCGAGTTCAATCCCCTGGTGGTAGGCTCGTACGAATAGGTTTTTCAAAAACTTGTGTACGAATTATATCGTTGGCTTGGACATAAAGACGGCGACGGGCTCACCACCTCTTACGTTGTCCCAAAAATATCTTCGGTGGAAGGTGGGTCAAAGGGACTTAATTGTCTAGACTAGACCTCTGTCTAGCCCTGTATTGGGAATTGCGTTTTTTATTTATTTTATTATAAGCAAACAAAGATTGCTAAAGCAGTGGAAATATGATATTTTCGTAAAATGTGAGGCGTTGCCTTGACGAAGTGATTGTGTTTATCTTAATGGTTTTTATTTTTCAAAACTTGTGTACGATTTATATCGTTGGACATAAAGACTGCGACAGGCTCACCACCTGTCAGGTCGTCCCAAAAAATGTCTTAGGCGAAAGGTAGTCGCTAGGACTTAATTGTTTAGACAACTGTCTACCAGAGGTACCTTCGTTGTAAAACATCTTTACACCACATTACTAGTATTATATAATGGCGTGATGATACTTTTTTATATTTATTGCAGAAGAGGAATGCGAGCCGGGTCCCGGGCCGAGTGATGTGACTCGAAGTGAGCTGCACAGCATCAGGGAGTTCCTCGAGCTACTTTCAGCCAAGCTGGCTGGAGGGCCGCTTGAAGGGACCAGGGTCGCCCCGCTTTACGACCATCCAACATGTGAGTTAAAGATATTCAGTTATGTATTATATTAAGAATTGAAAAGCATATTTTGATGTTCACTTTTTAAAATGTAGTTTTTTTTAATTATTTTTAGAAAAAAATATGATGATACGGGGTTTTGTTTCCCCTGTCGTTTGTCAATTGGACTTTCATAACAATAGGTAGATATAAAAAATTACTGTGTTAAATATTTTAATTACCACTGTAAAATTTACATTTAATATGTAGATGTACAAAAAAAACTTAATACTGTATTATTACAAAATTAAAAAAATAATGGTAAACTTAGATTATACCAGTTTCTTCCGTCTGTTTCTTCTCCGTTAGAAGAACTTCATTACGAAACGGTGGTAGATTCTGAAATTGCTATCGATAAACACGTGTATTCTAATTTCTATAAATATATGATTTGATTTGAAAAAAAAATGAATTGAAAGTGTTGCAAAAATGATAACTTTCTGTTAGTGGCGATGGCTTGTTTTGTTACTTGTTATTTATTTTGGATAGACTAAATAAATTGTTTGGAGAGAATAATTTGAAGCCAATGCCGTTCTGCAACTGCGCCATATTGTACAGCAAGATCATTTCTCACATTTTAATATACTCATTGTCTAATTATGATCGTATCGAGTAAATTAATCATTAACTGCTGGGTTGTTATTTAGAAAAACAATTGTCTTACACTCTATTACACTGCTGAACACAGGTTTCCCCAGATTTCCATCAAGAACGGTTTCAAACCACTGGCATCCATCAACTCCCCTAGATAGACTTTAATTAAAACAATAAGACTATGTGGTCATAGGCATTCAATTTTTTCACACTATGACGTCTTTATTTTTAACAAAAACATGTCCATAAATAAAACCATTGTTGATGGTTAGTAAAATCTGTCGTTACTTGGAAATTCATTATTATAGAACTGTCCTTATAAAATTATACTGCACAGTTTCGCATGCAAAAATGCATTCAATTGCATATGTAACACGGTCCGCAAGGAAGCTGAATGTGCCGCTACTATGGCATACTATATGTATTTCCTTTTTTTACATTTTGAATGAATTAAAATGTTTGTTTATTGTAAATGTTGTTAAATTAACTATTGCGTTTTAGTATTCATTAATTATTCTTGTTATAAGTAGGCATTAATTCTTTTATTCTTTTTATAATTTGCATATTGCGACAGATCACCACCAAGTTATGTAGCTCCAAAATGACTTCGTGATAAAATTTATTGACGATTCTTTGACCTCTGACTACCCCGCGATTGGGAATGACGTTATTTATATATTACATTTCATTCCAGGCCCGTGTGCTCGAGTCTGGTGCGTGGTTCCTGCGTTACAACGGGCACTGAGCCCATGCCTTGGTCCATTGAAATGATAAGCTGGAGCAGATCGGTAAGTTTGCAGCTTATTTTGGTTGTTTAGCTAGTTTAGACTTAATTTATTTCCGACTGGCTGCTACCATCAAAATCGTATTTTAGGTAAGTATAAGACCCAATTCAACCTTTGGCAAACCCGTGCTTAGTAGTTAGGATTTTATTTATTTATTATGACACGATAGCCGAGTGGTGGGTGATCAAAATATCGAGTCGAGAGATCCGAGTTCGATCCCAAGGTAACTCGTACCAATGAACTTTCAAAATGTATGTACCATTTATATTCTGGATATATATGCTTGGATATAAAAATGTCTTCTGTGAAAGTTAGGTCGAAAGAACTTTATTGTTTAGACCTCTGTCTACAGCGCTTCAAGACGCTCACGTAAGCCGTTGTGGGACAGGGCATGCACTTTATGTTTGTCTGCTTACACCGTTTGAATTCTATAGCACCTTTGCATGTTTCTATTTCTCTAAAGGTCACTGTGTTTTGAGGGAGTTTCATACTTACCAACTGAAAATAATTTCTTTGTTAGAGTTGTAAAGTTCAATATAATACATATAATATTCTTTATTATTGTATTTAGCTCCGAATGAAGTGTGATTTACAAAGAATGCTGCATGTTTACTCTATACTATGATTGCGTAATGATTCTTCTAACACAATTACACTTTTCTACTTATTCTACACATATTCAAATAAGAATGATGTTTGTAGAATTTTTTTTTGTAATGACTTGGAGGTTAGAAAGAAACCCACAGACCGGCTGATTGTAATTCGCTAGTACACAATCGACGTGCACAACTTCAAACGAAGAAGGTTACTGATACGTTTGCCACGGATACTATGCCAGTTCGTCTCATATTTTCCGTGGAGGCAAAGGTTCTATACCCACCCCGTCCCTGGAGTAGAGTCGGAATCGCATCTCTATAGGAGATATCTCTTACCGTCTGAAAATCTCGATGCTATCCTTAGTTGACCACGTGGCTTTTACAGCTTTATCAAATGAGACTTGCGAGGGGGGAGGTCTGCAAGTAGAAAAAAGCAGATCAACGTTATAGCTCGCTCCGACTCCTGAAACGAAAAGGACCTAAAAGAGAGAGAGATGGCCTCATAACCTGTATTACACTAGCTTTAAACTTTTCAAACCCAAACAGAGTTAAAGACTCTGCAACATTGCAACAAAGCAGAAGTGTGTAAGAGTATGATATAAGCCCAGACGACTCGTAGGGAGAAAGTGAGTATACCATCCTCGTACTCATCCTATCTTATATTGCTGGCTGAATGTTTTCAAACAATGCAATAACTTCTTAATACTATTTATGTTTATATACCGAAAAATACTGTAAATCTCGTCATCGCAACGTTGTCTGTTGTCAAATCTCATGTGTTCATCATATTGCAAGTCAAGATGAAAAAACCTTAGTCTGTAATTAGATATTACTGATGAAGCTAAAGTAAAGTTGGGTAGTTATCAGGACTACCGTTTTTATTATCTACATTATCACAGTTTTTTCAGTCATCAAAAGCTCTTAATTTATAGGCATTTATATATTATGCGTATATTTCTTTACGTATATATTATTAATATACATTACTATATACGATATATAATTTTATTTATTTATATATACGATATATAATTTTATTTATTTATATATACGATATATAATTTTATTTATTTATATATACGATATATAATTTTATTTATTTATATATACGATATATAATTTTATTAATTATATATTATTAATATACATTACTATATACGATATATAATTTTATTAATTATAATTTATAATAAAACCATTAAGTCAGCATAGCCGAGTGGTGGGTGATCAAAATATCGAGTCGAGAGATCCGAGTTCGATCCCAAGGTAACTCGTACCAATGAACTTTCAAAATGTATGTACCATTTATATTCTGGATATATATGCTTGGATATAAAAATGTCATGCATTAATTCAAAGAAGAGCACCTCTCTCTCTTTACCCCAGATACATGCATGAATGCTACAGAATGCAACGCCACCGCAATTCTTGACACCAGGTAACATACGCCACCATTGATAACTACCGACATATGTTTCGCTTCAAAACAAAGCATTATCAAGCCAGTAGACTACAGCATCGGGGCTGCAGAGCTCTGCGTTTAGTGTTAGTGGACGCATCTGTGGGAGGAACTTAGTGCTCTTCTTCCCAGGACCAGGGAGCTTACTCTGCCATTACAGTTAATCTGCCATTAGTATGATTATATATGCCATTTATTGCATTTTTATTAGCGGAATTGTGCAATATAATACAAATAATAGTCTATATACACATCTTTTATGTCGACGCCCAATATTATCATCTAAACTTTTTTATTGCACATTTGATATTTCTAGACGAAAACAACGTAGTTTCGTTTCGTTTTACTACGTGATGACCTTATTACAATGAGTTTGATATAATTCAACATAATTCTACAATAAGATATACATAATTTATAATAAAACCATTGTTGATGGTTAGTAAAATCTGTCGTTACTTGGAAATTCATTATTATAGAACTGTCCTTATAAAATTATACTGCACAGTTTCGCATGCAAAAATGCATTCAATTGCATATGTAACACGGTCCGCAAGGAAGCTGAATGTGCCGCTACTATGGCATACTATATGTATTTCCTTTTTTTTTACATTTTGAATGAATTAAAATGTTTGTTTATTGTAAATGTTGTTAAATTAACTATTGCGTTTTAGTATTCATTAATTATTCTTGTTATAAGTAGGCATTAATTCTTTTTATTCTTTTTATAATTTGCATATTGGATTACCGCCGACGAAATATATGTAACTAAATCTAAAAATAAGACGGTCTGTACCATATTGCTATAAAAAATATCATGCATTAATTCAAAGAAGAGCACCTCTCTCTCTTTACCCCAGATACATGCATGAATGCTACAGAATGCAACGCCACCGCAATTCTTGACACCAGGTAACATACGCCACCGTTGATAACTACCGACATATGTTTCGCTTCAAAACAAAGCATTATCAAGCCAGTAGACTACAGCATCAGGGGCTGCAGAGCTCTGCGTTTAGTGTTAGTGGACGCATCTGTGGGAGGGAACTTAGTGCTCTTCTTCCCAAGACCAGGGCGCTTACTCTGCCATTATAGTTAATCTGCCATTAGTATGATTATATATGCCATTTATTGCATTTTTATTAGCGGAATTGTGCAATATAATACAAATAATAGTCTATATACACATCTTTTATGTCGACGCCCAATATTATCATCTAAACTTTTTTTTATTGCACATTTGATATTTCTAGACGAAAACAACGTAGTTTTTCGTTTCGTTTTACTACGTGATGACCTTATTACAATGAGTTTGATATAATTCAACATAATTCTACAATAAGATATACATAATTTATAATAAAACCATTGTTGATGGTTAGTAAAATCTGTCGTTACTTGGAAATTCATTATTATAGAACTGTCGTTATAAAATTATACTGCACAGTTTCGCATGAAAAATGCATTCAATTGCATATGTAACACGGTCCGCAAGGAAGCTGAATGTGCCGCTACTATGGCATACTATATGTATTTCCTTTTTTTACATTTTGAATGAATTAAAATGTTTGTTTATTGTAAATGTTGTTAAATTAACTATTGCGTTTTAGTATTCATTAATTATTCTTGTTATAAGTAGGCATTAATTCTTTTTATTCTTTTTATAATTTGCATATTGGATTACCGCCGACGAAATATATGTAACTAAATCTAAAAATAAGACGGTCTGTACCATATTGCTATAAAAAATATCATGCATTAATTCAAAGAAGAGCACCTCTCTCTCTTTACCCCAGATACATGCATGAATGCTACAGAATGCAACGCCACCGCAATTCTTGACACCAGGTAACATACGCCACCATTGATAACTACCGACATATGTTTCGCTTCAAAACAAAGCATTATCAAGCCAGTAGACTACAGCATCGGGGGCTGCAGAGCTCTGCGTTTAGTGTTAGTGGACGCATCTGTGGGAGGGAACTTAGTGCTCTTCTTCCCAGGACCAGGGAGCTTACTCTGCCATTACAGTTAATCTGCCATTAGTATGATTATATATGCCATTTATTGCATTTTTATTAGCGGAATTGTGCAATATAATACAAATAATAGTCTATATACACATCTTTTATGTCGACGCCCAATATTATCATCTAAACTTTTTTTTATTGCACATTTGATATTTCTAGACGAAAACAACGTAGTTTCGTTTCGTTTTACTACGTGATGACCTTATTACAATGAGTTTGATATAATTCAACATAATTCTACAATAAGATATACATAATTTTATAATAAAACCATTAAGTCAGCATAGCCGAGTGGTGGGTGATCAAAATATCGAGTCGAGAGATCCGAGTTCGATCCCAAGGTAGCTCGTACCAATGAACTTTCAAAATGTATGTACCATTTATATTCTGGATATATATGCTTGGATATAAAAAATGTTTTCTGTGAAAGTTAGGTCGAAAGAACTTTATTGTTTAGACCTCTGTCTACCCTATGCGAATGGCGTGAAGATATTTATTAATTATAATTTATAATAAAACCGTTGTGTAGATATGAACATGTTCGAGCGACATCACGGTATACTTCGCAACGCAATCGCAGCTCTGTCTACAGCGCTTCAAGACGCGCTCACACGTAAGCCGTTGTGGGACAGGGCATGCACTTTATGTTTGTCTGCTTACACCGTTTGAATTCGATAGCACCTTTGCATGTTTTCTATTTCTCTAAAGGTCACTGTGTTTTGAGGGAGTTTCATACTTACCATCTGAAAAGAATTTCTTTGTTAGAGTTGTAAAGTTCAATATAATACATACAATATTCTTTATTATTGTATTTAGCTCCGAATGAAGTGTGATTTACAAAGAATGCTGCATGTTTACTCTATACTATGATTGCGTAATGATTCTTCTAACACAATTACACTTTTCTACTTATTCTACACATATTCAAATAAGAATGATGTTTGTAGATTTTTTTTTTGTAATGAATGGAGGTTAGAAAGAAACCCACAGACCGGCTGATTGTAATTCGCTAGTACACAATCGACGTGCACAACTTCAAACGAAGAAGGTTACTGATACGTTTGCCACGGATACTATGCCAGTTCGTCTCATATTTTCCGTGGAGGCAAAGGTTCTATACCCACCCGTCCCTGGAGTAGAGTCGGAATCGCATCTCTGTAGGAGATATCTCTTACCGTCTGAAAATCTCGATGCTATCCTTAGTTGACCACGTGGCTTTTACAGCTTTATCAAATGAGACTTGCGAGGGGGGAGGTCTGCAAGTAGAAAAAAGCAGATCAACGTTATAGCTCGCTCCGACTCCTGAAACGAAAAGGACCTAAAAAGAGAGAGAGAGATGGCCTCATAACCTGTATTACACTAGCTTTAAACTTTTCAAACCCAAACAGAGTTAAAGACTCTGCAACATTGCAACTTAAAAGCAGAAGTGTGTAAGAGTATGATATAAGCCCAGACGACTCGTAGGGAGAAAGTGAGTATACCATCCTCGTACTCATCCTATCTTATATTGCTGGCTGAATGTTTTCAAACAATGCAATAACTTCTTAATACTATTTATGTTTATATACCGAAAAATACTGTAAATCTCGTCATCGCAACGTTGTCTGTTGTCAAATCTCATGTGTAGATTTCATCATATTGCAAGTCAAGATGAAAAAACCTTAGTCTGTAATTAGATATTACTGATGAAGCTAAAGTAAAGTTGGGTAGTTATCAGGACTACCGTTTTTTATTATCTACATTATCACAGTTTTTTCAGTCATCAAAAGCTCTTAATTCATAGGCATTTATATATTATGCGTATATTTCTTTACGTATATATTATTAATATACATTACTATATACGATATATAATTTTATTTATTTATATATACGATATATAATTTTATTAATTATATATTATTATTTATTTATCCTCACGCACAATCCTTGACGGGGTAGCCAGAGAGAACAGATCGCCAAGTGTCACGATCCCCACATACTTCTTTCGCTTCTTTCAGATTCATCATCTTCTTCATACATGCACGTCTAGGTATTCGTGTACTCTTGACCCTCGCCTCTTCGAGCAATTTGCTAACATGGTCTTCGAAAGTTAGTCTCGGTCTACCTCCACACCTTTTAATTATGTATATTATTAATATACATTACTATGTACGATATATAATTTTATTTACAAATTATTTAAATTCAAGAACGCCGTATAAATAATTTAGAAAGAAACGCCTTCTGAAATACTGGGGTTTTCAATTATTGCCACGTATTGCTCTGAATTTTTTAACAGGCGTTACGACTTAATATTGAAAAGCAATGATTCTGTCAGGCAATTAAATTTATCCGCGACTTATCGTTGCCGCTGGTGACAAGAGGGCTGGTTCTTTTCTCGCTCAACGGTTAAGTCTAGCCATTCAACGTGGAAATGCAGCCAGCGTTCTTGGTACCATGCCACGAGGAGTAGGGCTCTACGATTATAATAGTTTTTAGTTAATAAGTATTGTAAATATTAACATAATTTTTTATGTAAATAAATATTTAATTTTAAAAATTAAAATTTTATTGGCTTGTTGGTGTAGAAGCTAAGCAATATATTGCAAAGTTTCACGTTAGATTACAGGAAAGAGAGAACTATTTTTGTTGTAACACATGGTGTCTCAAAAGCAGGATTTGAACAACATAAATTTTTCTCAAATATTCGCTTTAGCCAAAACAAAAAAGCAAGTTATCGAATAGTATTATTGTAATCTCTTATTACCTCCTTTACAATAGTATACGAACATATACATTCCTTCATTTCCGTTTCCATGTAACATTACACAATTACATTAATCGGTTTTTTAGCCTATGATGTGACTAAGCCAAAAGCCTTAAAATGGCAAGGGTATTATGTAAAGAATAGACGGAAGGGTAGCAGCTATCACAAAAAGTTCAAGATCATTTTGATCAAATATTTTTCATAATGGAAGCAGACCCGTGTCGTCAACAGATCACAAGCGTCTATGGTATAAGATGCGTGTAATCGCTGATATATCGCTGATATATAATATATACAGGCTTGTGCAAAAGAACTTGCATATGGTATTCGTGGACCTGGAGAAGGCATACGATAGGGTACCCCGTAAGGTTCTGTAGTGGTGTATGAGGGAGAAAGGGCTGCCAGAGAAGTATGTGCGGCTTGTTGAGGCGATGTATAATAGAGCTAATACTTGCGTCCGGGCTAAGGCTGGAATCACAGACAAGTTCAATGTGTCTGTAGGTTTACGCCAGGGTTCGGCGTTAAGTCCTTATTTGTTCCTTCTGATTATGGATGCTCTGTCATCGAACATACAGGAGGAAGCACCCTGGTGTATGCTATTTGCTAATGACATTGTGCTTGTCGGAGAAAATGCACTTGAGGTACAGAGCAAGCTGGGAAAATGGCAAGAAAAACTCGAAAGTGTCGGATTAAAAATAAGCAGAACCAAAACTGAACACATGTTCTGTGACTTCAGTAGTCCATCCAGTTTTTCTCATATTTCCTTGGATGGAGTTCTCCTACCAGTCTGCTCCGAATTCCGTTACCTTGGGTCAGTGATCCAAAATGACGGCAATGTCGACCGGGACGTAAAGAATAGAATAAATGCGGGATGGATGAAATGGCGACAGGTCTCGGGAATAACTTGCGATCCACGAATGCCTCTTAAACTTAAGGGCAAAGTTTACAAAACGATCGTGAGACCTGTCGTATTGTACGGATCAGAGTACTGGGCAACGAAAGTGACGGATGAAAGAAGAGTGCATGTTGCAGAGATGAGAATGTTGAGATGGATGTGTGGAGTGACTAGAAAAGATCGCATAAAGAATGAGTATATAAGGGGAAGCTTGAAAGTAGCACCAGTGACAGAGAAAATGAAGAGTGGTAGGTTAGCATGGTTCGGACATGTAATAAGGAGGGAAGAATGTAATATAGGCAAAAGAATGTTAGAGATGAATGTGGATGGACGAAGAACTATGGGGAGACCAAAAAAACGATGGATGGATTGTGTGAAAGAAGACATGAGAAAGAAAGGAGTGAGTATTGAGATGACGGGAGATAGAGGAGAGTGGAAGAATAAGACATGTTGTGCCGACCCCACATAGCATGGGATAAGGGCAGGAAGAAGATGAAGCTTACTAAGCTTGGCGATTTTAGCAAATCAGCAAATAAATTACGAGAAAAACAGATGTTTCAGTGGAAGATGCCATTGACTACGACTGATTTTAAAACGAATGTACGGTAGATCGAGTTATACATAGAATCTGTTATCTTATACATAAAATTCTCGTATCACAATATTAGTTACCTCACTCCTCCGAAACGGCTTTATTGATTTTTACCAAATTTTCTATGCATATTCAGTAGGTCTGAGAATCGGCTACTACCTATTTTTCATACCCCTAAGTGATAAGGGTTGTTCAACATTAACATTTTTTTTAATTTTTTATAAAATTTTTTGTTTTTATTTTTCTATAATGTGGCATTCAAAGTGCATGCAACCCTAAATTTTTACCCCTCTACGATACGATGACGAAACCTAGTATTCTAATATTTATCATAGAAGTATTTTACATCTCTTTCTAACCGATATTTAACACCTATGCGTAATAACATACCATACGCAATCCGCATTGCTTATGCCATAAAAAATATTCCATTGGCATAGTTAAATCGTGTTCGGGAACTTCCATACATAATATGCCTACATTAAAAACTTGAATTTGAATTGGTACGGAAAAACCCAATGAACCCGATTACTTCTTATCGAAACCAGCGCACTGCATTGGTTCTAGCCCTTTCCGTAGAAAACAATTACTAAGATATGAAAACAATTACTCATATTAAAACTTCACGTATCCTTCGTTCAATCCTCATATATTTTATATAAGGATTGAACAAATGCCGATTTCAAATTTTCAATTAAATATGCCTTACTTACTTAACGGCCTGAATCTTTAGTTCAAGTCTCATACGATTTTTATCGACAGGATTTATTGTGTTTTTTCCCATGTTCGCTACCTAATCCTTTTAACTGATAAAATATTCCTAACAAGTCATTTGCGAATAAAGAAAAATGCCCTACAAGAAAGAAGAAGTACATATATTATTTAGTATCGGCAAAAGAATACATACATAGATAGGAACAACATCACATACATTGCTCTGATCTCAAAGTAGCAAAAACACGCGTGTTATGAAATCGGAAACAACGAAGGTACAAACCCAAACCTGTGAAAATGCAGAAACTGTTTTCTACATTAACACGACCAGGAATCGAACCCGAGAGATCTTAGAGCTGACGACACCATGAAAACCGTCGTGTACGCCACTCGGCCTCGGAGGTCGTCGTAAGATTCATAAAAAATGTAAGCATTGAAAGAAGCATTTTTTTAGTATTAGGCGTCTGACAGGGCATGACCTCAAACACTAACAAAGTATTATATACAGTGAATAATGTTATTTTATGATTTTTTAAGCGCAACACAGAGTAGTTATACAAGTTTTTTTTGCGGTAAGATCCACGGCTAACGTCAGTGCAGATTAATGAACTGATGTCATCGTACCGGAAATATTCCGATAATACATAATATTTCGAACAAGCCTGTTGAGACGTAATAATTAAAAAAATATCTTCACGCTATTCCCAAGATACAGAGGTCTAGACAGAATTAAGTCTTTTCGACCCACCTTCCATCGATGATATTTTGTGCAACGTGACAGGTGGTAAGCCCCTCGCCGTCTTTATTTCCTAGCCAACAACAATCTAAATCGTACATACGTTACGTAGTCTTTTGAGTTGGAAGAAGATTCATTTATATACATATCTTATATATACATATAAGATACATATACTTATATATGAAAAAGTAATTAACGTATAAGTAATAAATGACGGTTCTCAAGCAGTTAAAAAGGAAATAGTTGTATTATACACCTTTTTTGAAACTTCAGTGAAAAGAGATGCTATCGTTTTTATGCCACATAACAGTACCAATGTGTTTTATGTTAAAATTTCCCCCTTGATTGTTGCAATGCTTGACTGGCGCACTTGAGCTAACGCCCGGTCATGCCCATCTCCGATGAATAATTATTCAATAAATTCAATAAAACGTTAAATTCGCGGAACGCGATATAACGATTGATGTAAATTAATGATGCAGATCAATACACAATGATTGTTTCATAAGCATTAAATATATTTATGAGCAATGGCGTTCTCTCAAATATTTTTTGAAAAGCGTAAGTAAGCGTAGTAGCTAAACTTCGCTAATAATTTGAATAATATACATCGTAATTTAAAAAATAAATAAATAAATATCTTCACGCAATTCCCAATACAGGGGTAGATATAGATCTAGAAAATAAAGTCCCTTCGACCCACCTTCCACCGAAGATATTTTCGGGGCAACGTGACAGGTGGTGAGCCGGTCGCGCGTTTATGTCCAAGCCAACGACATAATTCGTACATAAGTTTTTGAAAAACCCATTGATACAAGCCTGCCACCTGGGGATCACTATACTTCTGAGAAAATTTTTTGGAAAAGAAATTATTGGCTAAAAATATTTTAATGAGGCATTACAATGAAACAAAAATTATACGAATTTTATCAAGTTTTATTTACCATTTTTTTTCTTTTCGACATTTCAAGTGCTTTAAAACGCCCATAATTTTCTTATCCTTCCTCGTTCTTTGTTACATGGCGTCACTTAGTACGACGAGGTCGTCGTGCCGTATGTTTACATATTACAGGCTCCTGAGTAGATTGTATTATTGTATTAGAAACTCAACTATTTTCCCTTTCGACTTTAAATTAACATATTTTTTAATTTGCATAGCCACGTGACTCGTCCTTGGAAGAAGAAATCAGTGTTCTTTAACGAGGATTTATCGTTCATCAAAACTGATGTAATCGTCATATATGATTTGGCCAGAACGTCTATGTTTGCCGTAAGCTCTATATATAAATAGGCATTTAACAATTTAGTACAGCCGACACAGGGATATAACCTGGGTCATAAGACAGAAATTACCTACCTTTCCTTAACATTTCGATTCTTAAATAATGACTCTACTTTTGCCTCTTGGATTATTCATTGCGCCAGTAACTTCTAATCATAATGACAAGAATTCTTTTTGTACCGTTTTAATGATTGTCTACCTACGCAGTAATTTATTTAAAAAGCAAGGTGCGATTGAAATATATATTCTTAGGCATATTTATTGCTCCTTCTTTAATGTAATTATTAATATATATTATATATCTTCACGCAATTCCCAATACAGGGGTAGACAGAGATCTAGAAAATAAAGTCCCTTCGACCCACCTTCCATCGATGATATTTTCAGGGCAACGTGACAGGTGGTGAGCCGGTCGCGCGTTTATGTCAAGCCAACGACATAATTCGTACATAAGTTTTGAAAAACCCATTGATACAAGCCTGCCACCTGGGGATCACTATACTTCTGAGAAAATTTTTTGGAAAAGAAATTATTGGCTAAAAATATTTTAATGAGGCATTACAATGAAACAAAAATTATACGAATTTTATCAAGTTTTATTTACCATTTTTTTTCTTTTCGACATTTCAAGTGCTTTAAAACGCCCATAATTTTCTTATCCTTCCTCGTTCTTTGTTACATGGCGTCACTTAGTACGACGAGGTCGTCGTGCCGTATGTTTACATATTACAGGCTCCTGAGTAGATGTTAGAAACTCAACTATTTTCCCTTTCGACTTTAAATTAACATATTTTTTAATTTGCATAGCCACGTGACTCGTCCTTGGAAGAAGAAATCAGTGTTCTTTAACGAGGATTTATCGTTCATCAAAACTGATGTAATCGTCATATATGATTTGGCCAGAACGTCTATGTTTGCCGTAAGCTCTATATATAAATAGGCATTTAACAATTTAGTACAGCCGACACAGGGATATAACCTGGGTCATAAGACAGAAATTACCTACCTTTCCTTAACATTTCGATTCTTAAATAATGACTCTACTTTTGCCTCTTGGATTATTCATTGCGCCAGTAACTTCTAATCATAATGACAGGAATTCTTTTTGTACCGTTTTAATGATTGTTTACCTACGCAGTAATTTATTTAAAAGCAAGGTGCGATTGAAATATATATTCTTAGGCATATTTTTATTGCTCCTTCTTTAATGTAATTATTAATATATATTATATATCTTCACGCATTCTCAATACTAGTATGGGTAATATATTTTTTATCCAATTTAAAAAAAGTCGTGTATCGTGTAATGTCTAAAGCTGCAGCAATGATAAAGCGCAAATTAATATTTCAATGTTGTTATTTTCGTGCACTGATACTGTGGTAGGCAGAGGCTTACACGATTTAGCCCTGTCGACCCACTTTACACCGGAGATTATTTGCGACAAGGTGACAGATGGCGATCCCATCGCCGTAGTGTTGTTATTTAAGAAACGTGTATGTAATGCTCCCAATACTGGGGCAGTCAGAGGTCTAGTTTCATCATAGCTTATGCTTTTTTAACCCAATTTTCTAGGGAATCGCCGACACTAATAGAAAAAGGTCTTACGGCTATATAAATGGCAAAGATGTATGCGATCCAGATTCTTTAAAAAAAATATCTTCACGCTGTTATCAATACACACGAAGGTAGAGGTCAAGACAATAAAGTCGTTTCGCTCCTGCATCATCGACTGCCCGCGACATTATTTCAATATCTGCGCATATTTTTGCGAAAACCTTTAATAACAGCTATTACTTATTAATAAAATTATAATAATGGTATTAAGAAATTTTTGGTTGATTTTATTTATTAATAAAATAATAGTCACGATATCCGAGTGGTTGGGTGATCGGAATTTCGAGTCAAGAGACCCGAGTTTTCTTCCCCAGGTGGCAGGCACGTACCAATGGGTTTTTTAAAAACATATGTACGAATTATATCGTTGTCACGTTGTCCCGAAAATATCTTCGGTGGAAGGAAGGTTGACGGGACTTAATTTTCTAGACTAGACCTCTCTCTACCCCTGTATTAGGAATTGCGTGAAGATATTTATTTATTTATTTTTATTTATAATAAAATTACCATCATATATGCAATTAATATATATTACGCGGTTAAACGCGTCATTGCATTGTAGTGATGTCCTTAAGGTTTCTTTCCTGTTTAACAAGGACCCGATAAGAGGTGTAATCAATACCCGTACTACTAATCCTTCCGTTTGGTATCGCCGTTGCTATGCGGTATTCGAGAATGAATATACCACATCATTTTTCATGTATCTTAGATAAAGGCCTTGTTTGACAATTAAGTTTAATGTTTTATGGCAAAAGGTGGATCCTTTCGCCGAAGGATATTTTATGTGATAACGTGACAGGTGGTGAGCCTGTCGGCATCTTTCTGTCAAAGCCAACGATATAATACGTTCGTAAACTATGAAAATACGAGCCTACCACTCTGCTATCGTCACTAGCCATCAAATCAGCCACTATATAACGCCCCATGTACTGAACTGTCCACATTTTATAACATATTTAAATGGAAAAATAAAGCAGATGCATTGTTAACTGAAGGAATGCAAAAATAATAAAGCTTTGCGACTTTCGCTCCCACAATGGCTGCCGAGCCAGCAGCATAAATCGATGGTTATTTTATTTCTTCCCATGACGTTCGTACTTTACACTGAAGTCCAATGTAACGACGGAAAAATGTATATATAATAAATACGGATTCCGTTTGTTTGTATTTGTAAAAATAGTTAATTGACTCAGGCGTTACTTTGCGGAAATTCATTATTTAAAGTTGTTACTAAATAATTACATTGCACCATTAAAAAGTCACGATAGCCGAGTGGTTGGGTGATCGGAATTTCGAGTCAAGAGACCCGAGTTTTCTTCCCCAGGTGGCAGGCACGTACCAATGGGTTTTTAAAACATATGTACGAATTATATCGTTGTCACGTTGTCCCGAAAATATCTTCGGTGGAAGGAAGGTTGACGGGACTTAATTTTCTAGACTAGACCTCTCTCTACCCCTGTATTAGGAATTGCGTGAAGATATTTATTTATTTATTACATTGCACCATTAAAAAGTCACGATAGCCGAGTGGTTGGGTGATCGGAATTTCGAGTCAAGAGACCCGAGTTTTCTTCCCCAGGTGGCAGGCACGTACCAATGGGTTTTTTAAAAACATATGTACGAATTATATCGTTGTCACGTTGTCCCGAAAATATCTTCGGTGGAAGGAAGGTTGACGGGACTTAATTTTCTAGACTAGACCTCTCTCTACCCCTGTATTAGGAATTGCGTGAAGATATTTATTTATTTATTTTTATTTATAATAAAATTACCATCATATATGCAATTAATATATATTACGCGGTTAAACGCGTCATTGCATTGTAGTGATGTCCTTAAGGTTTCTTTCCTGTTTAACAAGGACCCGATAAGAGGTGTAATCAATACCCGTACTACTAATCCTTCCGTTTGGTATCGCCGTTGCTATGCGGTATTCGAGAATGAATATACCACATCATTTTTCATGTATCTTAGATAAAGGCCTTGTTTGACAATTAAGTTTAATGTTTTATGGCAAAGGTGGATCCTTTCGCCGAAGGATATTTTATGTGATAACGTGACAGGTGGTGAGCCTGTCGGCATCTTTCTGTCAAAGCCAACGATATAATACGTTCGTAAACTATGAAAATACGAGCCTACCACTCTGCTATCGTCACTAGCCATCAAATCAGCCACTATATAACGCCCCATGTACTGAACTGTCCACATTTTATAACATATTTAAATGGAAAAATAAAGCAGATGCATTGTTAACTGAAGGAATGCAAAAATAATAAAGCTTTGCGACTTTCGCTCCCACAATGGCTGCCGAGCCAGCAGCATAAATCGATGGTTATTTTATTTCTTCCCATGACGTTCGTACTTTACACTGAAGTCCAATGTAACGACGGAAAAATGTATATATAATAAATACGGATTCCATTTGTTTGTATTTGTAAAAATAGTTAATTGACTCAGGCGTTACTTTGCGGAAATTCATTATTTTAAAGTTGTTACTAAATAATTACATTGCACCATTAAAAAAGTCACGATAGCCGAGTGGTTGGGTGGTCGGAATTTCGAGTTATGATACCCGAGTTCGATCCCCTGGTACCAATGGGTTTTTCAAAAACTTATGTACGAATTACTGGGCTTGGACATAAAGGCGGCGACGGCCTCACCACCGGTCACGTTGTTTTGAAAATATCTTCGGTGGAAGGTGGGTCGAAGAGACTTATTTGTCTAGACTAGACCTCCGACTACCCCTATTGGGAGTTGCGTGAAGATATTTATTTATTTATTACATTGCACCATTCCGCATGCAAAAAATAAACCAGGACCAGGTAACATTTACCTTTTATTTTTTTCATGTCGAATTGTGCGCCGTAATTATTTTTAAACAACTTAATTTATGTAAAAATGGAACTGTGATAAATGACTTTTCTATAATATCTTTTAATTAACATTCCTTTTTCAGTCATTAAGCATAATATTTAATAGAATTGTATATTTATCGGTGATTCCATGTTTCCTGAAATTTTTGGTTCATTTTATTTTTTTTAATTTATATAAGACATATGTGGATATGTCTTATATATACCAAAGCGAAAAACTACGATATATAGTTTGTTTAATAAATTACATATTTAACATCTTCACGTCGATAGTTTGCCTTACTTTAAAATAGTTTTGTACCTAAGAAAGAGTGCGAAAGAATATCTTTAATACCTATAATTACGCCTTATCGCTTAAAGCGATTTCTTTCCCATAACTAACAGATTATTCTTAAATAGACTTGTATTATGTAACTAATTATTTTGTCATTTATTTATGTGATTTGGTTGAAAGACCAGTCCAACCTGGCACTTTGCTTCTACAGTTCGTTTACAACTGCCAACAAATTTAAACGAAGAAGGTTATAGTTTAATCCTTATGTGTTTTAGTTTTTTTTTTAAAAAAACAAAACCAACAGCCACCACACGAATTAAAAAAAATAATTTGAATTTAATTCCGCGCTTATCAGTTTTCTTGGCCGCACGTTTATTCAAGCAAATACATAAAACGGGCTACCATTTACAAACGCGCTTCGAGCCAGGCTGTTGCTCAGCTTTTATTTGAGCCAAGCGAGCGTGGGAGCGAGAGACATAAAACTATGGAAAAAGTTTACCCGATCCATAGTTTCGCAGGCGGGCTGTTTTTCTACCGCTTCCAGGGTATTAAATTAATTGAGATTTTGATATGAGCTACAACTCATCATCTATAAATATAAACAAAATTAGAATGTCTGTTTGTAATATTGAAATAACCGTTTTTTAATACATGTATATGAATATATACGTTACATACACTAAAATAATATTTTTTACAATTTTTGTCTAATCTCTGGAACGGATAGACCGATGTTAACAGGACTTTCACTGACAGATAGCTATTGTTATAAGGAGTAACATAGGTAACTTTTATTTTAGAAACATAATTAGGGTTCCGCGTTAAGTGTTAAACTGCGGGCAAAGCCGCGGGGGGCAGCTACTTATCATATAAATCTGTCAAGAGTTTTTGCTTTATTCTCTTCGAATCACATCTTTCCGTAGTCGTGGTAAAAGGCGACTTATGGAAAGACCTTGAAAATATGATCGGCTGCCGATAGATGGCGTAATAAATATCTCTAAATAATACTAAGACAACATTCAGTTGGTCGACCATGGGCGAAGCGTCTAAGGCGCAAGACGATCGCCAATCCTTTGTGTATGTATTTTACTATTAGAGGCCAGTAATTCAGCTTGCTTACGTAGCGGCCCCTGTAAGAAAGTTTTTCCATAATCACCGCGCGGATTGGCGATTGCAGTACCAGACACCTTGCACCTTCTATGATGCTTCCCGTCATTTTTCTTCTAAATTTTGGGGGTTTGTCCCTTAGTCGCCTCTTACGACACCCACGGGGAGAAAGGGGATGGTATATACTTTCGCCAATACCCCACGGTAAGTAAACAATAATAACTACATACATAAACAACTTACTTACTTTGCTTACTTTGCTCTCATCCCAAAGTAAGCAGCTTAAGCACATGTAAAATGGAATCAGAAACAACGTAGTTACCACAAACACCCAGACCCGAGAAAATGTAGAAAATTTTTTATGTATTTATTTATTTAATATTTTATGTACACAGTAGACACAAAAAGTGGACATATAATTATAAGGTGAGTTTGTACAAAGGCTCTGCTTATTTCTTCCAGCAGACCTGTGACTGCAAATTGTTTACAAAATGATCAAAATTATTGAAAAAAATGCATATTCAATAAAAATAATATAAAAAATTTAAAATATATATTCTCGCAATTCCCAATACAGGGGTAGACAGAGGTCAAGTCTAGACAATTAAGTCCCTTTGACCCACCTTCCACCGAAGATATTTTCGAGACAACGTGACAGGTGGTGAGCCCGGCGTCGTCTTTATGTCCAAGCCAACGATGAAATTCGTACATAAGTTTTTGAAAAACTCATTGGTACTGCCACCTGGGGATCGAAGTCGGGTCTCTCGACTCGAAATTCCGACCACCCAACCACTCGGCTCTCGTGATTTCTAATCTGTTGCAGTCAAGACTGATCCAATGTATGTGATAAATGATAAAATGTATGTAAATATGTATGTATATTACAAACAATCACCTTAGTAAAAGTAGATTTTAGTTCGTCATTAATTTTTCTGTGTCAACATTGTCGGTATGAAAGTCGGCGAGAAAACCTCACAGTCGTGAGAAAATATTCAATTCATAAAGAAAATGTCGCAGTTTCGTAGAGATCTATAAACGTATTACACGCAATTAAATATTATTAAAATGAGGGCGAAAAAACGGTTCATACAATCTATAATTATGTGTTCCGCCTATTTCCTGTAGCCGTGTGGTAACGGTTTAAGACTATTGCCACTCTCTTTCCCCCTGGGTGTAGTAAGAGGCGACTAAGGGAAACAGCCATAAACATCGTTACGGCGACCAAAAGATGACGGGATAACATCTCTAAAAATATCAGACCAAAATAATAAGACCGAAGATGGGCAGCGGCGTCTAAAGTGCGAGGTGTCTTATACTGCGATTGCCAATCCATTTGCCAAGCGTGGCGATTATGGCAAATTCTCGAAATGGGAGAAGCTTATGTTCTGCGGTGGACTTTTATAGGCAGTTATGTATGTATGTATGCCTATTTCCTGAACAAAGGAATGGTTCAAAGTTACGCATTTTGCCAATAGTAAGGTAGACAGAGGCTTAGACAATTATAACTCCATCGACCCACTTTTCACTGACGCTCAATCGGGGTCATCGTTACAATTTTTCTAATTATTTGTTCTGCCTATTACCCAAAGAAAGAAATGGTTCAAAGTTCTGCATTTTTCCAATACTGGGGTAGACATAGATCTAGACAAAAACCCACTGTTCACTGACGCTTATTTGGGACTACGTAACTGGTAGTGAGTCTATTGCCGTCTTAGTCTCCACACAAAATATTCATGGATACGAATAAACGTCAATCATTCTTGTACAAACATTCATATTCATTTAAATGTTTGCTCCTAGAAGGATTCGAACGCACAACCTTATTCTTCGAAGGCAGGGTCACTACCATCTGGGCTATCGTTATTACTGACACACAAGCAACCAAATACCAGGGAAGATACAGGATTGTTTCCTGCTTATAAGGAAGCAACTAAAGCTAGCTTTTTCAAAAGACTTATAAAACTTATGTACGAATTATATCGTTGGCTTGGACATATAGACAGCGACGGGCTCACCACCTGTCACATTGTCCCGAAAATATCTTCGGTGGAAGATTGGTCGAAGGGACCTCTGTCTACTCCTGTATTAGGAATTGCATGAAGACATTTATACATTTTTTAACTAAAGCTACGTAGAAGCTAGTAAGTGATGTCTATGTAGAAATATAATAATATTTTCTTCTCGTAGATAGCATAAGAGGTGACTAATGGTAAAATAGACTTCACAAACGCTACCTACAGATGGAGATTTATACATCTAGAAAAATACCAACCCAAAAACCAAACCGGTTCGCTAAATTGTTTTTAATCATAAGAATCTTTTACGATATTAAAGTTTTAGGACAATGTCAAGGTAACTAACAAGAAGATGATGGGTAACATTGACCATTAGATTAACAAATTAGATTAACATTTGACGAAACAGAAACAATCTCGTCATAAGTTCAGGTGCTACCTGATGATGGGCTTATGTCGGTAATGCACGTTGCAACAACCAGAATTTCGTCATAATGACCGAGCTACAGCACAAGTTATAAGTTTATGACAGAATAAATATATGTTATTAATCCCAAAAAATCCCTAAAGATATCTTCGATGATTGGTGTGTCAAAAACATAATAAGACCTCTGTATACCCCAGTATTGGGAATAGCGAGAAGATAATTGGAAAGTTAATTTATTTTTAAAATTTAAGCACGATTACTTTCAAGACTAGTAGTTCGCGTTATTATTTAAATATTTTTTATTCATTGAAGCCCAAAGTGGCACGAATGCGGACTATAATGAAATTCAATATATATGTTCTTTCATTATATATATATATATACACGTACATACATATATACCTAGGGACAACATGACATACATTGCTCTGATTTCCATGTAAACAGCTTAAGCACTTGTATTAACGTATCAGAAACAACGAAAGTACCATAAACACTCAGACCCGAGAAAATGTAGGAAAAGTATATTCTATATTGACCCGACTTGAAATTGAACCCGGGACCTGGAACCTGGCGATACCATGAAAATCAGTGTGTACGCCACTCGTCCACGGAGATCGAGAGGTATCTGTATGGTAGTTCACGTAGTTATTTATATATTTTTTTTTATTCTTCAATGCACAAAGCGGTACGAATGGCAAATTATATGTAAAACAGCACTCGGTACAGTCAACTATTAGGAAATCAGAGACAGTATTAGACAATATAAATGCAAGCAGATATATCATAAAGCTATAGTGCAATCAAGAGAGTGTTCATTACTAATAAAATGTGATGAAAACAGATACGGTATCGGAATAAGAATTTACCAAGCCCCCCTTTTCCTTCGGAAATACACCTTTTTATCACACCCACGTGTGGTTCCGAAAGGTGTGTTTCTAAAGGAGAAAAGTCTTAAAAATGGTAATAACTACGATCAAATGGCGAAAAACTATCACAAAAATACCAGACCATATATATAGATATAGATGTCGGGCAGCGACTAAGGTGCGAGGGGTATGGTAAAACGATAGTCAATATATTTTTGTCAAGCGTTTTCTTTATATGTGTTTTTTTTTTGTTCAAAAAGTCTGTATACTAATGATTAACGATGTGTTATTGGCCTAAATAATCTATTTTAATTCAAGTTCTTTTGATGTGTTTATTGGCTGTCAGTGTGATCTTTTCAATTAAGGTGTCAATTTGATTGTTAGTTCAGTTTTATTACAATGCTACCAAATACATTGTTATCTATTGTTTATACTTATCAAAAATATTATATTTTTCATTTTTTAATTATATGCTGCCAATATCTCTTGTCCATTGTGCCATACAATATTCACGCAGGCGAGCCATACTGCGTACAAGCGCTTCAGACCCACATCATTACACCTGTCAGTGCGAAACACAAGATGAATGAATGCCCTTTTAAAGATTAACTCATAACAGATTTTTCGTAATGTTACAAGCGTAACCGGTAATGTATTGCCGTTCTGCTCGCAGATTACTTTTATCTTCGAGCATTTCCCAATAGTTCGGTAGTCTGAGCCAGTCTGAGCAATTAAATCCTTTCAGCCTATATTTCATCGATACTTATTTGAGATGGGAGAGGTGATGAATGAATAGGTCACTGTAATAGAGAAGTATTAGATATATATATCATAAAAAATCTTCACGCAATTCCCAATACAGAGTTGACAGAGATCTAAATAATTAAATCGTTTCGACCCACCTTCCTCCGAAGTTACTTTTGGGACAACGTGACAGGTGGTGAGCCCGTCGCCGTCTTAATATCCAAGCCAATGATATAATTCGTAGATAAGTTTTAACTAAACCTATTAGTACTACATAAGTTTTTGAAAAAACCCCATTGGTACGCCATCTGGGGATCGAACTCGGGTCTCTTTACTTGAAATCCGATCACCCAACCATTCGGCTGTCGTAACTATCTTTCACTATTGATCACATATCTATAAGCCACGATAGCCGAGTGGGCGGGTGATCGGAATTCTATTCATGAGACCCAAGTTCGTTACCAAGGACTAATCTACTATGGCTATAAAATATGATATTAATTTTATCAATATTACAATAAATAACAACAATTGAAAAGGATACAATTACGTAAATGTTTACATCAACCACCGACAGTAAACCGATTCATTGGATTCGCTCCACTTCCTAATTTAAGCAACAGAATCAAAATTCTTGTTCCATCCAATTAATTCGTAATAATATCAACTAATTAAAGAAGCTTATGATATAAAAAAGTAATGTGTTAAAATTTTTATTTAAAACATGTAATACATACTTTATGTACATATCTTTCTTCGAAGAAATAAATAGATGAATACTCGTACATTACGGAGAGTAACATTGCAGTGCTGAACATACCTGACTTGTGCTGTAATCCCCAAGCTCGGCAAGCGGATCGACGATCGCAGTATCAGACATCTTGCATCTCAGAAGCTGCCGTCGTTAACTGCCTGTTTGTAATGGTCTGGTATTTATCGAGAAGGTTATCCCGCCATCTTTCGGCCATTGATATTGTCAAGGCGTTTCTCGCAACCGCCTTTTTGACTTCCACGCGAAAGAAAAAGGGTAGTATATTCTGTATCCATTACGGCTATATGTATGAAATGTGTATGAAATGGCGGTGAAATATGAAATGGAGGAAATGCTGTGTTTTAAGTGATGAAAGGGATATTTTTTATGTCGTAAATTGCATGTCATCGCTATCGCCTACCTGACTAACATATCACAAACCTAACTTACGTATGCATAGAGAAAAACATCATCATACACATTGGGATAGATAGGGGTCCAGACAATTAACCGGAGAAAGAAGATGTGTAACAAGTCACCAAAATGTATATAACATACATTAGCTGACTATTACTGAATCCAAGATAAAAGTGCTTAAATGCTTGAGATCGAAGTATATACTCTAATATATATCTATGTATGTATTTCGCTATTTTTCTAACCTAACTTTTTACAAAATAACAATGCGTGAAACTTTGACAGGAAAACGCTAGACAGGTCAACTAGTCTTTACTAATAATTACTCTATGTCGAAAATAAAATACTGGTTAGACGCTTAGTCGAGCGTGTTTCATACTTTTCTTATGATTTATATTTTGATTGGTATTTTTAATTTTCTATAAACGTTCAGTAATATGTTGTCTATTTTTAATGCGTAATATTTTTACTTCGAAGATCCGATAGCTGAGTTGGTAGCGACAACGCCTTTGAAGCTAAGGGTTGAGGGTAGGAATCCCGAATATCCGAATAAGGAAACATATTTGTGATGAATATGAATACTCAAGTCATTATGATATGGTTATATGAATATTTACGTTGGACACTAAGGCGGCGTCAGGGTCTCCAACTGTCACGTTGTACCTAAAAGCCAAGAATTCCTCACGGGGTAGCCAGAGAGAACAGATCGCCAAGAGTCATGATCCTTACATACATCTATCGCTTTATTCATAATTATCATATTCTTCATCCATGCACGTAACTCGAAGAAGTCAAGAGTACTGGGACACCTAGATCCCAGTACTCTTGACCCTCCCCTCTTCGAGCAATTTGCTCACATGGTCTTCGGAAGTTACTCTCGGCCTACCTCGACACTTTTTAATAATTTTAGCGCTATATATTTTCTTCGCCATTCGGTCTTCACTCATTCACTCAACGTGCCCAAACTATTGAAGCACGCCCTTATCAATTTTAGGGGAAAATTCATTTTTGAAACCTAGGGAGGCTAGGAAAATGGTTATTAAAATTGACTAAAATTGCTATTGGAACTCTGCTAAATTCATTAGCAATGTCTAAAGGCCCAATTTACTTGTAATTAAGCTAGACAAATTATAATGAAACGGTACAAGGCAAAGGCATGTTTTGAAAAAAAAATAAAGATTTTAACTTTGTATCCGAAAAACCTTTGGACGCTCGGTATCAAAAAAGTTTATTTAATTTCTTGGTATGATTTACATGACAAAACAAATGAACAAATAAATCACCAGAATGTACAAACTCTTTTTTCTGATTCCAACTGTAAAGTAACTGTCTCACAATTCTCTCACAGTCATCTTAGTTATAATTTAACGAACGGTATCTTTTGTGCAATTAATACAACTTCTTCTGTAATATTCAGCACGACATAGTTTTTCAAACATCTCGGTTAATTATAGGCAACATTATGAAATTGTGTTTTAAAATAGATTATTGATTGACCAAGACATTTAAGGAAACTAATGTGTTAACACCTAACCTACAATTTTTGATGTAGTGTGCGCTTATTAGCTATAGATAAAATATGTTAAAGTGGTGGGCTCCTTTGCCTGGGCGACGGTTCCATAAAACATGAATATTTTTAAATATTCATGTTTAAAACGTCAACATTTAAAAATATTTTTAAGTTTA